>CM039726.1:71668744-72110988 GCA_022539455.1 Dendrobium nobile | reverse complement strand
CGTATACAACACCAGTATCAAATTGCCATGGCCTGCCCAGGATTAAGTGGCACACGTCCATATCAAGGACATCACATAGTATTTCACTATTATAATGCTTCCCATTGAAAAATTCACACCTGCACATATCGGACACTTGAATGTCATGCCTTTCTTAACCCAGCTAATCCTATAAGGATTTGGGTTTTTAGTAGTCTTAAGCTGCAAAGCATTCACTACGGCCCTCGAAATAATATTTTTGGTACAACCATTGTCAATTAAAAGATCACATACCTTCCCTTTTATAGTGCATTTGGTCCTGAAAATAGCATTGCGTTGGGACTTGTTGTGTTGAGTCGGTGCGAACAGTAACTTCTGGAGAACACACACGACAGGCTCCCCGTCATCTCCAGGTACTTCCTCATATTCTTCTTCATCTTCAAACTTCAGCTGACGGGTAAGTAGCTCCGACTCCCCCTCAAGAAGCTGCAATTGTTGTCGATTCGGGCACTCATTGGACTTATGTCCTGGCTGGAAGCACCTGAAACATTTCAATGTGGTTGGTCTGCTATAAGGATTGTCCTTGGCTGGAGCCTTCATCCGATTGGCAGCTTTGTTGTCAGCAGCTTGCGGAGCCGGGTTGGTCACGGTTGAAGTCTTGGAAACAGATTTTGAACTGCTGCTTAGATTAGGCACTTGCTCCCGATTGTCTGTAGTGGCGAAGTCATTGAAGTGACGACGGGATGGTAGGGGGCGAGCTGGTCGGTTGAGCTGCATTTCAGCTTTCAGTGCGAAATTGACCGCTTGCGACAGTGACCACACCGAATTCAATTCCAATTTGTCCTGAATAGCTTCCTTCAGTCCGCCGATGTAACGAGCAACTATTTGATTAGCAGTTTCGTTCAGATATTTGCGAGCACTGAGGCGGTAAAAACTCCTCGGTGTACTCGCTCACACTCCGCTGTCCTTGCATACAATGCTGAAATTTCATATACAGTATTTGATCATAATCTGTGGGTAAATAATGGCTCCGCAAGAGTTGCTTCATCCTTGTCCAACTTCGGACATTGCCTTTTCCTTCCCGGTGCCGAGCTTGTAACAACTGCTGCCACCACGCACTCGCACCACCTCTTAATCGGCACGCTACATATTTTACTTGTTTGTCTTGGGGAATATCCATATATTCAAAGAACGTCTCCACGGCACGTTCCCAATCTAGAAAATCCTCTATGTGTAGTTTTCCATCAAAAAATGGAATATCCATTTTTACTCGGAATTCTCCATGCTGTCTCGGCAAGCCTCCTGGCGATGCCGAGGTGGTGAAAAGTATCGTGGAATGTCTTCCTCACCTGGGTCCGATACATCTTCAAGCTGCTGGAACGCTGGATCTACGTCTGAGTCCGATAACTGCGGCACCTCCATCCGCGCTCGTCGTCCGCCCCTGCCTCGCCGGGGAGCTGTTCTGTAGATTGGAGAAGCAGGTGGTTGTGGCAGTTGAACATTGCCGCCTCCGCCCTTGATGCTTTGAAACTCCAATCACACTTCTGTGGTGAATCGACGAAACTCATTCTTGAGTTCCTCCAACTGTTTAAGGATCAGCGACTGATTCGCCCACAAAGCGCCTTCGCCCTGATCGCCGTCAAGAGCGGGTCGTCTACTGCTCTCCGCCATTGCTGCCCCAACCTTGCTCTGATACCAATCGTGCAGTGGTAGCAACTAAGGAGGAAGAAACAGAGAACTAACAAAAGCAATAAAACAGTAAACACTAAACAGTGAGTATATTCTGTATATCAAAGCTAACTTCCTGAAGCTTCAACCCACCTCATATAAGCGGGGATGCCTTACTAAGAGAGTGCTAACAGCAGAAAAAGTGTGAGTGTCCTCTAATACTATATTTAGTAGTATAAGTAGTGGGACTATGTAGCAAACGGTAAAAAAAGAACGAAAAGAAATAAGGTTCTAGGTGTGGTATTCCTGCAGCATAACGTGCGAAGAAGGATCCACATCACTAGCCCAGTTTGAATAAATCCACTATTATTTGCAGTTGATTATGTTGTGGATCTGTTTTCATGAATAATGATTTTGATGATTGCAAACACTCTTATTTCTCTACGACTGCCTTATCTACTGACATTTCAGGTCCACAATATCATACTGCAATTTGGAACCAGCTCAAAATTTCTGAGTCAGCTTGTAGCTTTTCCTTTCTTGAGTCTATTGTATTTGGTGTGGCTCCTGATGCTTCGTAAACTTGCTCATTCACATCTTGGAAGAATTTCTGACTGTTCTCTAGAGTTTACTGTTTTTGGTAACATCGTCCGGGACGATATTTATATCGACCTGGATGATAGGTTCAAAAACAGAAACCCTAATTAGGGCATCATCCTCATTAAGGCAGCCGTCATTAAGCTGATCGACCTGAACGATCCTTGTATCAGTTAGGATGATAGGCTCAATTAAGAAAGAATCAGCCGCCATGATCAATTTAGGTATTCTTTATTTTATGATATCGGTCAGGACGATCTAAACATCGGCTAGGACGATCTAAACATCGGCCAGGACGATGCAGATTATGCCTAAATTAATATGGCAATTATGGAAAGCAATTAAGGCTGATTATGACATGATTTTAATATCCTAAGTAGTGCATGTGATTTTTTGGAATGAAAATAGATGTGTATATAGATATTTTTAATTATAAAATCTGTTTTGCGTGTTTATTACTGATAGACGGTTTTAAATAGCTCTGGTGTTATTTATTAAATGATAAATGAATAATTTTTCTAAATAAGATTTTGCGGCATCACTCGGCATTGGGTAGAAGTCTGAAGAAAGTCCGACGATGGGCAGAAATCCGGTGAAAAGCGAATGTCTGACGGTTGGTCAGTGGCCGGGAGTTGGTCGAGGAGTTTGATTCCATGAGAACTCTTCCTTCTCTTCTTGCCTCAGGTCTCCTTCCTCCCCCCTTCAATGAGAAATAAAGGATCTATTTAAAATTTTTTGAGAGTATCATGACCAGTAAATAAGAGGATGATCAAGGATAAATTATGAGTGATTTGAATGGACGGTCGATGTTGATTCCCTTGTTCATAGACTATTTATTGAAAATTTGAATGCTATAATAATGTCAGAATTTGATGATTTTGGGTCCATTTGATTTGTCACGTTGAGCCACTCAATTCAACTATAAACATGTCACGTATGGAAACCATTTAGTAATCCAAATTATGATTTGACCCTTCCAAATATACTTCGAGTCATCGATTTGGACACATTTGGGCTCATATTTTGTAGAATTTGGAGTCGTTGGGTTCTTATTTCTGAGACGTTCAGTTCAACTATAAGTTTGCTTAAATCAGAACTCAGATGATATCTAATTTAATTTTTGAAGTTTTCAACTAGATTTTCCTTGAGATTCGTGCACGATCAAGATGATTTTTTTTATGATATATCAACAATAATGCCAAATGCAAGTCGATTAAACTAGTGAAATTTTAATTGAAATGAATGCAGATACAAAGCAGGCTCGTTCAAACATTATGATCCTTTCTTCTTCTTCCTCTTTTTATTCAATTAGACAGCTAAGATAGATAGTGTAATTTAATTTTTAAGAATAAATTTGGCTTCTTTAGAATCCTTCAAAAAAAAAAAAAATTTTAATTTCAAATTTAATCTACAAGATCAATTTTAGTGTACCTACGATTACATTCATAAAAAAAACAAAAAACCTGAATTTTTTTACTATATTAAGAAAGTTAAATTAACGAGATAAAGTAGGATAACATTAAATTTTGTGATATTAATTGAATTTAATATAAAAGATAGAAGAATTAAAAATAAAATTTATTTGTATTCATTAGATTAAAATGTCTTAATATAATCATAATGGATGACCACGCTAGTATTAAATAATGTGATGATTTATATATGTTTGATTCAATCAAAGAAAAAAAATTAAAAATAAGACATATTTCATCAAAATATCACTTATCTTCTCTCCTTAGTCTTATCTAGTTCTAAACAAGTTTTATTGAAATAAAGTGCTATCAGATCTCAATGGTTCATTTCTAGAGAGATAACGAATAAGAATATCATTGCTTCAAAGTCCCCATGTTGAATTAGAGTATCAAAATGAAAGCACTTCGTAGTGCACAAAATATCTATGAGGCTGAGAAGAAAGGTATATATTACAGGAAAATCAGTGAATTGTGGTGGATTTGTGGTTGCGGCGGGCTTTCCGACGGAAAAATTATTCGACAAAATTATTGCGGATTTGTGATGAAAATTTTCGTCACAAAATTTATGACGGAATTGAGATTTCATAATCCAATATACTTCTCTTACAATCATCCTCCATTGCTCATAAACTTTTAAGCTACTTTAGGAATTAGAAATATTGATTAACACAAACTTCAATATTTCTGAATATCTAAAAACTATTACGATCCATATAAATCAAGTATATTTGTGAATTTAAAAAAAAAAAGTATACAAAGCAGGCTTGTTCAAACTTTATTAGAATTGAAAACTTTATTTATTTGACTTTGTAAAGTATTTCAAATTTATTAGACATCCTAATGGAAAATATAAAGCAGGCTTGTTCAAACATTTTGATCTTTTCTTCTTCTTTTATTCAATTACACATGTAAGCTTGATAGTGTAGTTTAATTTTGAAGAATAATTAAGACAGCTAAATTAACGAGATAAAGTAGAATAACATAAATTTGTATATATTTTTAACATCTTAGCAATGTAAAGTATTTTGTGAAATTTATAAAATTCTTATGTATTCATATTTTTAAACATAAATTCGTATATATTTTTATTTATACAACACTAAAACATCTAAATAATATAAAAATTATTACTAATATTAATTAACTTTGTTGTGTCTTGGAATATTCACGGTGGTATAGAAGTATAAAATTTAACATCTTAGGAATGTACAAAAATCTAGCACACAAACATATGAAAGAGAGGGGGGCAGTACTCATAAGAGACACTAAGATTTTTATGTGAAAAAGGGGACCTAGCCTAGTTTGAATGAATCAACCATTATTTGTAGTTGATTACAAATGAGTCCTTTCCTTGAGGGAAGGTTTTGGCTTGATGTAACAAATATACATCATATAGAATGCATTACACAATGGAAATTTGAAGAATCAGTATTGATATGTTATTTTGGTCAGCAGGACTATAGTCGACAGGCAACGGAGGTCAGAAAGACCGTATTCGATTGACAGGGCAGAAATCCGATGACAGTTGGTGACCGAGCTGAAGTCTGGTTGTGGTTGAGGAGTCTAGTGGCAAGAGAAATCTTCCATCTCTTCCTTCTCTTCTTGCTTAGGCCCCCTCTATCTCTGTAAACCCATCCCCCCCCCCCCTAAATGTGAAATGAGAGATTTATTTATAGTTTTCTAAGGTTGGCGTGGTTAGTAAATATTTGGATGATGTAGGTCAAAAAGACTATAGTCGATGGGCAACGGAGGCTAGAAAGATTGTTGTTTGACGACGATGATCAAAAGGCACGTAGTTGGAGGGCGATAGTGGCCAGAAATATCATTATCTAGCGACAAAGGTTTGAAGGGTCGTAGTCGGCTAGCGATAGTGGCCAGAAAGACTATTCTCTGATGAAGGAGGTCAGATGGACCATAATCAGTTGGCGACGAACATTGAAAGTGCAGTGAAGGGTTGAAGTCCGGCATCAGGCAGAAGTTCAACGATATATGAAAGTCCGGTGTTAGATAGAAGTCCGGTAGAAGTCTCATGATGGGCTCAAATCTGGGGTTGCGTAGAAATTTGGTGACTGGCAGAAGTCCTGCGCCAGCTAGAAGTTCGATAAAAGTTCGATGATTGGTAGAAGTCTGATCACGAGCTTAAGTCTGGTGTCGAATAAAAGTATGGTGATAGATAGAAGTACGGCGTATGATAGAAGTACGACAGAATTCCAGCAATGGGCAGAAGTCCAGCATCGAGTAGATATCCGACAAAAGTCTGACTGCCGGTAGAAGTTCGACGACGCGTGGAAGTCAGGCGTTGGGTAGAAATTTGGAAACAGGCGAAGTTCGACATCTCGTAGAAGTCCCACAACTCGAGGAAGTCCATCGTGTAATAGCCCGTATTTTGACTTTGCTAATTTTTTATAAAGTCGTTCTAACTCCAAATCATCTTCGTCATAGTATTTTGATTTTAACATTTTAATTACACGAATTTTTCATAATTTTTGTATGCTGGTGAAATTCCATAATAAATTGTTATCCATCATAACAAGTGTGGATTTGAGGACCGTCGAGCATTCATTTTACAAATTGATTTCAACAATATTTTCTAAATAAAACGATGATTTTTAAGAGTTGTTTTTTATAATTTTTGAAATTCTAAAATGATTTTTTTGAATTTTATAACAAAGAAATGATTAAATTATATTATTATATTAAATAATTAATATTTTATTATAAAAAATCTGTTCCCATTAAAGTAAAATTCTTTAAAGCCTTTGTTTTCTTCTTTTTGGCTAACATAGAAGCCTAATGCGAAATTAAGAGAGGATGAGAGGACAGAGAAATTAGAAGCTAGGATTTAATGTCCTCAGAGCAATTTTTGTCAGCCGGATCAATTAAAAGATTTACTCATGTCATTGTAAGGAAACTTTACCCTATTTTTTATTTCAAATTTTTTGAATTTTTTATATTTTTTGATCAAATTTGTATTTTCGTTACCGAAAAATGCAAATACTTTTGTATTGATAAAACTTTCACAACGTAACTTTTTATATGTTATAAAAAATCATAAGTATGAACTTTTTAAGTATTTATTTGAGATTTTTCAGGGGGTTATTTTAAAAATATAATAATTTTTTACTACCACAAAAAAATTATTTTGGCATCTAAAAATAGTAGTGTATTATAATAAAAGTTTTAAAATATCATTTTATACAATTCCTGATATTTTTATAATTTTCTAAAAATGTGCATTTTTACCTAATAGCAAGGTTGTGAAAATCGGACCGGACAACGAACCGGAAGAGGGAGAGGTTCACGGTTCGACCAGTCGAACCGAGGTCGAATCAGATGACGTAATAAATAATAATATTATTAAAAATTAATAAAAAAATCCAAAAAAATCATATAATATAAATATATGACCATTTAATAATATTTACTTAATATAATATATAAATTTATAATAAAAAAAATTTATTATCACTAATATAATATAAATAATTAAATATATAACCATTTAATAATATTTATAAATTTAAAAATATATATAATACAAAATTATAAATATAAATATCATTTAAAAATAATATATTTATGTATTTATAATTAAATATATTTATAAGAATAATATTTAATATAATATATTAATTTATAATATTATTATTTTATAATATAATTATTATAATATATATTATAGCAAGATTATAATACATATTATCTAAATTTGTAGCCAACTAAGAAAAAAATTGAAGCTCAATTAGCCCAAATAAGCTCAAATTCACATTCTAAACTACTCATACAAGTTTTTTAGTCCCATATTATAGGGAAAGTTTGAGAATGTTTCTTTGAACCCTATATAAAGTGAGAAGTACACTCCTTTTGCAAATTAATTTATGTGAGATATTTAAAATAACTTGCATGTATTATGGTGAAATTAATCATCATATTTAATAAAAAAAAATTAAAATGTTAAAATTAAATAAACTAAAATATATTTTTAATATTTTGATTAAAATAAAAAAATATTTTTATAAACTGGCCGGTTCTTTCCAACCCGGATCGGTTCACTGGTTGAACCGTTGGTTCAATCTGGTTTAATTTGGTTCGATGCAGAGCCGGTTCTGAAGCTTAATCGAACTGGCCACCAGACCGATTCACGGTTGAATCGGCCTGTCCGATCCGATTTTCATTATTTGTTGTCTATTATTATTATATTTTGGCATCTTTTTAATTAAGATCAATTATGCATTAATTTTTGCAATGCATTAAAAATGAATGTGGATATATGATTGAGATTAATGTTATAGTACAGTGATAATAATATGTGTAAATGATAAGTAAAAATTAGTAGACCCGTTGGTTGGAGACTGATTGACCTGTACATGATGATAGGCCGACGGGCTTTCCTTTAAATACTATGGTTTGATATTATCTTCTATTGATTCACGTGATACTAAGTGAGAGTTATAAGGAGATGATTACTGTGCCAACGTGTAAAGAGTGTCGACTCTATTTACTGAGCTTACAGCTTATTGATACTTATATATATAATATTAAAAAATACCGTGATAGCCATGACTTCTTATTTATTTGGTGTGGCTATTGAAATGCATGCCTTTTGGGTTTTGTTCTTATTATTGTATGAATTTATTAGTATTGCACAGATTTAATATTATTGTATTATTCTACTGCTCCTACCACGGGATTATTACTGTTACTAATATAGATATTGATACTACTTAATACTACTAATTCATTATAATTATATTAAGCATGTGATATAGAAAAATTGGATAGTATGTGTACATTTTGATAAGATTTTATTGTATTGATTCAATTTCAACAATCTTCACTAAAGTTTTGATTTGATGCTTTATATAATTTTTTTATTGATTGGTGTTACGGATATGACCATTGCTTTATAGATTTGACACCCGTATTAATTTACTACTTTATAGGCTTCCGTACTATAATATTTTTACTATTTATATATTATACTACTAATGTATATAAATTTTACTATTTCTGCATTGATTCAATAATCATATGAATGTAAATGCTATGATTTAACTGTTGACATGCATATTGCTTCTTTGCCATATTTTGAATTTAGTTATAGGTTTTGATGACCTGTTGGACTTTTTAAGCTCATTAAATGTGGTTAAATTATTTCAGGTCAGAGTAGAGAAGCACGAGTGTGAGGTTGATCAGGATTCTTTGGATTTTATTTCCTTTTATCATAGTTATTCTTTTGTACTCGGGACAGAATATTTGTGATATGATTTATATATCATAAGTAGTGCATATGATTTTTTGGAATGAATATAGATGTGCACATAGATGTTTTTAATTATAAAATCTGTTTTGCTTGTTTATTACTAATAGATGATATTAAATAGCTTTGGTGTTATTTATTAAAAGATAAATGAATAATTCTTCTAAATTAAATTTTGAGGCATCACACAGCATTGGGTAGAAGTCTGATGAAAGTTTGACAATGGGCAGAAGTCCGGTGACAAACGAATGTCCAGCGTTGGTCAGTGGCCGCGAGGTGGTCGAGGTGGTGGATGAGAACTCTTGCTACAGGTCTCCTTCCTCCCCCTTCAATGAGAAATAAGGGATATATTCAAGTTTCATGAGAGTGACATGACCAGTAAATAGGAAGATGACCAAGGATAAATTACGAGTGATTTGAATGGATGACCGATGTTGATTCCCTTGATCTTTAATAATGTCAGAATTTGAAAATCTTGTGCTCATTGTATTCGTCTCGTTGAGCTACTCGATTCAACTATAAGCATGTCACATTTGGAAATCATTTAGTAAACCAAATTATGGTTTGAAACTTCCAAATATGCCTCGAGTCTTCGAATTGGACACATTTGGGCTCGAATTTAGTCGAATTTGGAGTCGTTGGGTTCTTATTTTTGAGACGTTCAGTTCAACTATAAGTTTGCTTAAATCGGAGTTCAGATGATATCTGATTTAATTTTTGAAGTTTTCAACTTGATTTTTCCTCGAGATTTGTGCCCAATCAAGATGATTTTTTATGATATATCAACAATAATGCCAAATGCAAGTCGATTAAATTAATGAAAATTCAATTGAAATGAATGCAAATACAAAGCAGGCTCGTTCAAACAGTATTATCCTTTCTTCTTCTTCTTCTTTATTCAACTAGTTAGGTAAGATAGATAGTGTAGTTTAATTTTGAAGAAAAAATTTGCCTTCTCCACAACAACTTCATTTCGTAGGGGCCGATGGCCTATCTTCCACAACTACTCATGCGTAATATTCAATTCAGTGTAGGATCATCATCAAGCCCAACAATAATAATTGAGGTTGATTAATATGAAAATCCCGTTGCAAAAACAATAAGAAAGACATCTTCAGTATGGCAGGAATTTAATGTAGTAAAACTAAAGTGATGATACATTTCACTTTTAATTCAATATATGTGATAGTGATTGGTACTGTAATTTCTATGGGATAAAAAAGAAAAACTATGGTAATGTTTGCAATTGTAAACTCTTGAATGTTTTCCATGTAATTCAAAATTACTCGGGGGCTGTTTGGTTGCCTGAATTAGGAGTGTAAAGAAAAACAAATACATGTATTTACTATATTTAGTTGTTTAGGTAAATTTGAGCGGAACAAAAAGGAAATCACCGGATGCGTTAGGAGTGTATCACGGAGACTGTTTTGAGTGAATTAGAAACCCGCTCAATACGAGCGGGTTACAAATTCACCGGAAGAAAAGCAAGCTTCGTTGTGCTGTTCGGCATCAATCGAGAGGAGAAAAACGAAGGTCGTCGTGCTGTTCGGCTTCAATCGAGAGGAGAAAAGCGAAGCTTCGCCGTGCTGTTCGGCTCCAATCGAGAGGAGAAACTTCGTGCTGTTCGGCTTCAATCGAGAGGATAAAAGCGAAGCTTCATCGTGCTGTTCGGCTCCAATCGAGAGGAGAAAAGCGAAGCTTCGTCGTGCTGTTCGGCGGAGGGGGAATCAGGAGTCGCGGAATGATCGGAGAGATTGGGTTGGAGAACGCAGCGGTCGGGCTCGTGTACGAGACTGAATGACGGGCGACGTTTTGGCTTGGATGCGCCGGAGGTGGAATCCGAAGGGGGTTTCCTCGACTTGGAGGAAGATTCGTAGACAAGATTGGAATGAAACTCGTCTTCTAAGAATGCCATGGCGTGGTGGACGATCGCATACGACGAGAGGTTGGGGAAGTAGAAGCCTGCACGATGCGCGCTGGTCGATTAGATAATGGTCAGCCCGGTGTTATTGCTTCTTTGCTTAGTGCCCAATCACCTGAGAAGGTTAGAATAAGTAATTTCCATTGAATTCTCTGTATGATTTTCTTGGTTCAATTTACAAAGTTGTTTCTCACTTAATTTCAGCACCTCCTTACTAGCCCCATGAGTAGTGGTCATCATCGCACTGCCAGTGAGAGTAGTTCATTTGACAGCTCAACTGATCTTGATCACGTAGCAATTGAAGAATCTTCATTTGAACGGAATAGTGCAACTGGAGCATCTGATCGTTTTCACCGAATCTCACAACAACATAGGTTCAATATCAAGCATGAAAAGTCAATTGATTTGCTGAGGAAAGTATGCGGAAATGATGTTTGTGCTGACTGTAGTGCTCCTGAGCCTGACTGGGCATCTTTAAACCTTGGAATTCTTGTATGCTTTCAGTTTTCTGTTTGCTTTCGTTGATCAGATTTTAAATAACTCGTCTCAGATCTGTTATGGGAGAAATAAATTAATATATATTAAGAGATTCATCCACTTTTAAAATGATTCACGCGATCAAATAAGAGGGTGTAAGGATTATAAGAGACCAAACATTAGGCTAGATTTTAAATTTTTGCTCTAATATCAATCAAATTTTATTCATATCTAATTTAAAGTTCAATGTTAATTAATAATAAGGAAAGTCATTTGGTACCTTTACTATACTACTGAACCATATTTATGCAGTTTATGAGCTAAAAAAGTCAAACATGATTGACATTTTGAGCTATATATGAAACATATTTGCTCTCTATATATTAGGGAAAACATTATCAACAAGTTAAATCATAATTATTTGATGTAAAATTACAAAAAAATGAACCTTACTCAAATTTAAAGCTAAAGATGATAATATCATTAATTTATACTAAAAAACTGTTTTAGAAAGCAAGAAGAAAGCTATCCCAAACAAAGTTTAAACAATCGGTGATTACTTTTATAAATACACTAGTTATAATGACAAAAAAAATATTTCAAATGCACTGTTTTACTTTACTCTGGATATATCTAACCAAACAAGAGAAACATTTTTCCTGTGTTTACTTTGCATACAACCAAACAATCTCAAAATATTTGGAATGCATTACATTTACTTTACTCTGCATTTACTTTACATTGCATTTACTTTGCAGGCAACCAAACATGCCCTCAATCTATCCATTATACTTTGCAGTGTAAGAAGAAACGAAGGCGGTCGCATTACTATGAAGAATATTCCTCTTAGCGGTTTAAATGTTAATCTTCACATATTTTTTACTACATATAAGCACTCTTACAATGCTAATCTATTTCCTATGTTTTTGGTAAAAATTGTATTAATTTTATCCGTAGTAGTGGGGTGAATAGTTGATGATTCATCTTTCTAATTTCCTTCAAACAAAGTGTCTATGAAACAACATTACTAATTGATAAAGTGGGTAGCATTTTATCAGATGCAAAATTTGCTTTATATTTTTCTCTGGATTTATCATATTTCTTTGTTGCACAAAATGTCTATAAAAACAGCGTTGCTAATTATGCGTGTTTTCAGTGTTCATTAAGAAGATCATTCGTAAAAAGTATCATTTATGAGCTTGACAAACTACTCGTTTAAACGCTTGATAAACTTGCTCATTTATAGGCTCGATAAGCTTGCTCATTTATAGGCTTGATAACTTGCCCGTTTATAGGCTTGATAAGCCTGCTCATTTATGGGCTCGATATTAGTTTTTGTTAAGCTAAATGAAAATCTCGTTTAGGCTCATTTGTTAATAGCTTGATGCGGCTCATTTATTAATTTAATCGAGCCGATCATTTAAAGCTCGATAAGCATAAAATGAACCGAGCATAAACCGAATACAAATCAAACTTGAACATCCTTCATTTTAAATGAACCAATCTCAAGCATAAACGAAAAAGCTCAAATCGAACTCGAACAAGCCCTTGATGTATGAGCTCAAACATGAGCAAACACATACTCAGCTCGGATGAGTTCGTTTACAACCCCAGTGAGAAGTTAGAAGATGTTGCTATCATTGAAAAGATCCTTTGATTATTAGAATCAAGATTTGATATTATCACTACCATCATTAAATAGGCTAAGTATCTATGAGACAAAATAATATAGCAATTCTTGGGTTTATTGCAAACCAATGAAGAAAAGAAAATCAAGAATGAAGTAATTACCAAATAACTCAATTTGGATCTGCAACAAACCAACCAACTAAAAAAGATGAATGTTTCAATAACAATAATAGAAGCCAATGTGGATGAGGCCGTAGATAAGGATGAATTGTGCTAACAATCGAGAAAAGGATTTCACTAATTATGAATGAGGATAAAGCTTAACATGATAACGTGATTGAGGATGTTCAAATTTGAGTTATGATTAATCACAGGTTAAAAGCTACAACTATAAAAACTTTGAGCATTATACTAAAGAATACAGAGTACCCAAAAATAAAATATATAAAAAACCAACTACATAGGAAAAAAGAAGAAGAAGAAGAAGATAGCCTCTTACTACTATCATACAGGGATAATAAAAGAAGAAAAGATAAAATATGATACCTAGACATTGATGCAAGTAACCATATTTGTGGAAAAAAACAAGTTTATACAATTTAACAAATTGATGAGCAGCAATGCTTCTTTCAAAGATGAATCAAAAATAGAAGTAAAAGATAAAATATGAAATTCTTATCCGCTTGAAGAATGAGAAACATTAAGTCATTTTCAATCTTTATTTTGTGCCAAATATGCAGAGTATTATCTTTAACTTAAAGCAACCTAAGAGAATGTATATTTTATTTATTTAATAGAAAATCCTTAGTTCATAAAAGACAATATTGGCAGATTGATCATTAAGATACCAATATCAAGAAATGTAATGTAGAATAGTTATAGATGATGTTACTAGTGGGATAGTAAGTGATGCGGTGTGTGGAACAACCTAAGGTAGCATATAATTGAATGCCTTCATGCAGGTCGTCTCCAGGCCTCCTTTTTTTTTTTTTAAGAAATTTCATTAATCAATCAAAACCAAACGGATACATCAGCTGATAATAGGGAAGCAAAGGAAAAACAACAAAAAGAAATATAGGCGCAAAAAAGCTCAGGAGACGGCCGAGGCGCCCAGCGACCCAATCGCCTCGCACGGACCGTCCAATGAAAGGTTGCCACAAGCAAAACGACCAGGTCGCAAGCCGTCGTGAGCCCCGACCACATCATTGCTTATAGCCCATCTAATCCACGAAGCAGCCGACCAATAAAACAAATAAATCCCGGTGAGCGATGAAAAGCACGAATAACATGAAGAATCAACGTCGCCAACGGCCTCTCCTCCAAAATTTCCCCCGGGTATGAGCATTGACAATAGGTTTTGTACAAACCACCGAGAAATGGTTATCATTATCCGGGTCCGAGTCCACTTGAACATCAGAAAATTCAGAGTCCGAAGCACCATCCGATTCACCAGCCAACCAGTTAATTTGGTTCCTAATCTCCAAACCAGAACAATCACCCAAAGAGTTAGCCATAGATTGCAAATTAATCAATTTCACAGGGACCTCAACAATCCTGTTCACAATCGGAGCACATTCCTCACTGACGTTAAGCAAATGAGGCACCGCCTCACCCATAGCCGGTTCTAAAAAGACATTCGATTTATCAACAGCACCATCCGCTAAGGTATTAACCTTCTCAGTAGTGATAGCTACCATGGCAGAGGTAACAACATTAGGAACAAAAGGAGAAGCATTAGGAGAAAAGACACCCGCAAAAACCTGAGCTAAAATTCCCCCAACACATTTCACCCCATTTCCAACCAAAACAGATTCAGGTTCATTTAAAACACTTGGAACTAAAATAACCGGAGCGGATTCAACCAAATTAATAGGTGTTTCTGAAGTTGTAGGAATATCAGCAGGATTCAGATCATCAAAAACATTAACGCATTCAACCTCAGCACCCTCACGAAGCACCACCCCCTCCAACACCAACGGCAAAGAGGAAACGGTAAGATCAGTATCCAAAGGTTCAGACATAACACCACCAACATTAATTTCATTTAATTCCACCCCAACCGACTTAGTTAAAACCCGAGCATCAAAAACCATTCACCCGTGGGCCTCCCTAGAGAATATCTCAAGGGAATTACTAGAGCTCTTTGTTGATTTCAGACGATTAATAATAGACACAAGGAAAGATTTACAAACGTGGTGCCTCAGTGTGTGAGGCATGCAGTGCAGGACGACATTCTCCTATGAGACACTGACACGTGGTGCTCGAGCGAGCCCAACGGGGGATTCCTACTGTGAACCCCGAACATTCCACGTCATATTGTGAAGAAGGTCAACATCCCCCGGCTGAACTCTTCGAACCAGAGGATTATGGGTATGGGGCCATATCAGCATGAGGCAAGGACAGACTTCTGAACCACCAAGGAGAATTCCAAGTTAAACTCGATAAATCATTTTTTCAAAGGCCGTTTACACAGAGGATTATCTGAATTGGGAAAGGGTTGTCGAGACATTCTTCTAATATATGGAAATACCAGCACTACATTCAAGGACAGCGGTCAATCAATGAGTACATCAAGAAATTAATTCTATATATTAAGTGCTCATACAACCTCAATGAATCTGAAAATCAACTGTTTGCTCGCTATATAGGCTGATTGAGGGATCCAATACAGGATAAGCTAGAATTTATCCCTGTTTGGACACTTTCACAGACAGTTAACTTCTGCCTCAAAGCAGAAACTCAATTGTTGAGACATTCCAAAAGCTTCTCAAACAGGCGATAGCATTCAGATCAATTTAGTGAATCTCGGAATGTAGCAATCCATAATAAAGCTTCACAAGCAGCGCCACCTACAAGTTTACACACAACCCCTAGGATCGATCTAAAAGTGTTGTCGAAGCCTCGTCCACCTCATAGGGAGAACTCGTAAGCCAGATCTACAAATTTAAATTATTTTCATTGTTTCCAATTGGGGCACAAGTCTAATGAGTGTCCAACTAGACCACAACTTCAACTTGCAGAGGGTGAACCAAAAAATGTGTTAGGAGCCTTAGTAGAAGATACCGAAATTGAGGCCGAAGATCTTATGGCCTATGAAAGTGAGCCTGTAGTTTGTATCCTAGAACAATTATTGCTAGCCCCACACCAACCTACTATGTCCCAAAAAAATGCAATCTTTTGCACTGGTTGCACTATTAAGGAGGTGGTGTGTGAATTGCTCATATATAATGGCTGCATTGAGAATGTTGTATCGCGTTCGCTAGTGCATGCTTTACAACTAAAAACCAATAAAAATCCTCAACTGTATAAGATCAATTGGGTCAAGAAGGGGATGGGCATTTTGGTGACATGTGCAGAATTAACATCTCTATAAGGAAACAATACACTTGTGAAGTTCTCTATGACGTCCTTGACATTGATGTCTGTCATATTATTTTGGGCCGCCCATGGCAATATGCCAATAGGGTCATATATGACTGCCGCCAAAACACACACTCTTTCTTCTAGAAGGGAAGGAGACTTCAGCTACTACGCCATTGAAAATCAAAACAAGGACAAAGCTGTCCTTAGTATTGTTTCGGGATAAACCTTGCTTGCCGATAAGAACAACAATTGTGTTTATGCATTAGTAGTAATGGAGAACCCCCTTAGCAACAATCAGGGACCGACTTCTCCGCAAGTGCAATAGCTGCTTCAAGAGTTTAAAGATCTTATGCCTAATGAGCTCCCACCAGAGCTTCCGCCCATGAGGATGATTCATAACCAAATTGATTTAACCCTAGGAGAAAATTTGCCCAATTTTTTGCACAATAAAATGAGTTCAAAGGAACAAAAATTCCTTTAGGAGATGGTGGAAGTCTCATTGAGACAAAAACTGATTCAGCCAAGCCTCAGCCCTTGTGTCGTCCCGTCACTAATAGTTTCAAAAAAAAGATAACAAATGGCGGATGTGCATTAATAGTAGGGCTATAAAAAAATTACAACCAAGTTCTGGTTCCCTATGCCTCAAATTGAAGATCTGCAAGAAAAGCTCTCCGGTTCATAATTCTTTTCCAAGCTTGACCCTCGTAGTGGATACCACCAGATCCGCATTTGGCCCGGCGATGAGTAGAAAACTACGTTCAAAACCCACCAAGGTCTATTCAAATGGTGGGTAATGACGTTCAGGTTGTGTAATACCCCGCCACCTTCATGCACTTGATGAACGAGGTACTCAAAGATTATCTCAATCAATTTTGTGTCGTTTACTTCGATGATATTTTGATTTATAGTAAATCTTTTTCGAAGCATTTGAAACATCTTACCTTGGTATTGCAAACTCTACGGACACATGAGCTATATCTAAACATTTTTAAATGTGAAATTTCCATGACCCAAGTATATTTCTTAGGCTTCATTGTGCAGACGGAGGGTGTGACCACCAACCCAAATAAAATTGTTGCGATTTGGGACTGGCAGATTCCTCAAACCCTGTTTGATGTCAGAAGTTTCCATGGTCTTAGTGTACCTCGATTTGGACCTAGTGTACCTCGATGCAACCAGTATCATATTTCTCTGTTCAACGTGGCTTCCTCTTCAAGGGAAATGCTATGTGTATACCCGATTCCTCCTATAGACAGCAGCTTATAAAGAAGGATCACATTGGATGTCTTGTAGCCCATCTTCATCGTGAAAAGACGAACCTTCAGCTGAAGCCCCCTTTTTTTTGGCCTAAACTACATAGAGATGCATCGTGATTCATGGAGCGGTGCGTTGTGTCAAGAATTCAAAGGAACTAAGCAGAATGTGGGACTTTACACTCCCATACCCATTCCTGACTCTATTTGCGAAAATATTAGTATTGACTTTGTAGTGGGCTTACCACAAACCCAAAAGGGCGTTGACTCTATCATGGTAGTAGTCGACCTATTTTCAAAGATGATGCACTTTATCGCTTGCAAGAAGATCTTTGATGATGTCAATATTGCACGATTATTCTTAATGTCGTTTAACTACACGATCTCCCTTGTAGTATTACTTTTGACCGAGATGTAAAATTTGTTAGCCCCTTTTGGTGAGAACTCTAGAACCGCCTTCGCACAGCAATTAATCTGAGCTCCGCTAATCATCCTCAATCCGATGGCCAAACAGTAATTGTTAATCAAACACTAAGTAGCATGGCTTAGAATCATCCAAAACAATGAGAGAATTCTCTCTACCAAGTTGAGTTTGCATATAACTGAATGCCCAATCGCTCTACAGGGAAGTGTCCATTTGCCATTATATATACAAAAGCACCTAATTAACCACTTGTTCGATAATGTAATTCTACTTAAATGCTCTAAAAAATCGGCAGCTGCACTCACGGATCAATATCTAACAATACTTGATGAAGTCCGCACTAAATTAGTCACGCCCAATTCCAACTACAAATAGGCAGCAGACCTCCACAAACGATGCAAACAGAGGAAAATATACACAATACTTTTATATTCTATTGCCTTGTGCATTGTTCTTCTTGTTTAGGTCTTCAGCTGTTGTGTTCTCATGAAGGCTTCTGTTGTAGGTTTCACACCAATAAGTTCCTCTCTTACTTGTTTTATCCTAATTTGCTTCATGTATTCTTCTTCTTCTTCTTCTTCTTCTTCTTCTTCTTCTTCTTCTTCTTCTTCAAAGTTGTAGTTTTCATCCTGTTATCCCGAGTCACATCCTTCATCAAATATGACATGTAGTCTAATGATTGTCTTCCTAGTATTTGAATTGTAATAGCTTGTAGTCTTTTCAGTTTGGGTCATAACCAATGAAAATGAACATCTAAATCTTGTCATCTAGCAACTTCTCTTGTTCGGCACATACACATGAGCTATACTTCCAAAATCTTTTATATGATACTCGTTAGGCTTCCTTCCGCTCCATAGTTCTTGTGATGTCTTTCTCTATAAATTTTTTGTTTGTGATTAGCTGGTCAAACAAACTGTATATGCATCTGCTTCAACCCAAAATTCTTTTGGCAATCTCTTGCTTTTAAGCATGCTCCTTGCTATGTGAAGGATTGTTCCATTCTTCATTTTTGCTACTCTATCTTACTAAAGGAATCTCTGAGCAATTAGAGATTAAAGTGTTTCGTTAGCTTCTCAAAATTCTTGAAATTTTTTCAAGCGAATTCTCCTCCTTGATAAGATCGTATAGCTTTATTCTTAAGCCCACTTTCATTCTTCATGGTTTCCTAAAATTTTTTAAATATTCCAAAAACCACTGATTTTTGCTTCAAAAATGCACTCATATTTTTCATGAAAAAAAAAGCTATGGAGACATGGAAATAATTACTCTTACCGAGCTTAGCATTATTAGAGCACAAACATATGTATGCATGAGCTTAAGTAGCTTTAGAGTTCTTAAACTTAACTTAGTTAGAAAGCTTTCCCTAAAATGCTTCCCGAATAGACATGCTTCCTATAATTGATAAGGGC
Organism: Dendrobium nobile; assembly: GCA_022539455.1. Lineage (NCBI taxonomy): Eukaryota > Viridiplantae > Streptophyta > Magnoliopsida > Asparagales > Orchidaceae > Dendrobium > Dendrobium nobile. The sequence goes on along the minus strand of CM039726.1, from coordinate 72,091,536 downwards.
GTCTGAAGCAAAATAGTCCAATTATGATCTTCTTCTTAGAAAGCAACTCAAGTCAAGTCCTATGAAATTAAGATGCCCAAACTGAATATGTCAAAACCAAGAAACAACATTATAACAAGCTTTAAAATACTTGGCAATATCATTTTGAATAGTTAATAAGAAAATTCTATTCTTTGGCATTAACACCCTAGCAATTAAGTTGGCAGTATTATATTTTAAGGAAAAGAATTTTTTTCTTAAGTGCGTCTCATATCATTTCTCCAAAAGTTGTCATAAATTTAAGATATTACTCTTTATATTTGGTCAAGATAAATATTGAAAATGAATCGATGATTCACGTATTTCAAGCAAATAAGAACATTATCTTTGCCTCATACTTCTATCTTTGATCCACCTCTCAAGACACATAGTCGCTCACCGATTCATCAAACACTAGGAATATGCACTACAGCAAAATGGTTGATTTTCGATGAAATTTTTCATCAGAAATCATCAAATTTCTGACGAAAAGATTTTCCCTTGTAAAACATGCATAAAAAAATAATTACTGAAAAAAAAAAACATTCGAAAAGTTTAAACAAAATTTAGCATTTTTCATTCCAACCCACTACCCGCAAACCAGCTACACCACCCCATTGCCATTCCATACCATACCATCTTTCATCATTCTATAAAAAGAAACCTTTGGGCCCTAACACCACTTTGTTAGAAAAGGAAAGATTTTAAAACTAAACAAGACTAAGCAGATAAAATATATTTTGATGAAAGAGAATGCTTATTTTTATTTTTCACTTTGCTTGATAATATTCAAAGAAATCACAACTATTTATATTAGTGGCATCTCCATTAGGAATATACTAAATATACCAACATATTTCAATGCACTAGCTATAAATAATTACAAAGATAATATTTCTATTTTCTATCACAAAAATCATTAAATATTATTCTAAATTTTCTAAGAATTGCTCTAGAACAAATGTCTAACATCCTCAAAAAATCATACCAAAACATGAGCTCTATTTAGGCTTCGTTTGAGACAACTTTCTTACTACTTTCTAACATAATTTTTAATAAAAAATGTTTAATTCATTATCACCTTAAATGCTTTCCTTTCACATGATCACTGGTCACCAGGTATGCTCTTGATGATGTCAGAGTCACCTGAAGGGGCACAGGGCAATTTAAAATCCAAAAATAAACTCTCCAAAAAAAAAAATAATACAATATAAAATCGCGTATTGTATTATCATACAGAGGGGTACCAACCTGGATCAATGATGCTAAGGCAGCACACCTGAAAATATTTGCCACATGCAGTTCCCAAATCAACATTATCTGTTTTTGGGTAAATTTGATGTTACATGATAGAAATAGTTGAAACTGTATAGTTTTCTATAGAGTAACAAGAATTGTTCATTATGATCAACAAGTTTTCTTCCAACTAATTAGTCTGTTAAATCTATTCTCACATAATTTTTATCGATGCTTTTTTGTTTATCCCAATTCCTTATCAGTAGTCCATAATAGCCACTATTTACATTGTATAATTATGATGCAATAATCCAGAAGAAAGGAGTTCAGTAAAACTCACTTCCGTTAAAATGGTGGACTCCGACCTTGCCCAACATTGCATAGTACTCAATTTCAGATTTACGAAGAGGAGGGCAGTTGTTTGCTATGATCACCAACTTGCCTAGAGATTAAACACATGCAAAACAGATTAAGCCAATTCTCTCTAATATGGGAGTGAATTGATGCTTTTAAAAAATTATCCTTTTTGAAAAGATTGTGACCTAAAAATAATTTGACAACACTGATTCTCAAAAATAGCCTGGTCAAGTTGCAATAATCCATTTTTTAGCAAAAGATACAATACTCCTTCACAATTGAAGAATATGGGAATAGCTAGAGTATACTTTTTTTTTATTTCTATTGTAAGGATTGCAAAAGTCTAGTGTCCACAAGCAAATAATTAAAACTCAACAACAAGTTAAATACTAAAAAAAAGTCTGGCGATGGAGGTGACGATTGCTGGTGGTGTTCACCAGCTTTGATGATCAGAAAAAATACAAGTGAGTTCTTTAATTCTTTCAGCTTTTGAACCTCCCCTTATGTAGAGAATGATATCCTATTTATAACATTTTTTAGAAGGCATTTTGATAAATTTGACTAAAATCCAAAACACTCCACGGTATGATCTATGTTAATCCCTTAGTTATATATCATTTATCAAATATTTTAATGTCTTAACGATGTTAGAATTGAATGATCTTGGGCTCTAGATTTGTCTCATCAACTCGATTTGAATATAAGCATGATATAATTGGAAGTCATTTGGTCCAAGAATTCATGTTCAAAAGTTTTCAAACATAATTCAAGTGATTGAATTGAGATCATTTGGAATCAAATCGTTTGTAGCATCGACAGGTTCATCTTGCCGAGATGTTCAGTTTGACAATAAGTTTGTCAAAATCGGAGTTTGAATTATCATGAATTTAATTCTGAAAGTTTTCAATTCAAATATTACATCAAGATTTATGTTGATATTGTGAATTTTTTGGAGTTGTATCATTAATCAAACTCAAACATACAAAAAATGTATCTAACTACTAGTCATTATGTTTTCTTCCCCCCACACTTGAGATACACAAACTTCATTGATTTTAATACATCAATTGCCGATATTCTCAAATATCAAATGTAAATCCTTTCAGTAAGGAGAGTTCTAGTAATCCATGTAATGAATATAAAGGGAACTCCTATGCGATTTCATGGCATTTTTGTTGCAGGATAGTCGCCCTTTCAAGCTCCAGGTTCCTAATCCAGGTATAAAATTTTTTATTTAATCTTCAAATTATGTTCTGCATATTCATGATATAAGCTTTATTATTAAAAAATTTTGGAGCACCCCTCTTAAGCAAAAAAAAAAAAAAACTTGAAGATTTCAAGAATGCAAACTATCAAAAATTCAAAATCTCAAAAAAAAAAAAAGAGAGAGAGAGAATAAAACAACAAAAAGATCAATAAAGTGAGCTTCAAATATCAACAAGCAACATTCTACAGTTAGAAATTAAGAAAAACCTTGCTTAATTGACTTAACAATAGCTTAAGAACTTTTTCAAAGCACATTTGCATATTAAAGTGCACTACTAGTAGTAGTAGTTTCTAACCACAATGGAATCTCTAAAATGAAAATTTCAAATTAATGACTACTGAAAAAAGGGCTTCTTACGAATAACTTAATAATTAGAAATAAATTATAAGCTAGGTTACAGGACAAACCAAAGTACATGAGATGGCAAATTTAGTTTTACAGGAAACTTAGTTTGTTGGCTTGAAAATGCAATCCAATGTTAACCTAAAGTTTTTTAATACATGCACAACAAATAAGTACAATGCTCATTCAAAAGAATGTAGTGATCAGGTAATAAGCCAAACAAAATAAATATTGAATTTAACCAGAATCTATGAAGAAACAATATAAGAACATAATTGTTGTTTTTAACACTTGGAAAACAAAGTAAGGCAATTGCATTTAAAACAAGAAATATTGGACAAGTACTCATCACTTCACTGTATAAAGAGAACTAACAAGTGATCGAATAGCAGATACCAGAAAAAAGATAAAATAAAATGGATAAAAAAGGGCAAAAACATCAACCTTTATTGTTCCTGAGGGATCTAAGAACGGTCTTGTAGCCAAGAGTGTACTTTCCGCTCTTCATCACAAGAGCTAGCCTGTTATTGATGCTCTCGGTGCTTTTCTTCTATAACCAACAGAAGAACAGAGAATGATCGATATCAAAGGATAGAACCGAATTAAAACAATTACGATCCAAATGAATTCATGACTTGTTTTCTTAGTGGGTGCCATTGTTGCTGTTCCAAGTAAGAAGGGAAAGGTACGCAGGAAACCAATATCCCAGTGCTGGCGGCGAAAAACACTAAAGTCATGGAGATTGTCTATATGAAAATATTTGTAAGTAGCAAATGATATGACTATTATACCCTTTGGGTTTGGTTGTAAATTGTAATTAGATTATAAATTCTTATGTTTTTACTAATATCAGAATATTTATATTTATTTTTATAATTATTAAATATTATTAATATTAATTTATTTAAAATGACATACCCATTTTTATAGATACGCTTTTAATGATTTAGATACTATAATGTTTTATCTATAAACTTAAAAATTTTAATATTTCATGTTTAAAAACGTAAATTCTAGTAGCATGTACGTAAATTTCTTTTTATTAATGAGATTTACATAAATAAATTCAAAAATTATTCAATTTGAACATTTCATGTTCAAAATTACAATTTACTTACAAATTTGTCATCACTTTTAACCGACATCAATGTCATTATTGTCACTAACAATCACTACCTTCCATCATCATCACTTGTTGACTATTTTCACTGCCCTGTTAGTAGTGATCATATCCACATCATATGAATAAAAAAAGTCAACATTTTTTAAGATATTTAATATATTTTATCTCATATATAAATATAAGTAAAAAAGGAATAAAAAAATAAAAGAAAAATTGATCTTAAATAGGCCCTTAACCCTTATGAAATAATAAAATTTAAATGTTAAATATCTATATAGAATAAAATTGATCTCACGGTCACCTTTTGGAGCCCAATAGAGTCAATAACATAAGTTTTACACCAAATTTGAAGAATTCAAAGTATAACTTTCTAATAGTTTTTGCTAAAAATTAACTTGTCAATTTTATGGAAAGCTGAAGTTATAATTAAAGATATTTTACTTAATTTACAACCCCGATTGGGGCCCATATTGATGTTTACGGAGTGATTGAACCTATTATTTAACAAATTAAGATGTCTCTTACAACTTTTATTTGTACATGTTAGATCTTTGTAAAAATTTAAGACATCAAATACTTTATTTCAACAAAATTTTAAGCATGTAATAGTTTGATTTTATTTCCATGAATAATTTTTAATTTCTTATATTTTTTCATTGATTGATAATCAATTCTCAATTAAGGACGCAAAATACATATGGTAAAGATCACTAAAGGATAAATTTTAATCTACTTTTGTATATCTCTAAGATTTCTTTCTTCCAATGAAATATATACAGAGCCAGTTAATCATCAAGAATATATGAAATAAATATTTAAGACTATAACTTCACTTCCCAAAATATTTAATTATAATAGTCCATATTACAATGTTTTCAACAAAACTCAATTAAATTTAAACAAAAAATTATAATTAAAATTCTAAATAAATGCTTTAGTCTAGCTTTCATGCTCTCTGTCTAATTGGCCTTACTCAGCAAGACATTTATCTTTTCCACAAAATATAATGAACAATGGAATGAGTATAAACTGAGTAAGTCAACACCAATTTTTCCATAATAAAATTTTAATTCATAACAAAATATAATTAAAACAAAACCATAAAAATATTATTTAAATGTTAATTAGGTTCTAAATATATTGATGCACATATGAATGCAAAATACACTTTAAAATGCAAAATATTGTTTACTTATACTCCTTTATAACTCCTAATCTTCCACTTGCCACCTATTTATGACAAGTGCTGAGCAGAATCAGAACATAATAAATTTTTTAATACATAACCAATTTAGAGTCACAAAAAGAAAATCCAGTATTGAGAATTTCCACATTGGGACCAAGCAGGTAATTTCAGAATAATTTTATTTTCAATTCAGAAACTCCAGAATATTATGAAATGCATGATAATACAAATGCAACGTGCAATTAAAGTTTTTAAAAGTAAATAAAATCATTACCAACTTGTATCAAAAAACCCCACAGTTTAGTTGCCAACTCAAAGTGTTTAGAAATTTACCAAATTCAAAAAGATTATGTAAAATGCTAAATTAACATACTTTATCAACTGTATTGAAGTTCAGAAATGCTTCAATTTGCCAGAATAAATAAAAATTTATGCATAGCAAATCAACTAGTGAAATTTTACATTCTTATAGTCGAACCAGAGTAGAGATTAAAATAATCTATTAAAAGTCCGTTTTAAAACTTTAAAAAAAAATACTTTCAAAAGCATATCTTTAGTTATATAATTTGAAATTTAAATTATAAATAGGGTATGGGTTACCTACCTTTAGCCAAAGTTCAGGAGCAAATTTAGGTCAAGGAAGGCAGAGCAAGTGAGAACCTGGGAGCAAACATTGGGAGTTGGCCATGGCAGCTAAATCAGCTCTATCATTTACATCTATCAACATTCCTCATTTAGGTTTTATTTTGGACAACTTTGTATTGCTTTGATAGCAGTTTTTTAGTACAAAAAATGTTAACTTAAAAAATAAATTTTGTACTAAATAACTAATTTATAAAGCAATAAAAAACTCGTCTCAAATAAAACTTTACTCTCCTTTAAAACCTTAGTTTTTTTTTTTATTATTAAGATAAGTTCAAGATTACAACCTCAATTGAAGAAAACAAAACAAACAAGAAAAGAAAAGGCAAAATACAGCCAAAAATAGGGCTCAGCAAGAAACGGCCGAGGCTCCCAGCATCCCAGAAGTCTCGCACGGACCATCCAAAGGAAACAGCCACGCCCAAACACAGAACTGAACCAATGGTTGCCACTAGCAAGACGAATGGGATGCGAGCCCCAGCCACATCATAACTCAATCAACCAACAAACGACCAAATTTCAAAAAACCAACCCACACAAGCACGAAGAATAAAACCGAATTTTTCTTCTCCTTCGTCCCCTATCACGAAATCTTCCACGAGAGGCCACTGAAACCGGCCTATCACGAACCAAAGAAAAATCATTTACAGGGTCCGATCCACCACAGAAATTCGGGGAAACCAAACCACCGTCCGAAAATTCGGATTCCGATTCCAGTTCAGACGAATCTTCTAGCCAATTCATATGTTTCCTCAAGTCATAACCTGAAGACTCCCCCAAACAATTAACCATAGTTTGCGTACCAACCAAATTAACAGGGACATTAACTAAATTGTTAGAGCAAACCGAATTAAATTTCACAATATCCTCACACTCAGCAAAATTATTCACATTCTCAACTGGATTGCATGACGTCTCAACTCCCGACGAAGGAGAATCCGAAGCTGCAGCCACATCATTAAGAACAGTAGGGACCTGAACCGGAGCAACCAACTCCACCGGCACCAAATCCTCAATAACCTGAGGCAGAGGGTCCACCACACACAAAGATTTATCACAAAGATTCACAAAAGGAAGCATAGCAACCCCATCCGTAAGACAATTACCATCCAACGAATTAACCGGCAAAACCGCAAGGGGAGTAAAAGGAATAGCATTAGGAGACAAAACCGTAGCCTCAGAATTATTAGCACCAGCCTCCAGCACTCCATTCTCCTCCCTAGAGCAATCATGGTTCACATCAACAGGCACATTCGACACAGGCATCCCGCACTGGTCAATCACAGGTTTAGGAACTTTAAAATTGGGACGTAAAATAGTGCAGGACTCCTTAGAATGACCTAAGGAATTACAGTGCATACAGAAGCTAGGAATATCATCAAAATGAACGGTTTGAACATAACCCGATTCCACAGAGCCAACCCAAACCTTATCTGCATGTTTTTTTGGTAACATCCATTTCAACCAGGATGCGAGCCATAGACGGACGAGAACCAGACGTTGTAGCCAAATCCGATTTGAGAGGGAGACCAAAGAGAGAACCTAAACCGAAAAGAATCCTAGGTGAAAATAAATGAGGCCTCAGAAGGGGGAAAGAAACTCAGATAGGCACAATAGGAGAATCCACATCTACATCCAAATTGGGTAACCATTTCACCACTTTCATAAAACAATTTTGGACAAAATAAGATCTATGTGCAAAAATTCTGCAATAATCAAAATCATTCACCAGTTTAATCAAAACATTGCGGTGGTTGAGAAAAGTGACCGAAAACTCCCCTATCAGCTTTAAATCAAAGCAAAACTTCTGAATGGCATCGACAGACGGTGTCCTACCCGGAAAACGACCAACCAACGAAAATTCAAAGGGCTTAGCAAGCGACCGAACCTCTTCCTCAGAAATAAACAAAGCCGACAAGCCACGATGAGAAGAAAAACTCAAATCAGGGAAAGAAGAAGATGTAATACCAGAAACAGCATCTTTAAAGGAAAGAGGTGCCGAAACCCCACTTAAAAAACCGGGATCCCTCAGCCGAGTAGATGCCATAAGGAACCACAAAAAAATCCTGAAGATTAAAGAAGAAAGAAGCTCTCACAGTCGAAGAGACGGAGGAGGCGGCGAAACCCTAGCAGAGCAGGCGAAAACCATCGCGATGGCTTTCTCCTGACTTAAAACATAAGAGCAAGGGTGAATGTTCTCTATTAATATTTTTGCTTGAGGATGTTATTTATTCAAAAACCTGTGGGAAAACAAAGCCAAAAATTACATAAACAACATTATCTAATTGCCAACAAAAAAGACAACAAGGATAATAAACAATCCATTAGACTCAGAGAAAAAAGACCAGAACCCTGTCATCAAAGTGATCAGAATGAATCTCGCACAGCCGAGGCGGCGGCTCAGGTTGCCAGGGGAAAATGGACGAAGATTTGAAGGAAATAAAGCCATCACAGAACCTCTAGCCAACGACATAATTTCCATAGTATAAGCCTGGTTGCCATGATGGCCATCCATGGCTAGTATGGATGGATCTGGTCTTGCTCATCATCGTCGGATTGTCAAGAATCCATCTACCAGAACAGCCAAGAAGCCAAAAAACACTGTTGCAGCTCTTCAAAGTTTGAAAACAGAGGATATCAATCCCAAATTGACAACAGCAGTCGGTGCATAACAGCTACAACCTCTAAAAATTTCTTCCCATGAAAGGTTTGAAACACCAGCAACCGGAGTAGACAATACAAACTCCCAAAAATAGCTGAAATCCCAGCCAAACCGAATACTTCCAGAGAACCCAAAAAAACCAGAAATTTCTCAAGAGATAGAGCAAAGCCAGGAAAATTAAATTCCAGTAAATTTCAGCAGCAGAGAATCTTTGTTTTTCCATTTAGAAATTTTAAAACGTATAGCAGAAGAGATATTGAATGTAATTTTCACTGAATTGGTGTTAAAACTAGAGAAACGACGGTTATTCCTTCTCTCCAAATATGATAAATTATGCAACTAACAATTAAGCAGCAAAAGTCTTTTTCCAATCTGCTATATACCACATTGTGCTTAATGAAATCAAAGATCTGAGAAATAATCGGTCGTAGAAGAAAACAGTTAAAATCCAGCACAATCTCTTAAGGATATTAAAAGAAAAGTCACAAGCAAAAAATAAGTGGTTGTGGTTCTTGGTGTTGCAAAGGCAAAAAGAGCAATCAAGAGAAACCTGAATTCCCCTATGCAGTAAATTATCAGCCGTTTTAAGCTTCCCAATAATCGCCATCCAAGAAAAACAAGCATTTTTAAGGGTATGTTTTTTGTGCCAAATGGAAGTATGCCACTCAACCTTCGGCAAATGGGAATAAAAATGGGTAGTAAAGTCTTTGAAAGCCATCTTTGGAGAGCCCTTAATTTCTATCTTAGAAATAGGAACAGATATAGAAGTTGGAATAGAATTGGGAAGAAGTCAATTACCATTCACAATGAAATTTTCACCAATTTGTCCCCAAACACTGGGATGATACAGGCAGCAGAAATCAAAGTACCATTCAGCCAAGGGTCCCAAAGCATAGAAAGATTACTTTCATTAGCCACAGAAAATGAGATATTATCTTTGATCTTAATTGCAGTAGCAGAAATTTTTTTCCAGAATTTGGATGCATTGGGGGGAGTGGGTTTCCACGGTGAAATAAATTTATCTTTATACCAGTCTCTTAACAGATTATTGGAATTGAAAAACCTTCCAATACTAGAGCAAAAAACTCCATGATAAAGAGCATCCACTGACGGAATACCAAGCCCACCAAGACATTTAGGAAGAGTAACCTTAGACCAAGAAATAAGATGCAGCTTTTTCTCAGTAAGGTTAGTATGAAATAAGAATCTCGAACAGAGTTTGCTAATGGAAGCACAACAAGCTTTAGATATGATAGATCCCCCTAATCCAATAAGCAATTGTATTAGAAATGGTAAATTTAAGAAAATGGACCCTACCTGCAAAAGACATAAATTTGTTTTTCCAACCAGCAAGTAGAGTAGAAACTCTTCTCAGAAGTGGTTGAAAGTGAGAAGTTTTAAGTCTTTTCAGGGAAATAGGAATTCCCAAATAGATGAAGAAATTGTTAATTTGATGAATGCCAAGCTCATCACAAATAAGTTGCCTCTCATGAACATTGTTGGAGAAAATAATGGAGCTTTTGGAAGCAGTAACTTGAAGACCAGAAATATTTCCAAAGTGCTGTAAACACCTATTACGACCAGAAATTTATTTATTCAATCTCATTGATATGTCAGGCCAATATTCCCTGGCAATATTTTTGCTTATGGATCTTATACACTCATTCTCTAATATGATCTATTTGACAATATTTCTCGGTTGATTCACACGATTCTGTTTTTATAGTTTCAGTCGCACCTCTCTTAAGACTCTCATAATTTATGGATTATAAAAAATTTCAATTACTTCATTTTTTTTTGGTCTATTTTGTTTAAACTCAAGTTGATGTTTTCTATACCACCTTGAATTTATGGAGTTTATATTAAATCTAAATTATTATATTTAAAGCAGAAATCCATATTATTTATTATTATAATAATTTTATTGATTGTTTGTTTCTCTTGTTTATTTATAAGCATATATGTGCTTAGAGATATAAGTGAGCTTAGCTGGCTTGAGTGGGAGTTAACGAGTCGACCTTATCGAGCAACGAGTTCGTGCTCAAACCTATACTCGAGCTTAGCCTGACTCAGCTCAAAAACTCATTGAGTTGCTTGATTAATTTAAAATATATTTAAAAATTAATCTAAATTAACATTATATAATATATTTTGATATTATAACTTAATTATATATTATAAATAAATAAGTCTAAAAAAATTAAATTTTAATTTCAAACTATGAAATCGAGCTCAGCAAACGAGCTCGATCAATAGAGCCGATCTTGAGCACGTAAATTTTTTAATAAGTCGTGCTCGAGCTTAGCAAACAAGCTCGAGCCCAATAAGAACTAAATAAACTTAGCTCAAGGTATTTGATTTAATTGAATTCGTTTAGAACCCAAAAATAAGGAGGACAATTTCATAAAGATTTGTTACATTTTCAATTCTCTACATTCTAATGTTACCAAAATATAAATTTTAAATAAAAGCACAATTTTTATCATATAACTATCTCTATTTTGATATAATTTTAAATATAATTTTTTTTACTGATTTATAAATATAAAAAATCATAAAAGGCGTTAATCTCTAATAGGTTTGACCCTTTTTTAACAACAGTGACCAAATTGTTAAGATAAACCTTCATAACGAATATTAAATATTCACTCTATGAAGTCAATTAAACGGCACCTACAATCTTCCTTACGTCTTTCTGATGTGATCAACACATAATAATTAATTTGCATAAAAAAATCGCCTAATCTAAATAATTGGGGTGGGTAATGCTAAATTATGATGATTACTTCTACTTTTAATAATATTAAAATAAGGTCCCGATCAAAAGATATTACACACAGAACAAATGTGTGCGATAAAGGCTCAAGTGCACGTAACATGCCCATCAAATCGACGTCGACCCGATCACATATGTTTCAAACATGATAAACGATGATATGTGATCAAAAGAAACAAATTCTTAAAACCGGCGACAAATTAAGATAAAATACATGAGGTGATCCTTCATACAAATTCCCAGGATAGTTTGTCTAATTAATTAGCTTCAATGCTTGTGGGCTCCGAAAATTTCCAATTTTTAGGATGTGTGATCCCGGGGGAATTTTCAGAAGGCAGATTGGGTTTGTAGATAAGACACTACCCAGAGATTTCGCCCTCATTTGGTGAGGACTTTTTGATCTGAGTTCTGGTTTCCTATAGGCGCAAGCCCCTATAGTTAATTACCCCTCCCGATAACGAGAGAGAACTTTCGATTAAGGCTAGTCGTTAAGGATGTCACATAGGTCATGAACCTATCGTATAATAGCAATAATTTTAGGGTTTAAATTTTGAATTTAGAAGTTTCAAATTTGGAATTTAGAGTTTATCACCATAAACTTAAAACTGGTGGTGGGGGGAATGAAGATGAGCCCGATCAAGATCCCATGGTTCCGTCGTCCCGGGCTGTCGTGATCCCTGGTCTACTTAGTCAGAGGAGGTAGTCGACCCAACCTGACAGAAGGCATCTTGTCGGCAGCCATGGGTTGCTTCGTCCAAGGATACCTTGTAGACCTGGGTTGGTATTTGTCTAAGGGGATATATATGAATCCACCTTAGCTGACAAAAGGGCTTTATGCCTATCGAATATACCCTATGATCCATCGCTCAAGGGTTTGACGCCTTTAGGGAACATACGGGCTTTGGCCGTGATCGTAATATAATGGTGCCATTTTGCGGCAAAACCACCCGATCAGAGGGCACGTGCCACGTCCCTGTTGGCAAGAGACTATTTGAGGATGAATCAAAGTGATACACCCGACATGCATTCGCTCTTTGTGAGCTGAGGTTAATTTCAAATTTATCACCCCCGACAAATGATTGCGGGAGGTGGATGATTTTTAGTTTTAAGTTTTCAGTTGATAGATTTTATTATTTGGAATGGACTTGAGATTTGAGATTTGACCCCTCCGGTTGAGATTTCCAGTCAACACGGCCATCATCGGGGTGAAGTTGAGGTCGCTTGTATTTTTGTAGAATTTTGGGATGCATTTATTTATTCAAGTCGTGTCGACTCCAGACCTTTAGAGGAGGAGGATGAAACTTGAATATTTAACCCGCGCAGCATTCTCGGATCGTTGTATTTGACATTCATATTTGACGATCGGAGCACATGCGGGTTGTAGTATTTGACCCTGCGCAACATTCTCGACTATTTGTGTTTGTAACTTTAATAGGACTGTTGGAGCACATGCAGGGGTAGATTTAGTTTAAGGGATCATATTTAATACATAATGGAAATTTTAAAATATTTAAATATGATCCATTTAATCAAATGATTTTATTTAGGAAAATGCCCAAAATTTCATTTAAGGGCCTACTAACGCCTTCTGTCCGCTTGCAAACATGTTGCGGATCCGGTGGCGTAAAAAGTATTGTTTGCTGCTTCTTGCAAATGAGTTGTAGTCCTTTCATATTTATCCACCTACAACATGTTGAACATATAATGAGCCTCCTTCAATGGCTCGTAGGCTTTTACGATTGTTGTAGTTATTTAACATCTTGTTCGTACACGATATTTTGTGTATATGGCAGGTTTCCTTTATACGATGTGTCGTGTGCATTGCAACTTATTACATTTATTGCATGTCAAACTCTTTTATCTGTAGGTGGCTGTTGTATAAATCAGGAGCCTTCTACACCAAGTTGTAGGGGCTTTTACATATACTTGTAAGTTTGCTACATAAAATATTATTGTTTGTAATCAAATTAACAAACTTGTTTGGAGTTGCATTGAATTGATTATGCATAGATCTCATTCACTTCGAACTCATTAAAAGCATTGAACTATCATGCTTGTGGTATATTGATTCTCTTCATTTATAAGAGATCTATTACACTAGAGCATATCCACCACCATTTCTTGTAGTGTTCTCATAAGCTACACTCATTAGTTTCTAAGTGATTTTTGTTTATTATTATTGTATTTATTTTAAATCACTTAAAATAAAATTTTGATGGTGTGAGGGTCCCTTTTTGTATCTCTAGATGTTGAATTGAAAGACTTGGATTTATTACTTAACAATCATATTTCCAATTTTGATTGTATGTTTATTAAGTTAAATTTTGATTCCTTATATTTTAATTTAGGTTCAATTTCAAGTGACTCATTAAAGTTCAAACTCTTATAGTCATGTTGAGTGTAAGTCTGGTTCGAATTTGAGTCCAAATTCAATATTATTTGATCAAATTTTAATTTAAAATTGATTTTATGTTTGAATTTCGTTAAATCAAATTTTTTTTTAATATTTTGTCCAAGTCCCGTATTGTTCACTGAAAATTTCGGCAGCCTCCCGGCGTCTCCTCCCCACCGAGGGAGAAATCGGGACGGCACTGCCGTAATTCTTCCCGCCCGGATCAAAGATCGACGGCGCGAGGTCTTCAATTTTAAACCATCCCACCAGGATCAAAGATCGACTGCGTAGGGTCTTCGATTTTAAACCATCCCACCAGGATCAAAGATCGACTGCGTGAGGTCTTCAATTTTGGAACCATCCATGCCGGATCTAAGATGCGACGGCCAGGGTCTTCGACACCTGTTTCAAAAATTATTTCTCCACTCTTCTTTTTTTTTTTTAAATAATATATTATAGTAAAATATATATTTATTATAATATAAATATTATATAATATAATATATATTATTATTATTATATACAAATAATAATAATACATATTATAATCTAATATATATAAATTATAATCTAATATACTTACTATAATATAATATATTATATTATATATATAATAGAATAGAGAGAGGGAGAGAAGCCCATTATCGGGCTAGGGCAGAGAAAATCGGGCAGAGCCCGATCGGCTCAGGTCGGAGGCACGCACGCTATCGGGCGGAGGAGGAGACGGCGAGTTCGTCGGTCGGAGCAGGTGAGGTCGGCGGTAGGCGGAGGCGAGTTCGTCGTCAGCGGGTGGCGGCGTGAGGACGGGATCGACGGGAGTTAGGTTCGGCTGAGTCGGCCAGCGATGGAGACAGACGAGAGCGCAGGTATGAGCTTCCGTTTCTCCTTCTCTTTCTTTCTGTGCGTGTGAGTGCGTCAAACGTCCGAATGAGAGGTAGCGTTGTTTTATTTCGTGAGTGAGGCGGTGGGTAAGTCGGTAACGGAGCGGTTGTGTCGTTTGGGTATGTCGGTAGAGAGCGATTTGTCTGATTTGGCGCGTAGCAGTTACAGTCAACAATGCTATTTTTACTGATAAAGATTTAGCCATAAGAAATTCTACCAATGATAAGTATATCGAGATAAAGTTAAAGGCCAAATTTGTTTGCTTGGAAAAAGATGGTGACACTCCCATCATACACAAACACAAGAAGCCCATAGTTGCTAATCATTGACATTTAATTTAATTTCTAAGTTGAGGAGCATAGAAATATTTGATAAACACGAGCATTTTTGCTTACTCTCACTTTATTTTTTTTACAACAACATGACATAATCACACAACACATATCATAAAATGATATTTTGTGAAAATTATTAAGAACATAAAGAAGGAAATCATTCCATTGCACATACATAGAAATGTCTATCACACAACACACGAGGACTTCACACAGGCAAACTTTATAACGATCATGGTAGAATTAGTTATTAAAACACTTTGAACAGTAACAATCTATTAGCTGTTCATTACAGTAACTAGTAAAACCGTCATTAAAATAAGCTCTACATTTGGCTTCACATTGATCTTGGGTGCATCCAATAAATGGAATTTGAATATCCTCACATCCCGAATTCAGCAACTTTCGTGTCATTTCTTCATCGTCAAATAGAAGCAAAAGTTATCAACATCAACAAATATGCACGCCTAAAAAATCCTAATTAACATCAAAATTCTTCATGATCAAATAGAAGCAAAAGTTTATAGATGACATTTATTTCCTAGTGAAAATGACTATCTATCCAATACAACGAAAGCATGAAATATTACTAAATTTATGATATTTATAAGAATGGAAGAATGAATCTATTAGAGAATGAATCCTAATGACTATCTTGTTATGATTTGGTGTTTATGCTTACTCTTGTTGGTAGGATTGAGTGGCGTGTGGATTACTTGGGTGATGTTTCATGGTTTAATTCTCACCTGAGCTCTATGAGTCTTTATCCTATTAGTGGTTCTATTTCCTGGCAGCTTCCTTTTACTTACAGTACTTTTTATATTTACTTTTTTCTTGATTTAGATTTTGGCTATTAATTATATTACATATATGCTCTTTTGTGCTATAATTTTGTGTGTTGTAGCTTCTATTATTTTCAAGTGGATTGGTTCATGGCTGTCTTCAAAAGGTTTTGCAGAAAGATTGTGCCTAAAGTTCATATCTTGATCTTTTTTTTTTGTTGCTTGGCTTTAGCATCTTTAGCATGTTATTAGGTCCTTTTGTACTCTGGCTTAGTGGAGAAAATCGGCTCTTAGGTTTCTTTTGATTTATTTTGTAGCTCTTTTGAGCAATAGCAAGCTGATGGTCTCCTTTAAGGACTTTATAATCAGTTTTTATTATTAACGCGTAGGTCCCTCCGTGAGTTTTAATATATATGTATATATATATATATATATATATATATATATATATATATATATATATATATATATATATATATATATATATATATATATATATATATATATGACTTAAAACAAAGGTTGGGGGAGAGAGAGAGAGAGGAGAGAGAGAGAGAGGGAGGGTAATTACCAAAGGTTGGGCAAAGGACCAATAGAAGGAAGAGTGTTGAAATCACTTTTCGGGAGAACTTCATTTCTTACCAATGAGAACGATGTTCGAAAACAGAAGCAGAAAGGTTTGCTCACAACCATCTTCCATTCTTCCTCAACTTTTATAGCCTCTTTCAGTGCTTTAATAAACTTAAACAACCCATCACTCTATTTGTCTTTTAGTTTAAAGGATTATATATATTTGACTTAGTAAAGCATTTCTAAATTTAGATATTATGATGGATAATATTTTTCTCTTAGTTCAAAGGATTATATTTGACTCAGTAAAGTATTTCAAATTTATTAGACATTCTGATGGAAAAACGCTTCACTCAGTCAATTATGAACTAATTAAACACAAATATTATGTTTACAATAATGTCAAATGCAAGTCGATTAAATTAATGAAAATTCAATTGAAACGAATGCTAAAACAAAGCAGGCTTGTTCAAACATTATGATTCTTTCTTCTTCTTCTTTTATTCAATTAGACAGGTAAGCTAGATAGTGTAGTTTGATTTTGAAAAATAATTTTGGCTTCTTTAAAATCCTTCATATATATATATATATAGATTAGGTGTACCTAACGATCTTTACATTCAGAAAAAAAAAATCAGAATTTTTTTACTATATTAAGACAGCTAAATTAACGAGATAAAGTAGGATAATAATAAAATTTGTGGTATTTAATGAATTTTATAATATATAGAAGATAGAAGAATTTAAAAAAAAGTTATTTGTAATTATTAGATTGAAATGTCTTGACAAATCATAATGGATAAACCAATAGTAATAAATAATGTGATGATTTTGAAAGATCCTTGGCTAGCAAGAAACATAAGAGAGAAAGAGAGCAGAGAACAGAGGGAAGAAGAAATGGAAAAGTATATTTCATAAATCAAAATGTAATACACAATGGCTATTTAAAGATAGCTATGAGGTAAAGAAGACAAGAAATATATAACAGAAAGGACACGTCAGCGGATGACGTGTAGGAGCTCTAACATGCTCCCTCAAGTTAAGCATCCGTAGGTTGGATGGTTAATTTGTGACGTAGATTGTTGAACCATGTAATGGAGAGAGGCTTTGTAAGGATGTCTGCTATTTGATCCAGTGAGTTGATGTGTGAGATGGTTAGAGTTTCATACTTGACGTGCTCGCTAATGAAGTGATAGTCAATTTCTATGTGTTTTGTTCTTGCATGGAAGACTGGATTGTTCTCCAAGGAGATAGCGGATGTATAATCACAATGTATTATGGTAGGAGCTTTTTGTGGTAGTTGAAGTTCAGTGACTAGATGACAAAGCCAAAGTACGTCAGAAGTTGCTGTTGAGAGAGCACGATATTCAGCCTCGGTGAAAGATTTTGCCACTTTAGTCTGCTTTTGACGGACCATGAAATAATATTTGGTCCGAGAAAGGAACAGAATCCTGTTATTGATTTTTTGTCATTAGAATCTGCGGCTAGACTGCATCTACATATGTCTTGAGTTGAAGGTCACCTATGGTGAGAGGAAGACCATAGTGAGAGGTGCCTTTGATGCACCAGAGGAGTCTTTTGAGATATTGGTGATCCTTTGTGGTTGGAGTATGCATATGTTAGCATATGAAGTTTGTTGCAAAGGCAATGTCTGACCTTGTGATGGAAAAGGTACTGAAGAGAGCCAGCTAATTTGCAGTAGAGCTGAGGATCTAAGTATAGTTGATTTGAGGAGTTCCGGGAGGTTGATTTGGGAGTCATCGGTGTTGGAGCCAGTTTGCATTCTTCAAACCCAGCCATTTGGAGAATGTTTTTGGCGTAATGTTGTTGATGGAGAAAGAAACCGGTTGGAGTTTTGATGATTTGTATGCCTAGAAGTAGTGAGACGTCTCCCATTTGTTTGAGCTTAAAGTTGGAGTGTAATTGCTTGAGGAGTGTCTCAATTGTCCTTGTATCATTGCCTGTTAAGAGAATATCGTCAACATATATTAATAAAAATAATTGAATGTGATTATGATGATAAAGAAGAAGGGAGGGATCTGAGCGGCTGAACACGGATCTGAAATTCTGAAGGAACGTAGTGAACTTTTGAAACCATTGTCTCGGAGCTTGCTTTAGCCCATATATCGATTTGTGGAGCTTGCAGATGTAGTTTGGATTTTGCTTGTCAAGAAAGCCTGACAGTTGTCGCATATATACTTCTTTTTGTAGATCGCCGTGAAGGAAGGCATTTGAAACATCCATTTGAGTAGTTGAACAACGACGATTGAGAGCAAGGGTGAGATGGATTCTAATGGTTGGCATCTTGGCGACTGGACTGAACTTTTCTTTATAATTAATGCCAAATTGTTGTGTGAAGCCATGGGCGACGAGACGAGCTTTGCAACTTCCTATGGTGCCGTTTGGAATCATTTTTGTTTTGAAGGTCCATTTACTGCCAAGAATGGGTGTGTTTGGTGGAGCCGGAACGAGAGACCAAATACCTTGTTGTTGAAGGACAAGGAATTCAGAAGACATTGCGGAACGCCAATGTTGATATTTAGAGGCTTGGTTGTAAGTCGTTGGAGTAAGAATGATGACTAAAAGGTCAAAAATTTGCTTTGGGCAGGTGATACCATACTTGGATCTGGTTTGCATCGGGTGAGGATAGGCTGAGTGATCGTTTGGGATGGTAGAGTAGGTTGATCAAAAGAGATATGGGATGTTGAGGTAGCTGAAACGGGAACAGCATGTGAAGTCGTGGTGATAGGTTGGAGTGACATTGGAATCGAGAAATTGTTAGAGGTTACGGAAGTTGGAGTAAGAAGAAGCGAAGAGTAGTTTGGAGAATCGATGGATTGAGAAGTGTTGGGCGAAGGAATTGTATAAGGAAAATTGTGTTCGTGAAACATAACATGCAGAGATATGTGATGTTAGTTAGTTAGAATATTGAGGCAACGATATCCTTTGTGAGATGATGAATAACCTAAGAATATGCATGTTTGTGATCTTGGAGAGAGTTTAATAGGTGTGTTAGGTTGAAGGCACGGGAAGCAAAGACAGCCAAAGGTACGTAGATGAGTTTAATTAGGAGGATGTCCATGAAGTTTTTGGTATGATGTTTGTAAGGAAAGAGTTTTAGAGGACAGCTGATTAATCAGGTAGTTGGCGGTGGAAAGTGCCTCGGCCCAGAAGGTGATAGGGAGATTTGAGGCATGCAAGAGAGTGCGAGTTATATCAAGAAGGTGACGGTGTTTGCGTTCAGCTAAGCCGTTTTGTTCCGGAGTATGAGGGCAACTGATTTGGTGTGTAATTTTGTGATCAAGTAGAAAGGTCTGAAAGAGTTTGCTTGTGAATTCACCTCCACCATCGGAGCGGAAGTTTTGAGGGTATAAATTGAATTTATTCCTGACAAGAGAACAGAAATGCTTGAATTTAGTAAAGGTTTCCTGTTTGGAGTGCATAAGATATAACCAAGAGAATCAGGTAAAATCATCTATAAATATAACATAATACTTGTAGCCATTAAAAGAGGGATGAGGTGCTGGTCCCCAAACGTCAAAGTGCACAAGATAAAAAGATTTATGCGAAATAGTACTTTTACTAAATGGCAGTTTGTGGCTTTTAGCCACATTACAAGAAGTACAAACATAAGAGGAAGAGAATTTATTCAATGCAGGAATTTGCAAAGCTAAAGTAGAGAGAATGTGATGATTTGGGTGTCCAAGACGAGCATGCCAGTCAACAGTAGGTGTTGTCACAGCTCAGACAGCCATGGTTGGTGTATGATGCGGAGGAGAGACTTGATATAGACTATTACGAAGATGACCATGTAGAAGATGGTGATTGTCCTGCTAGGCTCAATCTCTCACCTCCCTTGGGTTCCATGGGTTAGAGGATGTTCATTGAGCTTAGACCCATGTCTTGGGTCAACCTGGTTGACAAGGTCAATCCAGGTTCACCCAATTCACCCTAAAGGAGTATAATTCAAATTCAATTCACTTCCATGGCTCCTAGCTAACCCCCTTTTCGAGAAGAATAAAATTGGATCCTTAATCGAGAGTTTTCTCGGGCCCTAGGCTCGAGATGTAATTAACCACGAGAGCTTGCGCCCGTGGGAAATGGAACTCCACCATCAAATAAACCCCACTCGAGCCGATGTATCGGGTGGGGGAAACTCGTTGTTATGATCAGGTCATATATATTACTACCCATCGATGTGCGCTTGTGAGAGCCACTATTCTCAATGGTTAGTCATATGTACGATCTAATCGTTTCCTCCATTGGTCCGTTTGCGAGGAGCGCGGAGGCCCGCGATCGTCTCTATACCTCGGGGTGGAGCGGTCATATCCCCTCTGCACTCTACAGCCAGCGGTGTCCTTTCGGAGGTCCACAGGTTTCTGGCGACCACGGTGGGACTCGTATCTCTCTCTATCTTTGGATCATATATTATTCTTTCTTATGTGTACTCTATGACTGGCACTCCTTAGATTAGGTTCGTTCTACTCTTAGTTAGGATCATTTTCTTAGTTAGGTTCCCTACTTAGCTAGAGTTTTTTCCCTATCTATGGTCCCTTTCCTTCCAGCCTTGTAGGTCATACCTTATCAATTCTCTTCTTTCCGTCGGGTTTTGTGTTCGCTCAGCGCTCTTACCCTGAGACCATTGAGCAGACCCCGGCGCCTTCCTACCTTTCATAGGTACTTGATACCTGAGGGTGAATTTGTTGTTGATAGTAGCTCAGATGCGGAAGGAGACTTCCGACGTCATAATGCTAGTAAACATCCTATTCCCCATTAGGTGTTTGGAATGAGAGTCAAGGATTCCTGTCGAAAATTTTCTAACACTCTTTCCACTAGTGTCGGTTATTCTTTACAGACTAGCGAACCTCCCTGCCTTCTATAAATATCCCTATGTGTTTGCACCCCTTTAAAAGGAGCCATGTTACTTTTCAACAGTCTGTGTGGCCACAATGATTTGTCTTCTACCAAATGATGTTCACTATGAAGAGTGTAAGGCAATCCTTAAAGGGGATACGCTGATACTTTATAGGAGTATTTGTGTTTATGTTTTTGCACACCAATCACATTGGCGCTAGCTCATAAACGTTTAATTCATCCTCCCCTGCGAGGATTTATTTTCTTTTTTATCCCAATTTTGCTTGTCACCCCAAGTATGGTTTTGGATACCAAAACCAATAATTCAAATCCATTCTCTATAGGTGATACTAGGTCCATACCCACCTGCATTAGTCAGGTATAGCGATGTTGATCTAATGCCCTTATTTGAATTCTTTTCTTCTATCGATTATTATATGATATTTGATATTACCCTAGTTTGGCTTGTCACCACAAGCGTGGTCTGGGATATCAAAACCAATAACTCAAATTTATTTTTCTAGAGGTAATACTGGGTCCATACCCACCTACTTTAGTCAAGTGTGGTAATGTTGATCCAATGTCTCTATATGAATTTCTTCCACCTATCAATTATGATACGATAATTGATCTTACCCAGTTTCACTTTTCACCCCCAAGTGTGATTTGGGATATCAAAACCAACAATTCAAACTTCTTTTAAAATGAGATACTGGGTCCATACCAACCCACATTAGTTGGGAGTGATAATATTGATCCATTATTTAACATATCAATTCTATCCTTACATAAATTTCACTATGATTGTGCTCTCCAGTTTCACTTGGCATCTACAAGTGTGGCCTGGGTTACCAAAGCTAATATTTCAATTATTTGCAAATTCTATCTAACTTCTCTCTCCCCAGTTCGTTCACTCAAGTTGAATGGGGTCTGGGATATCAAAATCATTCATTCAAACCTCTTTTGAGATGAGATATTGGGTCCATACCAACCCACGTAAGTTGGGAGTGGTAGTGTTGATCCACTATCTACATACAAATTTTATTCTTACATCAATTTCACTAAGAGTGTGTTCCCCAGTTTCACTTGGCATCCACTAGTGTGGCCTGGGCTGTCAAAGCCAACTATATTCCCCATTCTCTATGTTACTTTAAATATTTTGATAAAGTTCATTAAAGAATTCCACCAGCAGTTAGATACTCGTGAATACGACGATTTGGCATCTACCATGTGGTAACTAAAAGTGGGTTTGTGAATTCTGAAACAACATTTTCTATGGAAATTTTCCAATTACCCTTACTTTTTTTTTTCCTCACATCCCTACACAGATCTGTGTCAAGTTAGTGTTGAGATGACTTTTGCCTTCTATCCTGCTACCTTGATAGGGTCAGGCAGGTAGTTGGCCACTTACTTACCTGGTGGGGTGCCCCACAGGATCCTTGGGAGGCATACCCCCACCTAAATTATCCTTTAATTTTCTCCCTCACATTCCTACACAAATCTTTGTCAGACCGATGTCGATGTGACTTTCACCTTCTATCATGATGCACCGAACTGGTCAGACATGTAGATTGGTTACTTACTTACTTGGTGGGGTGCCTGATAGAGACCCTGGGAGACATACCCTACCATCATGACTCTTTATTCACTGGTTTGAAAGGATCAAATGGGTATTGAGCCCTTCCTCATCTGTTGCGCCGAACTGGTTAAGTAGGTATTGAAGCTTCCTTGGTTGAGAGAGTCAGACAGAGTCACTGGGAGGCATTCCTCACCACACTTTTTTTTATGTCCTGTTGTGATACAGTAAACGTCAGACCCTGACTGTTTACTCACTGGTTCAAAAGGATCTAGTGGGTATTGAGCCCTTCCTCATATGCTGCACCGAATTGGTTAGGTAGGTGTTGAAGCTTCCTTGGTTGAGAGAGACCGACAGAGTCCTTGGGAGGCATTCCTCACAACCCCTTTACTCTGGATATCCTGTTAAAGACTATGCAAGCTTCCAATTTCGTGGCTTATTTATTTACTTTTGTTGAGGTCAGACAGATGTATTGAGTCACCCCAATTCACTGTTCCGAAAGGATCAGGAGTAGACAAGACCCTTTCACCTTCTACCCCGCTGTCCCGATATGGTCAGACTGGTAGTTGTTTTACTTACCCGGTTGGGAGAGCCCGACAGAGCTCCTGGGAGGCATTAATCATCACCCCTTTACTCTAGATGTCCTATTAAAGATTATGCAGGCTTCCAATTTCATGTATTATTTACTTTTGTCGAGGTCATGCATAATTATTGAGTCACCCCAATCCATTGTTCCGAAAAGATCAGTAGGAGACGGGACCCCTTCACCTTCTGCCCCATTGTCCCGATATGGTCAGACTGGTAGTTGATTTTACTTACCCGGTTGAGAGAGCCCGATAGAGTCCCTGGGAGGCATTCCTCATCACCCCTTTACTTTGGATGTCCTGTTAAAGACTAGACAGACTTCCAATTTCATAGCTTCTTTACTTTTTACTGAGGTCAGGCAGAAGTATTGAGTCACCCCAATCCACTGTTCTAAAGGGATAAGGAGGAGACGGAACCCTTTCACCTTTTACCCTGCTGTCCGATGTGGTCAGACTGGTAGTGGTTTAACTTTCCCAGTTTAGAGAGCCTGACAGAGTCCCTGAGAGGCATTCCTCACCACCCTTTTTTACCCTGGATGTCCTATTAAAGACTAGGCAGACTTTCAATTTCATAACTTATTTACTTTTTGCTGAGGTCAGGCAGAAGTATTGAGTCACCCCAATCCACTGTTCTAAAAAGATCAGTAGGAGACCGGATCCTTTTCACCTTCTATACTATTGTTTGAAATGAACAAACAGGTAGTTGGTTTTACTTACCCGGTTGAGAGAGCCTGACAGAGTCCCTATAAGGCATTCCTCACCACCCGTTTACTCTGGATGTCTGGTTAAAGATTAGACATGCTTCCAATTCTGTGGCTTATTTACTTTTGTTGAGGTCAGGCAATAAGTATTGAGCCACCCCAATCCACTGTTCTGAAAGTATCAGGAGGAGACGGGACATTTTCACCTTCTATCCTGCTGTTTCAATATGGTCAGGCAGATAGTTGATTTTACTAACCTGGTTCAGAGAGCCTGACATAGCAGCTGGAAGGCATTCCTCATCACCTTTTACCCTGAGTGTTCTGTTATGATCATGCAGGCATCAGATTTCGTGACTCATTTATTTGTTGTTTCGATATGATCAAACAAATACTGATTCATCCCAATCCACTGTTCTGAAAAGATCAGGAGGAGACGCAACCCCATCACCTTCTATTCTGCTATTTCGATATGGTCAGGCAGATAATCGGTTTACTTTACTACTGTGCTTTAGCTCTTTCCTCGGCTATGCCCTTTCTATAGGGTAAGGCCATGGGATACAACTACTTATTCACCACTCGGTGATCCTTTATTCTTTACTGTTGCTCTTTTGCTTTCCCCTTGGCTCTACCCTTGTTATAGGGTAAGGCTAAGAGAGAATTACTTTACTGCTTTATTTCGGTGCTTTCCTTGGCTCTGCCCTTGCTATATAGGGTAAGGTCAGGAGAGGATCCCCCTAATTTTCACACCTTATGGGGATCTTTCACTTGTGTTCTTTACTCAACTTTATTTGTCACATTCGGTCAACGCCAACATACGTGGTTCACTAGTTGGTTCGCTGCCTCTGTTAGGGGTCCGTTTGTTGACCTCGAATTTGTCAGAACCTTGGGTTAAAGGATTGACCTGGTCAAATTGACCAAGCCATATCCCAAGACCACCTGATTGGGTTCCATGGGTCAGACCAAGTCTCTTAAGCTCAGACTCATGCCCTAGGTCAACCTGGTTGACCAAGTCAACCTGGGTTGACCCAAATTGACCCAAACTACTTCCATTTGATCTTAAATCAATTTCAAAGCTTCTAGGCTCAATTTCTCACCTGATTGGGTTCCATGGGTCAGACCAAGTTCATTGAGCTCAGGCCCATGTCTTGGGTCAACCCATTGACCCAATTCACCCTAAAGGAGCCTAATTCAAATTCAATTCACTTCCATGGCTCTTAGGCTCAACCCCCTTTTCGGGAAGAATAAAATTGGATCCTTAATCGAGAGTTTTCTTAGGCCCTAGGCTCGATATGTAATTAACCACGGGGCTTGCGCCCATGGGAAACGGAACTCCACCATCAAATAAACCCCACTCGAGCCGATGTATCAGGTGGGGGAAACCCGTTGTTACAATCAGGTCGTATATATTACTACCCATCGAGATGCGCTGGCGAGAGTCGTTATCCTTAATGGTTAATCATATGTATGATCTAATCTGCCCTTCCATTAGCCCGTTTGCAATGAGCGCGGAGGCCTGCGATCTTCTCTATCCCTTGGGGTGGAGCGGTAGTATCCCTTCTGCACTCTACAGCCGGCGGTGTCCTTTTAAAGGTCCACAGGAACATGCAGAAGTTTGTGAAGGCATAGCTTACGAGCCAATTCCGAAAGAGGAAGAAGACCTTGTCCAGAGTTTTGGATTGATAAGGAGCTTCCTTTTGCAATAGAAACCGAGTCGTTTCTTTAATAAGGAACGGGTTGCTGAAGTCTTGAGAGGTCTGGTGTGAGATGCGCAGAGGCCCCCGAGTCGAGAACCTAGTCATTGTATTGGGCCGGCTGTTGATGGGTTAAAAGAGCTGCGGTGTGGAGGTTGATGGGGCATATTTGAGGTTGCATCGATGCCAGCAGTTGAGTGCGATATGTCTAAGTTTTCCACATATCTGGCACATTGGACAGCTGGAATTTGGTTGAGCCGAAGAAGCCTTATCTGATTGGTTGTTGGTTTGCTGAGTGCGAGAGAATGAAGATCTGCCTCTGGATGATCGAGTTAAGCTCCGTTTGTAGACTGCAGTGGTTTTATTTGAATAAAGAACTGTTGCAGCCGTCGAAGAATTAGTTTCTTGAGATTGTTTATGTTGCACATTGATTTCTTCGCTGCAAAGTAAAGAATAAAGGGTGTCGAGATCGATGGGATTTAGAGAGGTACGAATGGAGGTTTTAAAAGAGTTGTAAGTGGAAGGTAGGTCATTCAAGATGTATAAAACGATGTCTTCAGTGTCTAGTTTGGATCCGGCGGCAGTAATACTATCTACGAGTGTTTTGATAGAGGCAAGATATTGCTGCATAGATCTATCCCGCATTTGGACATGATGAAGTTCGTTCTTGAGTTGTATTACTCGAGAATGATTTGTTGGTTGTAGACGTCGTTCAAGAATGGTCAAAAGTTCATGGGCCGTGGAGGAGGATAGGACGTAAGGAAGGACATATGGTGAAATCGTGCCGAACAAGGCAGAAATCAAATTGCGATCAATTAGTTGCCAAAGATGATAATCAGAGCTAGTGGTGTCGGTAGGAGAGGCAGTGGTTCCGGTAAGATGACCAAGAAAGCCATTTGCCGAGAAGTTACGATGAATTTGCGGACGCTATATGGCATAATTGTCGCTGGAAAGTTGGGTCGGAATAAGATGTTTGAGATTAGAAATTAAGAATTTCAAGGGAGGTAGAACAAAATCTTTTAAAGAAATGGAAATACATAAAGTGGGAGGGATAGATGAAGTAGAGTCTTGTTCTGCCATAGCTCGTGAAGACCAACTGAGGAGACAACGCTAGGAACTGCTGTGAGCAGCAATTTCTTGATCCTTCATTTCCTGAGAAAAAATGCTATGTTGAGGCGACACAAGGAGTAGAAGCATGGAGCGGATCTTGATCCACTGTCGCTAGAGAAGGGCTTCAGTTGAGATGAAGCCAGAAGTTGCGAACAGTGGAAGCGAAACGCTCTGATGCCATGAAATATCCTTGGCTAGCAAGAAACGTAAGAGAGAGGGCAGAGGACAGAGGAAACGAAGAATGGAAAAGTATATTTCATATATCATAATGGAATACATGATGGCTATTTATCGATAGCTATGAGATAAAGAAGACAAGAAATAGATAACAGAAATGACACGTCAGCAGATGACGTAACAGATTTATATTTGATTCAATCAAAGAAAAAAAAAGTCATATTTCATCAAAATATATCTTATCTTCTCTACTTAGTCTTATCTAGTTTAAAAAAAATTTCATTGCACAGTGCTATCAGAGCCCAATGGTTCATTTCTAGAGAGATAAAGAACGAGAATATCATTTCTTCAAGGTTTCTATGCTCAATTAGAGTATAGAGATAAAGCACTCCTTAGTGAAATGTATAACTTCTAACATTAAAAAGCTAATTTGATATTTTGCATGCGAAAGAATGATGAGTCTGTCTTTGAATATTTTTCTCGAGTTTGTATCATTTTTAATCAACTATAGATAAACAGTGAGAAGTAGAGCTGAAAGTGAGAGTGCTCGACAAGCTACAATCAGGCTCGGCTCGATTGTAGCTTGTTCGTGATTGTTTAATTAGTTCATCAAACAAGCTTGAACATTTTTTAAAACACTCGATGCTTTAATAAACAGGCTTGAACAACTATATGTTCGGCCCATTTATGTTCATGAACGGTATCGCTTGTGCGTGCAACAACGTCTTCCTCCCTTAGCATCTTCTTCCTTAAGTAAGCTCTATTTTTTTTATTCCTTTTGTTTCAAATTGCTTCACATATTCGCCTTCGTTTCCTGAGTTACGTAGGCTGGCCGCATTTTTTTACATGAGCTCTATGTTTAATTTTTGCATTCACAAGCAAATTTTATTCAGGATTAGGGCTCATTTGGTTGCTTGTCAATGAAAATTATGTTTTAGAAATTGATGGCTTTGTTTTCACTAGTTGTAAGTTTGAAGCTGTCTTTATTTGATTATTGATGGTCAAATAGGGCTCATTTGAAATGAGTTCACGTAGCGCCTCATAATTTAATTTGGAATTATTGTTTATTTTATCTTCTAAATTAATTAACCAAAACTTCTATAAATCATCACACCAATAAATCTATATCTAGTGAAAGCACCTAACAATCATATATCTCAAAATATTTCACTATATTTCAAAAATCAATATATAATAGACAAGAGATCAATACAATTACTATTCTATCACAAACTTCTGACTCTAAAATAATAAGGAAAAATATAAACAAAATCAAAAGAAAAACCTATGATCTCTGCCAATCTAACTCCAATTGGTCCTTCTTCATTGACCTAAAATCATAAAAATTCATATAATGAGCATAAAAGTCTAGCAAGTAACCAAAACTCCATAACTATTTTCAATGAAAGACAAAAAAAATTAATATATATGTTCAGTTTTAATCAATATCAATCATCACTTAATTTGAGAAAATAAAAATAAAAAATTAATAATAAAATCAATATGATCAATAAACTAACCCAATAAGCTATGCCAGTATGATATTCTATGTTGTATCAAAATTAATGCTAGTGTAATTTTAATTCTATATATCAATCAGTTAATATAAAACAAGGCAGGACAATCCAACTTTAATGTGATGTTTTTTTAACATAGTTATCAATCTGTCAATCTAATCTTATTTGTCTTTTTTTTTTCTACTGATCATTTATTTTCACAAGTAGGGGTATAAAAAAAGATTGACTGATCGGGTTTGGATCCAACCCGAGTTGATAGTGGCGGAGCTAGAAAATTTATTGCGGGAGGGGGGGGGGGGGTGGGCCTAAATTATTTTATTAAAATTTTCCCCCAACTTTTTTCATCCGAGCTTGAGATAGATATAGGCATAGGCAGTTTACGATGTGGCCCATATGTGAAACATTGATTTTTTGTTGTAGTACCCAGCGGTACCGAGTGGTACCTAGCTAGGTACCCAATACTTGTGCGGACGATTCTCCTCGTCCGCACTCCGCACCTAATAATCTCTCCACAAAATGAGGTTACATTACTACGAAGTTAGACCATTTGTTATCTCTCATATCCTGCTGTCTTATTTTACATATACGCACCAAAGATATCGCATTTACAATGCCTTGTTCTCCTATATGCAAAGCTTGTGATAGTTCATTAATGATACCAAGAATATCTTTCATAAGATGTAGGCAAAAGGAAAACTCAAAGGTCTGTAACGATTCAAATAAAGTATATGTCTTACCTTTTTGTTCTGAGCTTACGCCATCATCCAAATAGAATTCCAGAATATCAATTAATGTAGAGAACATTGTAATAAACCTTAAAGTTGATTAATAGTGCAAACCCCACTGCGTTTCATCAGCACGCCTGAGGGTTATTTCTTGATTTAAGCCTTGCCCAGATAAAAGTTTTTCACTTTGTAATTCAATTCATTTAATGCATTCTCATGTTGTATTTCTCGCAGTTGATCGTGACGCTTACAAGAAGCACCAACAAGATTAATTACACTCAAAATGATAGTAAATAATAAAGCAATATGAATATGACTTTTTTACAACAACCACCAATGCAAATTGAAGCTGATGTGAGAATCAATGAATGTAATGTGTTTATTGATTTTCATTTAGAAAAAGAGTCGTTATACCATTAAAATCCCCTCTCATATTACTAGCACTATCATAGCCTTGACCCCGAATTCTAGAAATGCTCAAATAATATGTTGATAGGAGTTGTTTAGTCGCCATTTTAATATTATTTGCAATTGTATCTGATACATAAGAAATCCCCAAAAAATGTTCTACTATCTCACCTTTCTTGTTAACAAAACGGACTATGATTGCCATTTGCTCTTTAGCGGATGTGTCACACGATTCATCAATTATAACTAAGTAAAATTTATCACCAATCTCCTTAGATATAAAGTTTGTAATTGCAATAGTGAATGCTCTAGTAATATTTTTTTGAATATCATGTGCAATTAACTTTAAATTCTCATGTGCATTCTTTAGAACCACATCTTATATGTATTTGTTATATTCAGCCAAAAATTTCACTCGTTCAAGAAAATTATCCTGAATTTTGGATTTAGAAGACTCGTCATGTCTTCGGAAAACTAGCTCTTACTTCAAAAGAAATCTTATGCAATCAACAGAAGTATTGAAGTAGGTACGGTATTCATATGTAGCTTGATTTGATTTCTTTTGGCACACAAAATCAATATGTTGACTCTATTTCAGTAAGTCTTCACAACTACGTATGACATTATTATATGCACTATTATGACTTCCTACATGAAGATCAAATTTATTTGTTTTTTTTCTCAATTTGAAAATCCATTTTTATTAAATGATTTTTCCTATTCATTGCCTCTACCTAATTTTTTGAACATATAACAATAAAGACAATATGATTTGTCCTTGCTTATGTACACTATAGTCAATCAAAGTACTTGCCAAGCCAAGTATGATTAAATCGTATGTCTTTCATCCCAAATTTAGTTTTTGAAAAATCATGACTGCAAGGTTGAAATGCCCCTCGATATAAATATATTCTACGAACTTCATCTAGAACATTAAGATTAAAGTTAGCAATAGGAATTCGTAGTCCTAAATCAAATGGAAGATTTTCAACAATCTAGTAGCAGTAAACCTATTACTTGGTCCGGCTCTAATCCGTCCGAACTGGTCAAGGCTCGTCCAGGAGAATCAATTGCTGCCTTATTAGTTTACTGCTACTAGATTGATTCTCATTTTTCAATTCTTTTGAAGAAGAACCATCAATGGAAATGTTCCCCAAACCAACTGCCATTGCCTCCCTTTCATCCTGCTATCTCTTCTCCCTATCAGAAACAGCAGTATCATCTAAAGAAGGCTCCAGTTTTTCTGATGGTTGTTGAATTCTGGGACATGGATCCAGCAATGAATGGAGCAGAAGCAGAGCAGTTTTTAGTCTCTTCTCAAGAACAAAATCAAGTACGTGTTTAAGGAAATCAACCATTTCGTTGGCATCTCGTGAGAAGATTCAAGCACCGGCCAAGGAACAGAGAAGACGGAAGGAAGAAGATGAGAGAAATTCTATAGATTGTATTTCATATATGCTAATTACAGACCTATGAGTTATATATAGAAACTGGTACAGTAAATAGAACAAGAAAGTACATGAAGCTGATGTGGCTATTTCTTTAATAGGATGACCTGGCATTAATTCTTAATAGCCTCCCTCAAATTAACCATTCGAGAAATTAACCATTCTGGAATCGAATGGTTAATTTGGATCTTAAGAACTGAAACCGGTTGATAGGAAGAACTTTGGTGAGTATGTCGGCGAGCTGATCGGTGGTGCAAACGTGAGCTATGCTTATATTACCCTGTCGGATGTGGTCGTTGATGAAGTGGTACTCGATTTCAATGTGTTTGATCCTGGCGTGGAAGATGGGATTGTTGGCGAGAGCTATAGTGGGCGTGTTGTCACAGTGAACTGTTGTAGGAGAGGTTGGAGGAATACCGAGCTCTGCGGCGAGACGACGGATCCACAAGATATCGGACGTGGCGGCGGCTAAAGATCTGTATTCCGCCTCTATTGATGAGCAAGCCGCGGTGGTTTGTTTCTTGATCGACCACGAAATTAGGTTGGGACCAAGGAACATGCAGAAGCCCGACATTGATTTCCGGTCGGTGGAGTTGGCTGCCCAGTCGGTGTAGCTGTGGAGTTGTAATGCGCCGATGGTGAGAGGAATACCGTAGTCTATAGATCCTTTGACGTAGCATATAAGTCGTTTGAGAGCTTGGTAGTCGCACTTTCGCGGCTGATGCATGTGTTGACAGATTGAATTGGTGGCGAACGCGATGTCAGGTCTGGTAATGAATAGGTATTGGAGCGACCTGGCTAGATTGCGGAACTGTTGAGGATCAGCATATGGTTGTTCATCCGCTGAGTTCGGGATTTTTGTGGGCGCGGGGGATAGTGCCGGCTTGCAATCGGAGAGTCCTGCGTTACGAAGCAGATCATGTGCGTAGTGTGATTGATTTAGAAAATAGCCAGAGTTAGTTTTAATAACCTGAATGCCGAGGTAAAGAGATATGTCGCCGAGCTGTTTGAGACTGAATTCTGAGTTCAGGCGTTGCATGGTTTGTTGAATTTTGGTGGGGTTGTTACCTGTGACAAGGATGTCGTCCACGTAAATCAGGATGAAGATGCGAGTATCGTCTTGGTTGAAGAGGAGAAGAGAGGGGTCAGCTTTGCTGAACGTGTAGGCGAGGGTCTGAAGGAAGCTTGTGAGTTTTTGAAACCATTGACGGGGTGATTGTTTTAGGCCGTAGATTGATTTGTGAAGTTTGCAGACATATTGCGGATGTTGAGCGTCTTCAAACCCGCGAGGTTGCTTCATATAGACCTCATCCTGCAAATCACCGTGAAGAAACGTGTTTGAAACATCGAGCTGAGTGATCGGCCAGTTATGGTTTAAGGCAACCGTGATGAGCATTCGGATGGTAACCATTTTGGCCACCGGGCTAAAGGTCTCGGTGAAGTTGACGCCAAATTCTTGAGAGCAGCCTTGGGCTACTAAACGGGTTTTATATCGAGCGACTTGTCCATTGGGAAGAAGCATTTTCTTAAAGGTCCATTTACTGCCTAGAATTGGTTTGTCGACGGGAGCAGGAACGAGAGACCATGTTCCTTGTTTGTGCAGGGCGAGAGATTCTGTGGACATAGCCGAGCGCCAGTTGTCGTGCTTGGACGCCTCTGCATAAGAGGTGGGAGTAGAGTCATCGGTTTGAGTGACAGATAAGTCAAAAATCTGCTTTGGTTTTGAAATTCCGGATCGTAGACGAGTTAGCATGTGATGTCTTGGGGGCTGCGGGTCGGCCGAGGTGCTAGTCTGCCTTGGTTCTGAGATGTAGTCTGAGGAGTTGTGGCACGGAAGGTGAGGTTGAGCTACGGGCGGGGCTGGAGCCTGTTGAAGTCTGGAGGTCACGGCGGATGGATGAACCAGCAGAAGCGGGGAGTAGTGTTTGTGATTGGTATGCGTAGGTTAAGCAATTGTGGGCTGAGTTGTGTGGTAGGGAAAGATTTGTTCGTAGAACACTACATGCTGAGATATATAAAGACGATCTTGAGTACGGTTATAATAGCGATACCCTTTGTGCTGAGTCGAGTAACCAAGAAAAACACACTCCTGTGATCGTTGAGACAGTTTGGTCGGTGCGTACGGTTTAGTCCAGGGAAAGCACAGACACCCGAATGTGCGGAGGTGAGTGTACGAGGCCTGACTGCCGTGTAGCCGAAAATATGGAGTTTGGTTTTGAATGACAGACGACGTAAGACAGTTTATAAGATAATTTGCGGTGGGCGTGGCTACGGCCCAGAACGAGTGAGGAAGCTGAGCTGCGTGAAGGAGAGTACGGGTTAAGTCTAAAATGTGGCGGTGCTTCCGTTCGGCGGTTCCATTCTGCTCCGGGGTGTACTGACAGCTGGTTTGATGGGTGATGCCTTGTTGAGCCAAGTAGGTGCGGAAGGCTATGCTGGTGAATTCGCCGCCTCCGTCGGAGCTGAAAGTCTGAATTCTAGCACTAAATTTATTATTAATGAGATTACAAAATTGTTGAAATTTACCAAGCACTTCAACTTTAGAATGAAGTAAGTACAGCCATGTGAATCGAGTAAAATCGTCTATAAACGTAACGTAATATCGGACACCATTTTTAGCCAGACGTCCGAGTGGACGAGTTGAAGGGCTTATTACAAAGCGAGTTGCTGCGGGAAAATGGTTGTTTATGGCTCTTAGAAATATTACAAGAGATACAAACAGTATTAGAAAAAGAATGTGCTAATTCGGGAATTGTTTTGGCAAGAGTGCTGAGCTTGCGGACGTGAGGATGGCCTAGACGATCATGCCAGAGGTTCTGATTCGGCGGAGGCGTTGCGAGGGCGATTGCATTACCCGTGGTAGGAGCCTTGATGTGGTACAGACCATTGCGTTTGGGACCGCGGAGAAGCACCTGATTGTCCTGAAGATTCTTTATAACAAATTCATTAGCGGTGAAGGAAATAGAGACGTTATTGTTGGAGGTTAGTCGAGACACAGATAAAAGATTGTGCGATAAGCATGGAACGTGCAAAATCTTGCGAAGGTGAAGCTTACGATTGGACTCAGGTAGAGGCAGTAGGCCTTGGCCCGAGTTCTGGATGGAGAGGTTGCTACCGTTTGCGATGGAGACGGAGTCGTAGCCGTTATATGGTACGGGATGGTGGAGGTTCGTTGCATCTGCGGTCAGATGGGAAGAAGCGCCGGAGTCCAAGATCCAATCATTCGTTGTGGCTTGTTGTTGTTGTGCCGTAAGAGCTCTTGGATTTGTCGGCGGGGCATAGTTGAGGTTGCATCGGTGCCAGCAGTTCAGAGCTGCGTGGCCGGATTTCCCACATATCTGGCATATTGGGCGTTGTTGCGGAGTTCTTGCGGAAGATTGTGAATCGGCCGGAATCTGAGACCGATCGGTGGTCTGCTATCGTTGGAAAGATCCTCTGCCGCGGGCCTTTTTTCCTCGATAGCCACGGTTTGCGAAGAACGCCGCGGAGTCCGAGTTTTGAGTTTCTTTGAAGTTTTGATGCTGCAGGTTTATCTCTTCACTACTAAGTAGTGAATAAAGATCATCAAGGTGTATGGGTTGGAGAGAAGTTCGTATTGCCATTTTGAAGGGGTTGTAGGCAGTGGGCAACCCATTAAGGATATAAAGGACTATGTCTTCTGTGTCGACAGTAGAGCCGGCTGCCGCGATGTTGTCAACGATTGTCTTGATTTGATCAAGATATTGTTGCATAGTTCGATCTCTCATCTGAATTTGATGTAGCTCATTTTTGAGCTGAATTACTTGGGACCAATTTGTGGGTTGAAGGCGACGTTCGAGAGTGTGCCATACATCTTGAGCGGTGTGGAGAGTGATCACATACAGAAGTATTGACGGAGAAATGGTAGACAACAGGGCAGAAACAAGGTTGCGGTCTATGAGCTTCCAACAATTGAGTTCTTGAACGGCAGAATCCGGAGGGCAGGGAGCGAGACTGGTGAGATGCTCGCCATACCCGTTGGCGGAGAAGTGTTGGTGGAGTTGTAATCTCCAGATCGCATAATTTTCGGAGGTAAGAAGATTGGGTACAATGTTCTTGACATTGGAGATTAAAAATTTGAGATGGGGAGGAATGAGGAGTTCGGATTCTTGGTTGGAGACGTTTGATGAGGTTCTGCCCTCCGCACCAGTCCGGCAAGAGCCGGCCGTATCTTCTTCGGCCATGACGGATCAGAGAGACGCTGTGAAGCTTTGCGGCTCTGATACCACGAGAAGATTCAAGCACCGGCCATGGAACAAAGAAGACGGAAGGAAGAAGATGAGAGAAATTCTATAGATTGTATTTCATATATGCTAATTACATACCTATGAGTTATATATAGAAACTGGTACAGTAAATAGAACAAGAAAGTACAAGAAGCTGACGTGGCTGTTTCTTTAATAGGATGACCTGGCATTAGTTCTTAACATCTCGTTCGCTGAACTCATATTTTTCATGAGAAACTTGTTCAAGGGCCAGAACCGAAGGCAATGGATATGCCTCAAGTCTACATACCGGTTGAAGAAATCGCGGGAACAGCAGCCACCTGATGCGATCTGAAAGAGTATTGTTTATAATCTTTGTTAGGTATTATATATATATATATATATATATATATATATATATATATATATATATATATATATATATATATATATATATATATATATATATATATATAATAACACCACCATCAATATTTTATCCCACTATGTAGGGTCTGTTATATGATTTTTTTTTCTCTATTGTGTTCTATTAAGAGTTAAATTTTATTTAAATATAATGTAAAAATCGTTTCTAAATTTTCCTAAGTTAAATTATTGTGTTCTATTGATGAATAATTTTGCAACTCCAGCCTTTCTCACCTTGGATGGTAGTCTCGACAATCAGGCTCTTCCTCTAGGATGGTCAGTTCAATAACCAGGGGTGTAGCTTCTATAATTATATATTATGATGCATAGAGTTCTCCTTTTGTCATTTTGAGTCATGTGTTTTATAACCCCGTTTGCTTTGATTTTTGCAAGGCTCTTCTTTCGTCACAACTTAAATTTGGTTAGTCCATTTGTCTTTCATTTGAAAAGTGATTTCTCCTACATTGCTTTCGCCTCGCAACCATTCATCACACTTAGGCTTCTTCTTTGTCACTTAAAAATGTCATCGATAGCCAAAACACAAATTTATAGGATATAAATTATTTGCTGAGTCTTTATCGTGACTTCTCTAAACTTTCACTTTATATCTATTGCAACTTTTCTCAACAACTCTTCTTCTCTTTAACATATTTGTGTGAAATTTAATTATCTGCTATATATTGTTACACCACATATGAATACAAAATAATTCATCTAAATAAAAAATAGTAATTTTATATATTTTTTAATATTTATTTTTATTTTACATTTTTTATTCACGTGCACTTTATTTTTGCTTCCTCAAATCTTCTTTAAGGGCAATGACGATGATGATTTAGAATTTAGCCATAGAATGCACTGTGCACATGATAGCTATGAAATGTCCCTATATTTCCTAAGATATGGCCTGTTTGGATGTCCTGTAAGCAAAACTCATCTACTTATGTCATGGATTCCTTGCCATATGAGTCTTCTTATTTTTGTTTGTTTCTTGTTTGGATGTCCTGTTTGTTTCTTCTTCTACTACTTATTCTTGCTCTTTGCTCTTGAAGCATAGCTCTTTCAGTTGAGCCAAGCTCCTTGATAATCTCTTCACTAATAAAATCCTCTCCAGCTTCTGCTGTTGTGGCTGTTATAATATATCCATTATCAACTCTTGTTGCTAAGCTTTACTATGTTTCTCTGGCTACTAGATGATGAATTTCTTTTGGAGAGGCTGTGACAGTTATTGCAAACAATTGACAATTTGGTCATGTATAATTCTTCCTCTACTCTATCAATGAGGCATCAAGGATGGCATGAAGCTTCTCTAGAATCTTACTTGTTATGCTATTAAATACTTATAGCTGTGCTTCTTCTACCAATGTTGCTGCTACTTAAAGAACCTACTCATATGGAGTTGTTTACTTGGATGTTCCAACTTTGTGTAAGATTCTTTGCAGCGGTAGGATCTGGATGCATTTGTTTGTCACACGCTTGCAACCTCATATTGTTGTATGTTCATTATCAAGGCTGTAATGATATCCCTTCCCTAATATTCTTACTCCTTTTTAATATACACCTATATATGTTTGCAAGCATATGCTTTTGCAATTTTGGCTATCAATTATATGCTTGATGACCTTATTGATTTAACCTGTGTTGTATTCATCACAATCTGTTTTTGGTGTAGAAGATAATGCTACTGCTCTTTATGTCTATATGTATGTCAGTTTCACTTTCTATGCATTGGTGAGGCATTAAGAATGTTTTGAGAAGGTGTTGCTAAATATTTAATTTTAAGGATTATATATGAATGATTGATGAGAAATTTTATTTCTCTCTATGTAATGTTTTCCATTGATGATCTAAGGCTCTTCTCTATTCATTTCCTTGGGGCATGTGATAATCCCCAACTTGTGAATTATGTAATGAGTAAATGATGATTATATTTCTTTTAACTTGTAAAAAGAACTTCATAAACATAGATCAACATAGATGTACAAAATGAGCTAAAATCTCAATACTCCACTCTAATGTTGTGCTTTGGATGTTCTTATAATAATCTTTCTTGTATCATTAATGCAGGGACATTATATTGATCAATGTAGTCATTCCCTTGATCATTCCTTGTCATCTACAATGTCTAAAAATGACGAGGTGGTGGTGATGAAATAGAAAATAAAAGTAGCAGAGAAGGATCTAACAGTGGTAGAACTTAATGAATTGGGAGACACCCAAAACACTAAAGAGATAGAAAAGGTATCGTACACCTTACTCGGAAATAGAGTACTAGAGTTGGTCCTCGTATTGATTGCCTGAGAGAATACCCTTCTGATCTGCAATGCAAGACACTCGAACAGGTCAATCTTTCACCAACCACCCAGACTTGGTCTCAAACTCCATTCCCTTCTCCTTACACAGTCCTCGTGTGAGGCATTCTCCACAACCGGCTCAGAAGTGTGTTCATATCCTAAAAATTTCATTTACACTCCCAAACTTAAAGAAGAAAACAAAACTCTGCACAAATTTTGATCAGCAATGAAGCAAAACAATGCAACAACATTGGATAAGTTTTTGGTGGATTGAAGCACAATTTTTATAGGTAAATGCAAGGCCATTGTTGAGGAAAAGAAAATATCGGATTCTTTGATAAAGATGATTGCTTATTTATGCATTGACATGTTAATTTGATAGCATAGATGTTCATTGAGTAAAAAGCTCAATAAGGAAGATGAATTGGGTGTATAATTTTTTTAATGTTATAAAATTTTCTTATGAAATTCTTTCCAATTCAAATTCAAATAATCATTTGATCAAATATAATATAATGAAGTTATAACAATAAATACATACAATGGAAGCAACAAATATGATAAATAAAATAATGGATAGAAGCTAAGAATACACTTACAAGTTTTAAAATATAAAAACATTAGTAATATGTGCATATGGTTATCAATTTTAAGCACAAAATGAATAATGTAATCTTCAATTACAACTACATTAACTTATTTTTAAGTTGAATTTATAGATGCAATAACACAACGAAGTAACGACATTGAATGAATTATTAAGCTATTAAGAATGTTCAAAGCATAAAGGATAATAACACTGCACAAACTTATACGAGAAAATATTTTTTTGTCAAACACCAAAATAAAAATATCCTCAAAATAGATTATCTTTATACAACTGAATCTAGATCTAAAATACAAGCATATAACTACTAAGCATAATGAAAAATAATTATCTTAACTCAAGAGATTTTATCACCTTAATTAACATAAAAGATTCAAGCATATAATAATGGAAATGTAAATTT
This sequence comes from Dendrobium nobile, assembly GCA_022539455.1. Taxonomy (NCBI): domain Eukaryota; kingdom Viridiplantae; phylum Streptophyta; class Magnoliopsida; order Asparagales; family Orchidaceae; genus Dendrobium; species Dendrobium nobile. Next base: position 72,052,222 of record CM039726.1, on the reverse strand, counting down.
ATAAGTAAAAATATTTTATAAAGCAAGACGAATAAGATCAATATCATGTGAATTAAATAGGCTATAGGCCCAGACAATTTTTTAACAAGTATGTTTTGATGTTTATATAATAGTACTTGAGTTCAACAAAATGATTTCATATATTCTTTTTTTGATAGATAATACTATTGATATAGCATGTCATAACTCATAACTTAACTTTAAATTTTATTATATCATTTTTTATTTTTAAAATTTTCTTGACGTGCACTATGTGCACGTGCATTATACTAGTATATATAAGCGCAATTAAAATGACAAGGAAAAATCTTCCTTAAATCCATGTTTTGTCTCGTGCATGTTGAGTCAACACAACAAGAGAATGGGGGTGGGAAAAAGAGACTGATTAATATGAAATCTGCCACAACAACGATGACCAAAATGAAAGTTGAGAGAAGACATCATAGTATTTTTAGAATTATCATCTCTAATAACAGAGGCTTGAAGTTTTAACCCTTGCACAAATAATTTCAAGATTCAACATGATGCTTGTTTATACTATTTTAAGAGATTCCTGGGAATATCAAATAATCAAAATTATAGAATAATAGAGAACAATAAATATTGCTTCAAAATATGCATTAAGTAACAAGTTAAAAAGCTTTTTGGCTCGGGAAGACAGACAGTATTTCCATACTTGATATGTACTCCTTTTACTTCTTTTAATGAATGCAACATGCAAATTTCAAACAAAAAAAAAAGTAACAAGTTAAAAGTAATATGAAGATTTTCACTTTGTCGACAAATTAAGAAAATATATAAGAAAAAAAAAGTGCTGATAGTCTATGACCACCTTAAATGCTTTCTTTTCACATGATCACGGATCACCAGGGATGCTCTTGATGATGTCAGAGTCATCTAAAGGGGCACAGGGCAATTTAAAATCCAAAAATAAACTCTCCAAAAAAAAAAATACAATATAAAATCGTGTATTGTATTATCATACAGAAGGGTACCAACCTGGATCAATGATGCTAAGGCAGCACACCCGAAAATATTAGCCACAAGCAGTTCCCAAATCAACATTATCTGTTTTTGAGTAAATTTGATGTTACATGATAGAAATAGTTGAAACTGTATAGTTTTCTATAGAGTAGGAAGAACTGTTCATTATGATCAACAGGTTTTCTTCCAACTAATTAGTCTGTTAAATCTATTCTCACATATTTTTTATCAATTATTCTTTTGTCTATCCCAATTCCTTTCCAGTAGTCCATAATAGCCACTATTTACATTGTATAATTATGATGCAATAATCCAGAATAAAGGAGTTCAGTAAAACTCACTTCCGTTAAAATGGTTGACTCCGACCTTGCCCAACATTGCATAGTACTCAACTTCAGATTTACGAAGAGGAGGGCAGTTGTTTGCTATGATCACCAACTTGCCTTGAGAATAAACATATTCAAAACAGATTAAGCCAATTCTCTCTAATATGGGTCACACCAAATTCCATGTTAACCTCTAGTGCAAATCCTTAAACGGACACTTTTTTAAACTCAACCTCTTAGCTAGTCTTTCAGTTTAACATATCTTTTTAAATTGCTAGGACTCAATAAAGTTATAATCATGTTTAACATTAATCAAACTAGTTATGTGAGTACATCTTAGTACCTCGAGTACTCAGATAAGTGCATTGCCAGTGCCTGTGCTAAGATGATAAGTTTCTCTATTCAGGTGACATGTGCCTCAGTTAAGAAATCTTTAACATCGAACAAGAATGATTCACCCCACCAATATTCATCTCAATCATAAACAGAAACTATGTATTAAAATTTATATGTGAAACAATACCAAACCTAACATGGTGCATTAAAATCTGAAAGTTCAAATGTGAGTTGTTAGACCGACTTGAACTACAGGGGGGAGGGTATGATGCTTTAAAAAATTATCCTTTTTGAAAAGATTGTGATCTAAAAATAATTTGACAACACTAATTCTCAAAAATAACTTTGTTTTTATTTTTAAAGAAAAATTTGCAAAGAAAAATCTAACATGCACAAAAAATGTTGTAGGAAACTTAGAAATTTTTTATGTGAAAATTAAGAAGAGAAAAACCACATAGCCTGGCCAAGTTGCAATAATCCATTTTTTAGCAAAAGATACAATACTCATTCACAATTGAAGAATATGGGAATAGTTAGAGTATACTTTTTTTTATTTCTAATGTAAGGATTGCAAAAGTCTAGTGTCCACAAGCAAATAATTAAAACTCAACAACAAGTTAAATGCTAAAAAAAAAGTCTGGCGATGGTGGTGACGATTGTTGGTGGTGTTCACCAGCTATGATAATCGGAAAATACAAGTGAGTTCTTTCAGCTTTTGAACCTACCCTTATGTAGAGAATGATATCCTATTTATAACCTTATTTAGAAGGCAGTTTAGTAAATTTGACTAAAATCCAAAGCACTCTATCGTATGATCAATATTGATCCCTTAGTTATATATCGTTTCTCAAATATTTAAATGTCTTAACGATGTTAGAATTGAGTGATCTTGGGCTCATTAGATTCGTCTCATCAAGTAACTTGATTTGACTATAAGCATGATATAATTGGAAGTCATTTGGTCCAAGAATTCATGTTCAAAAGTTTTCAAACATAATTCAAGTGATTGAATTGAGATCATTTGGAATCAAATCATTTGTAGCATCGATAGGTTCATCTTGCCGAGATGTTCAGTTTGACTATAAGTTTGTCAAAATCAGAGTTAGGATTATCATGAATTTAATTCTAAAAGTTTTCAATTCAAATATTGCATTGAGATTTTTTGTTGATGCTGTGAATTTTTTGGAGTACGTATCATTACTCAAACTCAAATATACAAAAAATGTATCTAAATACTAGTCATTATGTATTTTCCCCCCACATTTGAGATACATAAACTTCATTGATTTTAATACATCAATTGCCGATATCCTCAAATAGCAAATGTAAATCCTATTCAGTAAGGAGAGTTCTAGTAATCCATTTAATGAATATAAAGGGAACTCCTATTCAATTTCATGGCATTTTTGTTACAGGATAGTCGCCCTTTCAAGCTACAGGTTCCTAATCCATGTATACAATTTTTTATTTAATCTTCAAATTATGTTCTTCATATTCATGATATAAGCTTTACTAATAAAATTTTTGGAGCACCCCTTTTAAGCAAAAAAAAAGCTAGAAGATTTCAAGAATGCAAACTATCAAAAATTCAAAATCTCAACAAAAAAAAAAAAGAGAATGAAACAACAAAAAGATCAATAAAGTGAGTTTCAAACATCAGCAAGCAACATTCTACAGTTAAAAAGAGAAAAACCTTGCTTAACTTACTTAACAATAGCTTAAGAACTTCCTTCAAAGCACATTTGCAGATTAAAGTGCACTAGTAGTAGTAGTAGTAGTAGTTTCTAACTACAATGGCATCTCTAAAATGAAATTTTCAAATTAATGACTACTGAAAAAATAGCATCTTACGAATAACTTAATTATTAGAAATAAATTATAAGGCTACAGGATAACCAAAGTACATAAGATGACAATTTTACTTTTGCAAGAAATTTAGTTTGTTGGTTTGAAAATGCAATCCAATGACTCTTCTTAGCTACAGAACCGCACGTTACCAATTGCATATCCATTCAGCCTTAATTTATGGTTCATAATAAAACAGTACAAAATCAAGCTCACAAGAACAATCAGCAAAAAGTAGAAAGAGAACTAACAAGTGATCGAATAGCAGATACCAGAAAAAGATAAAATAAAATGGATAAAAAAGAGCAAAAGCATCAACCTTTATTGTTCCAGGGGGATCTAAGAACGGTCTTGCAGCCAAGAGTGTACTTTCCGCTCTTCATCACAAGAGCTAGCCTGTTATTAATGCTCTCGGTGCTTTTCTTCTATAACAAACAGTAGAACAGAGAATGATCGATATCAAAGGATAGAACCGAATTAAAACAATTACGATCCAAATGAATTCATGACTTACCGTTTTCTTAGTGGGTGCCATTGTTGCTGTTCCAAGTAAGAAGGGAAAGGAATGCAGGAAACCAAGATCCCAATCCGGGCGGCGAAAAACCCTAACGGTATGCAGATTGTCTATATGAAAATATTTGTGAGTTGCAAATGATATGACTATTATACCCTTTTGTTTTGGTTGTAGTTAGATTTTAAATCCTTGTGTTTTTCATATACCTAATATCAGAATTTTTTTTCAGAATATTTATATTTATTTTATAATGCTCAAATATATTTAATATTAATTTATTTAAGGTGACATACCCATTTTCATAGATATCTTTTTAATGATTTAGATACTTTAATGTTATATTTGCAAACCTAAAAATTTTAATATTTCATGTGTAAAAATGTAAAATTTAGTGGCATGTATGTAAAATTATTTTTATTAATGAGATTTACATAAATAAATTCAAATTTTATTTAATTTGAATATTCATGTTCAAAATTATAATTTACTTACAAATTTGTCATCACTAATCACCATCAATATCATTATTATCACTAACAACCACTATCTATTATCATCAACAATTATTGACTATTTTCACAGTCTTGTTAGTAGTGACCATACCCACATCATATGAATAAAAAAAGTCAACATTTTTTAAGATATTTAATATATTTTATCTGATATATAAATATAAATAAAATAGAAATAAAAAATAAAAGAAAATTGTGATTTTAAATAAGCCCTTAACTCTAGGAAATAATAAAATTTAAATATTAAATATCTATATAGAATAAAATTGATCTCACCGTCACCTTTTGGAGCCCAATAGAGTCTATAACATAAGTTTTGCACAAATTTGAAGAAATGTTGACTTATACCACTTTATAACTCTCGATCTTTCACCTCCCACCTATTTAGGAAAAGTACGGAGCATAATCACAACATAGTAAAACTTTTAATACATGACCAATTAAGAGTTAGAAAAAATAATCCAATATAGACCATTTCCACATTGGGCCCAAGCAAATAATTTCAAAATAATTTTATTTTCAATTCAGAAACTACAAGATATTATGAAAAGAATGATAATACAAATGCTAAAGTTTTTAAAAGTAAATAAAATCATTACCAACATGTATAAAATACACCCAAATTTTAGTTGCCAACTCAAATTGACCAGAAATTTACCAAATACAAAAGGATTATGTAAAATGCTAAATTAACATATTTTATCAAATGTACTGAAGTTCAGAAATGCTTCAATTTGCCATAATAAATAAAAATTCATACAGAACTAATCGACCAGTAAAATTTTACATTATTGTAGTCAAATTAACAAAGTAGATATTAAAATAATATATTAAAAGTTACATAGTAATACCCTTGTTGTGGACTAGAATATACGCGGCGATAGAGTTTTAATCGTTCGTCTTAGCATTATACGGATATCCAGCTCACACACAGAGAACACAAGATTTTTTACGTGGAAAACCCTTGAAAGGGGAAAAACCACGGGGCCTAGCCCAGTTGAAAAGATTTCACTAGAACTTGAGTTAGTTACAATTGGCTGACTCATCTCTAAGGACGATCAGATTACAAGTAGCAATTATACAATAGAAGTCTGGGTGTCGAGTAATGGTCTGGCAAGACTTCGGGCCTTAGATGATGATAAGGCAGAACTCCGGGCCTTAGATGATGATCTAGTAAAGATGAGAGTTTCAGGTGAAGGTCCGGCGGAACGTAGGGCATCCGGCGAAGGTGAGGGTCTCAGATGGTGGTCTGGCGGAGCAACGGCGTTAGACGGTAGTCCAGTGGAGCACACGACGTCAGGCGGAGCAACGACTTTAAGCGATGGTTCGGTGGAGCACAGGGCGTCAGCCGGTGGTTCGGTGAGACTTCGGCGGTGGACCGGCGGTGGTCCGGCGAGACTTCGGCGGTGGTCGAGGAGGCTAGGAAGCAAGAGCGATCTCTGATCTCTCTCTTTTTTCCTTAGGCTTTGGGGTCCCTTTTCAAGAGGAGAGGGGGCTCTACTTATAGATTTTGGGAATGGCATGGCCCGTAAATAGGTGGAGGATCAAGGGTTAGTTGGGAGTGGTTGGAAGGACGTCCGATCTTGAATCCCTTGATCATGAACCGTTCGATTGACGTTTAAATGTCGTAGTGATGTCGGAATTCAGTGATCTTGGGCTCGTTGGATTCGTCTCGTCAAGCCGCTCGGTTTGACTATAAGTTTGTTATGTTTAGAATCTGTTTGGTAATCCAAATTGTGGTTTGGACCTTCGAATAGCGCTTTGGGTCCTTGATTTGGACCCATTTGGGCTCAGATTGGGTCGAACTTGGTGTCGTTGGGTTCGTATTTCCGAGACGCTCAGTTTGACTATAAGTTTGCTGAAAACAGAGTTCAGATGCTCCTGATTTTGATTTTGGAAATTTCCAACGCCCTTAAATTAAGGAGGACTATTTCATAAAGATTTGTAACACTTTCATTTCACTACCATCTAACATTTCCAAAATATAAATTTTAAATAAAAGCACAATTTTTATCATATAACTATCTCTATTTTGATAATATAATTTTTTTACTGATTTATAAATATAAAAAATCATAAGAGGCGTTAATCTCTAATAGATTTGACCCTTTTTGAACAACAATGACCAAATTGTTAAGATAAACCATCCTAACGAATTAGTAAATATTCACTTTATGAAGTCAATTAAACGGCACTTACACTCTTCCTTACGTCTTTCTGATGTGACCAACACATAATAATTAATTTGCATAAAAAAATCGCCTAATTTAAATAATTGGGGTGGGTAATGCTAAATTATGATGATTACTTCTGCTTTTAATAATATTAAAATATTTTTTTAAAAGCAATCGTAACATAAAAGCAAATGTAAAAGATGATTCGAAATGATCTCTTAAAAAATGGTTAAAATAGCGAAATTAGTGTAATTTAAATAATAAGAAAGCTTTGTATGCACGTATTGTCACCTCATTTGTCGTGTTTTTTTGGGGTTATGTGGATAAACTCATACACATATTACATATATGAAATTCAAACTTAAAATTTTTCAGTTGATAGCCAAAACTCCTAAACATTAGATCGAGATGACCCACGAGATTGTATTGTACTTATTAACGTATGGATTACCACCGGTTCATTCACTTATTGATAGTTCAAAGGCGACACGGATGTAGAATTTTAGGGGAGTATTTTGGGTCACGGGTCGGGTTCGGGTCGAACCCGAAACTGACCCGGCACTATTCGGGTCAACCCGAACCCAACCCGTTTTTAAAAACGGGTCAGTTTCCTAAACCCGAACCCGACCCGCTTCGGGTCTGAGTCAACCTGACCCGACCCGAATGACCCGTTTTCAACAAAAAATGCTAATTTTCGGGTCAAAACGGGTCAATATCCTCTTTTGGGGTCAAAACCGGGTCAAAATCGGTTCAGTCTCGAGTTGCCGGGTCAAAATTGGGTTTTCGGGTCAATTTCGGGTCAAAGGGTTAACCCGAACCCGACTCGATTTTTGAAATGGGTCGAAATGTTGAACCCGAACTCGACCCGTTTCGGGTTCGGGTTGACCCTAACCCGAAATTTTCGGGTCGGGTTCGAGTCGGATTTTCGGGTCGTGTCAAATATTGACACCCCTACTTACAAAGCATTTGTAATAATTAGAAGTCCACTCCTTAAAATTGTTTTTCATGATTTTTTTCTAACAAGTTCGTATACATAATCTGATTAAAAGGTCAAAATAATCTTAAAATAATATTTAAACTATTTATATATGATCAATTTAATCCAGAGTATCATGTTATCTCAAATTTTCCCCTCAATTATACAAAATTGATCCAAAATAATCCCTAATGTTGTAATTATGATATAAAATTGACCTCAACTTAGCCTCTCAATTTTTATAAATTTGATCACAATTTAATATCAAAATGATCAATTTGAATCAGTTTTGTATAGTTAATGGATTAAATTGGAGCAACGTTATACTATAGGATTAAAATACCCCTATATGAATGGTTGGGAGAACTATTCAAAATTATCCCTTAAAAAATGTATAAATATATGTTGCAAGTGATGAGAAAAGCTGATCACTTGTATTAAACAGTAAGAGATTACATAAATTAAGTAAAAAATGAGACACAACTCATCATGGCCCGTTGGTTGAAAGCTTAGGCTTCCAACTAATAGGTCTTGGGTTCGAGTTTTTATGCATGTGTTGTGTGTGTGAATTTGCCTTAAATGACCTAAATATAAAAAAAAAAAATGAGCTATTAAAATTACCTACATAATAAATGTAAAAAGAGGCTAAAATAAATCAAATAATCAGAGCACGGTTGCAAACAAAATTAAAAAGGGTCAATCAAAATTAATTATAGTGCAAGATTTAGAAAGACATAAAAGATCCTAATCGAGAATACAACCTCCTACACAGCTCACTTTGATCATTATATTTGCGTCGATTAGAAAGTAGTTTTTTTATATATTTAGTTTAATTAAGACAAATTCATACGTACATAATATATGTAAGACTCGAACTCAAGCCATCTTGGTTGAGATTTATGCTAAAAACAAGTTTGGCTTCGTTTGGGATAGCTTTATTACTGTTTTTTAAAATAGCTTTTCAGTATAAAATATTTTATTTTTGTACCATAAAGCTATTTTAAAAAATAGTAAAAAAATTATCTCAAACGAAAACTTAATAAATATCCTGATACATATGCTATACAACTACATAATCTTAAGATCATAGAAAAAAAAAAACATTTACTAACAATCTTTATAAAACTTGTGCCAAAATATCAACCATACGTACATAACAATTATATATCACTAACGAAACAAAATAAAATATAGCACTAATTGTGAAGTTGAGCCAGTCAAAAATATCATCTATTAATCAATGACAGCAAATGCGAATTTGCCTTTTCTGCAAGTCCGTCTGAATACCCTCAAAGCGCAAATTCGTCCGAAGCTTCATCATCTTTATCTATTTATACGCACAAAAACCTGAAAACGATTGCCAGCAAATAAATCACAGCTTTGATCTCCACATTTCATGCATTTGGTCAACCCAAATTCTATTTAAGTTCATTTTCTTCTGGTCAATAAATGCTAATATTATAGTAATAAGTTCAGCAAACTTCAACGCTAAGACAATCAAGACCAATGGCAACAATGCGATCAACCTCAGACTACTCCCATCGCAAGCCATGTGTTCCATATCCCACCATTTCCCCACGTCACAAGCGCTGAAGAATCTTGCTCAATATATATCTAACTTGGCTTCTTTAATTGGGACCACTTTTTCAAATTTTTAGCATAAAAATTAATTTTTTTTACTACAAAACTGCTTTAACACTACAGGAAAACAGCTCATTTCCGACAGAATTTCCGGCGGAAATAAATTCGTCGCAAATTCCGGCGGACTTTCCGGCGGATTTCCGACGGATTTTTTTCAACGAATTTCCGACATAATTTTTGACTAATTTTCGACGAATTTTTTCTGAAGGCATTTCCGACGGATTTTCCGGCGGATTTCCGACGAAATTAAAAATTAATTTTTTTTATTTAAAATATAACTTAAATTATTGAATTTAATAACTTGAAATATAATAAAATAAATTATAATTTAATTATTTAATAACAAAAAATTAAATGATTTAAATTTAAACTTAATTATAATAAAAATTTAAAATTATTTATTTTGTTAAATTAAGTTAATTAATTTTAAATTTTGTTGTTAAACTGATTTAATAATTATCCGCATTAGGTTAAATAAAAAAAAAGTAACCAAATTCATAGTTTTTTGTTACATGAGTTGTTGGCAGAAGTTGAAGGCGGGGGAGAGTTGGGCGGGGTTCGAATCCCGCTGAAGGCGGGGGCGCTGCGCTGGTCCACGCGGGGGCAGTCGGGTCGAGTGAGTTGGGCTCTTCGCTGGTCCACGCGGGGTGCAGTCGGGTCGGACCATGCTTGCAGTCGAGTCAGGCGCGGATGGGGGAGCAGCGGTAGCAGCAGCTGGCTTATTGTTCTGTTAATTTTTTTTTTTTTTGCATTCCGGCGCATTAAAATTTCGACGGAAATTTTTTCCAGCGGAAATTCCGTCGGTAATGCGCCGGAAAAGTTTCCGGCGAATTTTTTTTCGCCGGAAGTCCTTTTACGACGCGCGTGAAACCGGCGAAAATATTTCCGCCGGAAATCCGTCGGAAATGCAATTTTCTGACGGATTTTGGCCACTTTCCGACGAAAATAGCCGCCGGAAAATGACATTTTTCCTGTAGTGTAAGAAGCTGTAAGAAAGCCGTCCCAAGCAAACTCTTAGTCTTTGTTTGGGAAAATTATTAGGTCCAGACACCGGACGTAGAGATACGTCCGGTGTCCAATAAAATATTGACATGTGAAATGTACACGTATCTGCAGAATTTTAAGTCAAATACTCCAAAAGTGCAGGTAAAGCGCATTTAAAGAGCAGGTAAAACACAGTTAAAGCACAGTCAAAAAGAACAGTCAAAGCGCAGTCAGAGTGCAGTCAAAGTGCACTCAAAGCACAGTCAAAGCGCAGTGAAAAAAGCACAATCAAAGCGCAGTCCACGTGACAAATTTTAATTGGACATCCGGACCTAATAATTTTCTCTTTACTTGGGACGGCTTTCTTAATGTTTCTTAAATCGATGTTGTAATAAAAATATTAAATTTTTAAAATTTACTTTAAAAATAATAAAAAAACTGTTCCAAAGCAAACCTTAATACAGAATCCAAACGTACATAGCCCGCCACTCAAATATTTATCAAAGCACATGCATCTCCATATATAAAGAGCAATATAGTCCTTCAATACAGGCTGTGTTACTTACACCGAGGTATTTTGCTCCAGATTAACTAATGGGGCTTCAACCTCTCCTTCACCTTCCAAGGCCATCCAAGAGCGTCGCTTTAAGCCCCAAAAACACCCCTTTCATTCCCCATGGCCTCTTCAACTTGCCGGCAACCCCGAACCGCAAGGATGGCGCCGTCGCCGCTTTCGTCGTTCTCCATGAATCAAAACACAGCCTCCGTAACTTGTTTCGCAACACCGAGCACTCCGACGACGACAATGAGCATAAGACCGAAGCCAGCCTGACCTTTGACCATCGTGACAAAGATAACAAGCCTCCAATGGCCTTCGCCGACGATCTCTTCTACAACGGCAAAATAGTTCCTTTTTATCCGCCTTCTCTCAAGCTCCCGCCTCGCCTCCAAGTGGTTGGTGGTGGAGGGGCAAGCCCACGGAGCCCTCGCACTGCTTCCTCCCCGAAATCTCCACGCAAGGTTAGAGGAATCATGGTGGGGAAGGACTTCGATCCGTTCGTGGCAGCAGTGGAGAGGATAAGGAAAGAAGATACATCACTAAAGCCATTTCATTGGAGACAACTTGAATGCTCATTTAAAGAGAGCTTTTGTAGGGTTGTTGATGATCAGTGGGCAGAGAATGAGTGGGATTTAGTGGGTGGAGATGAGGGCGAAATGAAAGTTGGAAGGAGAAGCGACAACTTCTATTGCAAGCTGAAGATGAAGGAAAGTGCGTGTTGCAAGAAAGGAAGACAGAATTGGAAGCTTTTGTCATGTTTCGTGAAGAAGAAAGGATTGGATGGAGAAAAACATAGCTGGTAATCTTTTTCTCAGTTGAAAGATTTGTTGTGCATTTAATTTATTCAAAATTGAGTAAAATAGTAATTAAATGTACAAAGTATATATATTGAATTATGCTCATGTAAAGATCTAATGTAATATATGGAGGGTTGTTCTATGTTTTCATGTAAACAAAAACAATATATGGGTTGTATGTTATTGTATATATATACACACATTTCTTTTAAATGAGAGTGCATGGGAGCAAGCTGGTTGTCTAAAGTTGTTTCACAAATTACTGTATTTTATTTAATATTATTTTGCTTGGCCCCCTATATGAACATAGTTTGTTTTTCTGAGCTACATAATGAACATAAGTTATGGCCATTGAAGAAGAAAGGAAAAATTATTATGTGTGGACGCCGAATGCCGTTCAAAGACCAACCAGAGCGAGCCACGTCGGTATTGCGGCTAGGTACCGTGGATCAGTATTGCTGATGTGGCTCATTCTGATTGGTCTGAGCTACGTTCGGCATCCGCACAGAATAATTTATCGATTGAAAGACGCCTCATCAAAGTTGCAGCTGAGGAATAACAAGTGATGCTTCAAGTTCGAAAACATGTGGAAAAAGAAACATAATAAGGATCACCTCTTACACAAAATCATGAGTATCACTCTCAACTTCAGCTAAAATAAGAGATTAGAAATTTGCCACCAAGCTAAGTTTAGTGAACAAAAGAACAATATCAATTATGGCTCGTTTGAGATAGTTTTTTTACTGCTTTCAATAGCAGCGAAAGAGCAACCAAAAGCTGTTCCAATTAAATGAAATCTAACAATAATAAATTTTATGATTATTTATAAGATTTCCATCATTAAAAGATTTAAGAGATATATGGATAATAAAAGAAACAACTACATGAATAGTCAATATTTAATAAAATTGTATAATCACGAGTTTTCATAATGTTGTATAATAGAAAGTATTAATAAAGCTGTTCCAAACGACGAAGCAAAAACTTATCATTGTTCAATTGTTAGAACTCCAGTCCCTCCCTCTACATTACTCTAAATCCGTCATTACTTTATGTGGTCCTTCATTTTTTTTTTTTTTTAGCTAACACGTTATTAAATAAACGATAAAAAAAAGTCATCTCAATATGCATTACATCTAACTTATATTAAGAGCAAATTTGACATCGAATTTTATGATCCCAAAAAATGCTTCTATTCGTCTAATTATGATTGACGCCATAATATGGGAGTTGAGAATCTATTAGCATTTGCGGGTCAATAATCTTTCTTATTTGTTGACCTTTTATCATAATTGAACCTACTCAGACTTGATTGGGGGCTAGTCAATTCTTATGGTAATCATCTTTTCCCTTCTAATGCTTAATTGAAAGATGAGAATTAAAACATAAAATTTTATCACCATTTTTAATATGAAGGCTCTCGATAACTCCTTTTAATTATGGGTATGCTAATGTTCATCTAATGCTCAATCTAATAAAATTTTATGATTAGAATTCTCTAGTCTATTTTTATAACACATTCTTATCTAGTTTAATACATAATCAAAAGATAAGAACATCTGATGAGAATTAAAGTGGAAAATTTTATCGCCATTTTTTATGTGAATGGTCTCGATATCCAAGCAACATGGAGATGGAAATGTTGATGTAGTGCTCCACCCTAATAGAATTTTTTATTTTGGAAAATTATCAAATTTTCACATGAGCAATGCTTCCATCTTCAAATTTTACTTTTGAGAAATATAATAGGAGACTACACCTTCCACCTAAAATATTTTAAACTCTTCTATCAACAATTGTAGGCCAATATCTGTTTTTTTTTTCCTTTGGATTGTGTAGATAAAAACATAAGAAACATGAGAAATATGTATAGAATTGTCATGAAAATATTAGGAGGGAGATTATAACGAGTACTTATTACTGACCAATATAAGTCTTGTAAGCAGCTTGATCACAACTTCGTTTAGACAGTTTTTTTAGTACTTTTTAAAGCAGGTTTCTAGTCCAAAAATTTCTAGTTCAAGAAATTTTTGTCATAAAAAGTTGTTTTAAAAAGTAATAAGAAAGTTGTTTCAAACGAAACCTACATGAGCTCAAATCTTCAACATGCATAAGCCAAATTTAACATTTATTTATACGTTGAGTGATCTACATAATTAAAGAAAAGTGTGTTAAATTTAAAAAACATGCTTATAAAATTAGTAATAATGCAAGGAAATCATCAATATTTTTGTAATATATTGAGCAGCCTAAATGTGCACAAATAATCTCCTTAGTGATTAATGGAGAACAAAATAAAGACCAATTTATATTTATCTTAAAAACTTATATTTTAGAATTTTGTATTTATCTTGACTAAATTATTGAGATGAATCCTAACAAAAGATGATATTGAGGCAAAAATTTTGAATTATGAGAATGAAATATGAGTACATCCAGATCTTAGCATTTAAATCATTTTAGCATATCGCAAGCCAATAGAAAAAGATTTAAGAAATCTTCATAGCATCAACTAAACAAAATATTATGGTTAATATAGGTCAAAATATTTATTACTTTCTTGATTTATCTAGAAATGGCATAACGTACATGACATACAAAAAGGGTCGTACAATAATCAAACTTATATATATTCAAGTTTAGCATTGAATATAAAAAAAAAAAAAAAAAAAAAAGTTTAGCATTGAATATGCTATGTACATGTAGAGGCTAAGACCTTTTCATATATGATATTTTGTAATGAAAGTTCACTTATCTTTGTAAAAGCATATTGCACCGTTAAGAAGTTCTTTGTCTTAAGAAATAGGAATGAAATATGCAACTATGACTATTGCCATTGATGAAAGTGTGGTGCTCATAGGAATGCATCCCTTATCATTCCTAAAGAATGAGGCTTGAAAGATGGGAAAATTTATGATGATCAAAAACCCACACAACAAGAATTGCAAAAACATCTGGTCCAAATATCCAACTCCTTCATTAATTATCACTCTTATGATTCCTCCAACTAGGCACAAGAGGTTAAGCATCGCTATTGTACACAATATTGTAAACATTGGCGAAGTAGAGCCAAACTCCATAATCTCTTTCTCATACCTCTTAGATGCCTCTTCATCAGCCACCTTTGGTGTAATAACAAAGGTTGAGTCAATGATACCCAATAGCCTTAGGATTGTATCTACTAATGCAAACAAGTCTGAAGTTGTTCTTTTATATAACCACATTCTTGTATCATTCCACCAACACTTTAATGTTAGTCCATGAAGAAGTGACTCCCAAATGCTAAAAACAGTGCTAAATGTCATCACAAACGCAAATGGCATGAACCAAAGGCTAGAAACCTGCATACGAATACGATATAACAAAAAAATAGCCTAAGAAAAAAAATATATAGAAGCGTGTAATTACAGAAGGAGAGGGATGGGATGTTGTACTTACACTTGGGAATAAAAATATTCCATTTATGAGGCAAATAGAAGGGATGAAAATATAGATAAGAGTTGGAATTGAGTTGATAGCCCAAAAGCAACAAATGCTATAACCCACTTGAAGGCCAAGCTTTGTTTTTCCAAAACCATAAAGGAAGGGACAAAACTTGGAGAGTAGAATTTGAAAATAACCTTCAGACCATCTCTTGTGTTGTATTAGTGCCTGAGAGAGTGTCGTTGGAGCAAGACCAAGGAAAGGCTCTCTTTTTGGACTGAAATATGCTGATTTCCAACCTCTACATTTAATGGAGAATCCAGTCATCACATCTTCAACAGGACATCCATACTTCAAACCCATCTGCACTCATAATTAATTAATTAATTAATTAATTAATGTGATAGCAAGTTAAAACTTACATTTAGAATGCAAAGATAAGTATTCATACAAACCTCTTTTCCCCATTGTGTGTTCTCTTCATAGGAGCAAGATGCAAGATTCTTGATTCTTTCTTCTAAAGTAATCATATTTGTTTCTTGAATCTTTGGGTTTTCCCTCTTTAGCTCAATTTTATTTAGTTCACTGTATTTTCTCCCATTTAGACAATCTCTCCTATGGAAACAACATGAACCTGTGTACATTGGGCCTCCTAACCCATCTAGCCCAGGAAAATATACCTTCAAAGTCAATGAATTTGATAGAGATTAGGTTTTAAGACTAAGTGAGATACAGAATTAATATTTTTAAATAATGCAAGTTTTAACGACCCTTTTTGTTGCTTAATATATTAGAGTGCTCTCATAAATTGAGCATAAAAATTTTTGTGGTGATTTTTGCTTCTTTCATATAAAAATATAAACTTCTTAAAGTTTTACAATTGTAAGGGCCTACCTTGTGAATCATTTTGAAGGAGCTTGCATATAAGTCTTGCTTGGTGAGATTTTCAAAGCTCTGAGGAAATTGCACAAAAGCATACTCATGGCCTCTCTCTTCATCCATGAAGAAGCATAAAGCATCTCTAATTGATTCAACATTATTAGCACACATATCACAATCAATTGTGAGAATGATTGATCCATTGCTTATTTGCTCAGAAATTCTCAACTGTGTTCAAAAGTGATCTAGTTAGTTAAGGATAAAAGATTGACAATAATTTAAAAATAGGTCCAAAATACCAAATAATCTGGTATTTACTTGTAGATGGTTTTATTATAATGTACATATGAGAAAAGCAAAGTTCAATAGCTTATTCTACCAATGCATTTAGAGCTCCAGCTTTAAAATTAAGTTGATATTTTGGATGTTTCTCACGAGCCATGTAAACAATAGTTGGCATTGCAAATCCTTCGAAGTCTCTAGCATTTTGATCTCTTCCATCAATTAGTATCTAAGAAAGGAAGAAGATTGGTTCACAAGTTGCTAACATAGTTTATTCTTGAAATTTCATCTCTTTAAAATAACTTTATTGTTTGCAATTTGTAGAAATTTATCATAAAAAAGTTGTATAAAAGTATCACACCTTGATAATGGCATGGTGATCATTAGAAGATGTTTTGGAGCTCCAGTTTGTAAAGCCTTCATGACCTGCTTTAATCTCATTTGAAATGTCACCAAGTTTCATTGATGCTTCAATTCGACTCTTCATTTCTTCATACAATTTCTACATTAACAAATGAATTTGAAGATAAATAGAAAGTGCTAAAAAAGTATTTGCACTTGCAAAATTCTGAAGAAGTAAATTAAGAAAGCTTACTTCCATAGCTGCCCATTTTGAGAAACTTGGCTCTTGTATTGGAATTGATGATTTTGAAAAGAAGAGAGAAGGTGCCATATACATGACATTGAACTTCTTGCAAAAAGGGATCCATGATTTTGCAAATAGTGATGCCTCAATCATCGCATAGAATGTTAAGATTGAACCACCATCATCAGATAAATAAACATTTAGTTTCTCTGGTGGATAATCATAGGCCAGAACTGATAAAAAAGTGTTGATGACTACTATGGGGGGTTCTATGGTGGGATCCGTAGTACATATAAAAACATCTATTGCTGGCAGTTCGTCTTCAAAACTATCAAAGTTCATTTCAAATTATAGTTAGACTTTAATCAAGAATGTATGGGAGATGAATTTAGAACTTCTCGTGCTCAAAAAACTTCTCTGACAATATCTGCATTACAATCAAGATCATAATATATACAATACTTAATATTCATCAAACTAAAAATATCCTTCACATAAAAGGAAATCTTTTTTTTTGAGACATTTAGGCTAATTAAAACAAACTCACACACACAGCACATACGTAAGACTTGAACCGAAAATCCCTTAGTTGATAGCCAAAACTCTCAACCAGTGGATCAATATGAGCTGCGTACGTATAAAATGACACTCAATAATCAAACCCAAAGTCTAATAAAATTTCTAATGAACTAAGCACACATTGGTCAATTTTATGACACCTTTTCCTAGATAGACGACCAACATGAAGGCTAACATATAAACAAATGGGTGTGCATTCAACTTTATTCTTATGGACACAATACGACAGAACCTCATCAGGCCAGGTAATACCTAATATTCTAAAGAAAACAAGATTGTCACTTAGTGCAACAAGTAGCTAAGAATATATGAGGTTCTGGATTTCTCTTTTTTATAGAAAGGCCAAAACTATCTTAATGGAAAAAATAAGTTGTGTAATGAAAACGCCGTTCAGGCCACTTCACGAAATTGAAAAAAAATAAAATAAAAAATTGGTTGAACACCAAAACCGCCAAAGAAATATTAAAACTGTTAAAAGTAAAGAAAATTTATTTAGAAACTTTATAAAAAGATAGATAATACATGACATTAGGCGTGAATAAGTTAGCCGAGCCGGCTCGAGCTCACGAGTTCATGAACTTATAGAGCCGTGAATTTGACTCATATTTGAGCTTGTATATTAAACGAGTTCAAACTCAACCTGACTTGGCTCATTGAACCGTTTGATTAGTTTAAAATAAATTTAAATTAGAATTAAAAAATCAATTTTATAATAAAAAAAAATTCTTCACATAAATTAAATTAAAAACACATTAAATTTAATCGTTAAACGAACCAACTGACTTAAATGTTGGATTACATTGCTAAACAGTTTCACATAATCTAAGAGGATTTAACTATTATCTCGCCAAACCATTTTAGGATTTAACAAATCCAAGATTAACTACTTCCTGATTCACAAAATTTATTAATCCATACTAAAATTAATTCCTACTTGCTGCCAAACAGCCCATAATAAACAGAAATTACAGCGACCTTCGAGACTCGGGTTTGAATATAGCTTACATCCACAAATATGGGTGAGAGAGAGAGAGAGAGAGAGAGAGAGAGAGAGAGAGAGGGAGGGGGAAGGGGAAAGAGCCAGAGAGAAAATAATGAACAAAATATGTTCAAATATCGATTCAGGAAAATTTTTAAGGTAAACTCATCTAAAAAATATCTCTTTAGAGAGAGAAACAGAAAGGGTACCTATGGGAGAGCCTGTCCTTGTAGGTATAGCGGTAAATCGGGTTCCAGCGAACGGAGAGAGTGAGAAACCAATAGAACCCGAACCATAGCTCGGCGGCGAACACCGCCGTCCACGCCCACCTCCCCTTCTCTCCGGCCTCCGGCACGTGCGAGGCCCTGTACACCCAAATCAGAAGCAACCCCAGTAGCATTGAGCCCTCGTACAACCACTTCCACGCTCTTCCCTTCCCTACTTTCACCTCAAACAGACGGCCCTCCATTCTCTCCATCTCTACTTCTCCCTCTCTTCTTCCCTTTCTTTCTACCTCCTTTCTTCCTTTCTTGAGTTTAATAACATCAGGCCCATTAAATATTTTTTAAAAAGCTTTGTTTTGAGGAGTAATTATTGTGTCCGGACATCAAATTCATCCAGAACAAAACGACACATCATTTGGGCCCTCGATACCGTACTCGATACATAGTATCGATCTTGCTTGGTACACGATACCACACTCGGTACACTCAATATGATCGATATTTTATCCGGACATAATAATTGTTCTGTTTTGAGGCATGTCATGCACCAATTAGATATCCGAAACTCATCCACAGTCACGCCAACAAGAAAACCTTCAAGTTGAGTGGGCCCCGGGCAGCATAAGCTTAATTAATATGTGCTCGTCAGTCGTCATATTCATTGTCTGAGACCTTTGTATTCCAATATATTCTCATACAATCAATATGAATTTAAATATCATTGTATTTAGTTTAAGAATAATAATTTAAATAAAAAATTTATATTTCACTAATTTTGAATTAAAGTTAAGTCCATCATGATATAAATTATATCAACTATGTTATTATAACTTTTCTCAGACATATATTTATATATTTCCAGACTCTAATTTACAAATAAAATACTTTCCATTCACATGAGCACTTGATTAGGGATGTTAGTGAGTCAAGCCAACTTGTGAGTCGGATGGGGATCGACTTGATTGATGGCGCTTCAGTAGAGCTCAATGGGCTAAAGAGCCAAGTTTGAGCTAACGTCAACTCGACAAGTTAGCTGGCAAGTTTGCTCATTTAAAAAATATTAATGATAAAAATACTATTCATACGTCACAAAAAATCATCTTGATCCAGCACAAATCTCAAGGCATATCTTAATTGGAAACTTTCAAAGTTAAATTCAGGACAATCTGAACTCCAATTTCGGCAAACGTAAAGTCAAATTGAACGTTTAGGTAAGACGAATCCAATAACATCAAAATTGGTCTAATCCGATCCCAAATGTGTTCAAATCAAGAGCTTAAAGCATATTTAGAAGCTCAAAAACATTAATTAGAAGACCAAATGATATATAAATATTACATGCTTATAATCAAATCGAGTGGCTCGACAAGACAAATCCAACGAGCCTGAGATTAGATCATGTTGACATCTTTAAGGCGCATAAATGATAGATAGATGCTCAACGATCAAGGGAATCAGTATTAGCCGTCTGATGGAGCACTTGAAAATTACCTTGATTTTTCTTCATATTTACGGGCATGACAATCTCAAAATTTATAAATAGACTCCCTATTTGCACATGAAGAGGGAGCTTTGACCATTGGAATCTTGGACATTGAGCAAGAGATCAAGAGAGCTTTAAGGCTTGAAGAATCGTAGAACTCCGATTGACACCATCGCTGAAAACCCTCATCTCCCAACCACCGTTGTTGAACCTTAACCGAATCATCGTTGTCAAATATTCGTACTACTATCACCACTGGGTGTACCTCCGACCACAATTACCCGCCGACTACATTCTGTCCAATCATCATCACCTGCCAACAATGATCCCTCCAACCACCATCACCCACTAATTATGGTCCCTCTAACCTCTATCTCCTGCCAACTATGATCCTTTTAACCACCATCGCCATGGACTACAATCCCCATGTCACGACCCGACCCGACGGGGACGTATCCCGCCCGAGCCGGATAGCGACCAGCTTAACGAACTAACCAGGATCTAGCTTTGGAATTGGTTTCGGAACTGAATCTTCCAAATCATTCAAATCAACAGACACACAAACACAGAGCTACTATGTATCATCAAACACAGCGAAACAAACATCTATATTTTCTTTTTCCTCAAAATAATCATCTACAAATACAGTACATGGCTGACAGAAAATAAAGCAGAAAGAGCCATGACTATACAAAAATAAAAAAGGTACAAACAATACCTACTGATCAGAACTCAGAAATCTACTCCTGGACTTCCTTCCCTTTCCCAGAACCTGAAAACCATCAGAAAACAAGAGTGAGCTCAACAGCTCAGCAAAGCAACAAACCTCCAATCAAAACTCTCAGAATCCAAAACCAAACTCATCAGACAGAAATTCAATCAGAAATCGAAACAGAATCGTATCTCGAATCAGAACAGAATCAAAATCGGAACTTATACGGACATATATCAAATCAGAATCAGAATCGTACAGATCAGATCACATCGGAATACAAATCAGAACATATTAAATCAACAGTGTCAGAATCGCACAGAAATCGGAAATTCAGATCATATCAGATCAGAACAGAATCGGAACAGATATCAAATCAGACAGATTAGATCAAATCATATCGTACGGAAATCAGAAATATTAATTTAGCACATAACAGAATAGATTCCCTGACACTGACAGAATCGCTACGGATTCTGGCCCCTTATGCCTCCCTTCCCAGACACTGACAGAATCTCTCGGATTCTGGCCCCTTATGCCTCCCTTTGTGCTCACGGCACCAGAACAGATGTGCTTATAGCACTAGAACAGAATTCATCGGATCCGGAACAGAACAGATATCAGATTTTCAGATTTGAGCTCATTTCGGATTTCCCAGACACTGACTGAATCACTTAGGATCCAGGCCCCTTATAACTCTCTTTGTATAGCATATACAGATAGCATATCAATTCAGAGAAATCCGGACAAAAATCAGAAATTACCCAAAAATCGGGCAGCATAACGGCAGCGTACGAAATTCACCCAAAATTTCTAAAAAGTCACAATTAACCAAATTACTACAGAATGTAGATAACAACATTTCAGAACATTTATTCTACTGCCACAACATTTAATCTTTACACAGAAAAATACAGACAGAAGAAAACGCCGCCAAATCAAAACGGTCCGGACAAAAATCTCCAAAATATATTCAAAATGTGCACACCCGGCACGTCAACAATATACAGAAAGTTACGCAGTAAAAACTGAGCCAATCAGAAATTACGGATGAAAAACACCGACAAAAATCAATTCCGGACAGAAAATACCGCCAAACACGACGGTTCTGAAAATTGAGAAAGTCGGATTGTGCCTTACCTTGCGTACAGCAAAATCTTTAACAGTCTCGACGAACGAAAACGGTCCGGCGTCGTCCAAAAATCAACTTTTCCACTTTTTCCTTCGTTTTTCTCTCTCCTCGGCTTTTCTCTCTCTTCAAAATATCTCATTTCCATATATATCCAAACCGATCGTCCTCGACGATCGAACTTCGTCCCGGTACGATCTGGGCTCTGGAAAATTCTCGTCCAGACGAAATTAATTATCGTCTCAGGACGACTTGGGCTCTGGAAAATTTTCGTCCAGACGATCCGACATTTCGTCCTGGACGAACTGCCCAATTTTCACAATTCTGAACAAACCTGTACCGATCGTCCCGGACGATCCAACTTCGTCCCGGACGAACCTGGAGCAGAACTGATATTACAATCTCCCCAACTTAAAAAAAAATGTCGTCCTCGACATTATCCAATCCAACCTCAGTCAAAACAAGTACGGGTACGACTGTCTCATATCAGACTCCTTCTCCCAAGTGGCTTCCCGTGCAGTACGGTGCTTCCACTGGACTTTAACCATCGGAATCTGTTTACTTCGTAGTTTTCGGACGTCGTACGCCAAAATCAACTCTGGCTCTTCCTTGTACGCCAGATTCTCCTGAATCTCAACCTCATCAGCAGATACCTTCTTTCCAGAGTCAGATACCCACTTTCTCAAAGTGGATACGTGAAACACATTATGCACGTCGGGCATCGAATCAGAAAGCAAGAGTCTGTAAGCAGCTTTCCCAATCCTTTCTAGAATTTCAAAAGGTCCAACATACCTTGGACTAAGCTTGCTTACCTGGCCAAATCTGCTCACACCCTTCATCGGGCTGACTTTGACATACACAAAGTCACCGACTTGAAACTCAACAAACATGTGCTTCTGATTGTAATACTTTTGCTGATGGTCCTGAGCCGCTTTCAACCTCTCCTTAATCAAGCTGATCTTCTGAGCAGTTTCATCAGCAAAAGTGGCACCCAAAGCCTGCCTATCTCCGACCTCCGTCAGAGTTAAAGGAGTCCGGCACTTCCTGCCATACAAAGCCTCGTACGGTGCCATACCGATACTGGACTGGAAGCTATTGTTGTAAGCAAACTCAATCAAAGGGATATGATCTTCCCAGCTTCCGCCAAAGTCCAAAACACAAAGCCTCAACAGATCTTCCAGTACCTGAATGGTCCTCTCAGACTGTCCATCAGTCTGAGGATGAAAAGCTGTACTGAAATGCAGTTTAGTACCCAAGCCTTGCTGAATGCCCTTCCAAAGTCTGGAAGTAAAACGTCCGTCTCGATCAGATACAGTCACATGAGGCACACCGTACAATCTGATAATCTCCTTAACATATACCTGTGCCAAGCGCTCTACTGAATCAGTCTGTCTGATCGGAAGAAAATGGGCTGACTTCGTCAATCGATCTACGACCACCCAGATGGCATCATGTCCTTGCCGTGATCGAGGAAAACCCATCGCAAAGTCCATCGTCACCTCCTCCCACTTCCACTCAGGGATAGGCAACGACTGCAACAGTCCACCTGGTCGTTGATGCTCTGCCTTCACCAACTGACAGGCCTCGCATCTCGACACAAACTCTGCCACATCCTTCTTCATCCCAGGCCACCAGAATAAAAACTTCATATCAGCATACATCTTACCACTGCTTGGATGAATACTGTAGCCAGAATGATGAGATTCATACAGAATCTCCTGCCTCAAATTCCCAAACACAGGTACCCACAACCTGTTCTTGCAGAAAATAGCACTATAATCAGAAATTCGAAGTTCAGGAGTTTTACCAGATCCAATCTGAGCAATCAGCTTCGAATAGTCAGAATCTGACTTCTGGGCTTCTTGAATCCTTGTCTCCAAAGTAGACTGAATACTCATCTGAGCCAAATCCAAACTATTGGAGGAAATCACCTCCAACTGCAAGCGTTCCATATCTCGAATCAGAAAGTCATCGGAAGTAAGCTGAATACCTGATAATCCAGAAGACTTCCTGCTCAAAGCATCCGCTACCACATTCGCCTTCCCAGGCTGGTACTGAATAGTCAGATCATAGTCTTTGATCAACTCGAGCCACCTTCTCTGTCTCAGATTCAGATCCTTCTGAGTAAAAATGTACTTCAGACTCTTATGATCAGTAAAGATCTCACAACTGACGCCATACAGATAATGACGCCAAATCTTTAAAGCAAATACCACAGCAGCTAATTCCAGATCATGCGTCGGGTAATTCTTCTCATGTGGCTTTAATTGTCTAGAAGCATAAGCAATTACCTGACCATGCTGCATCAGAACACATCCCAGTCCTTTCAGTGAAGCATCACTGAACACCTGAAAACCTTCCGTACCTGACGGAAGTGCTAACACTGGAGCTGAAGTCAAACAGCCCTTCAATCTCTAAAAACTAGCTTCACACTCCGGTGTCCAAACAAAAGCTACTGACTTCTGCGTCAGTCTCGTCAGAGGCGTCGAAATCTGTGAAAATCCCTTCACAAATTTAATGTAATATCCGGCCATGCCCAAGAAACTACGTACCTCGAATACCGTAGTCGGCCTCGGCCAATCAGCAACTGCCTGAATCTTCTGGGGATCAACAGAAATGCCTTCTCCGCTAATCACATGCCCTAGAAAAGAAATGCTCCTCAGCCAGAATTCACACTTGGAGAACTTGGCATACAGCTGATGCCGCCTCAAAGTCTCCAACATAATGCTCAAGTGTCTGGCATGCTCATCCTCAGAAGCAGAATATACCAGAATATCGTCAATAAAGACGATCACAAACTGATCCAAATACTCCATGAATACTCGGTTCATCAGATCCATGAAAATAGCAGGCGCGTTGGTTACCCCAAAAGGCATAACCAAGAACTCATAGTGCCCATACCGAGTACTGAAAGCAGTCTTCACCACATCAGTTTCCTTTACCTTCACCTGATAATATCCGGATCTCAAATCAATCTTCGAAAATACCGAAGATCCGGAAAGCTGATCAAACAAGTCGTCAATCCGAGGCAAAGGATACTTGTTCTTGATCGTGACCTTGTTCAAATCTCTGTAATCAATACACATACGGAGTGTCCCGTCCTTCTTCTTCACAAACAGAACAGGTGCTCCCCAGGGCGAAACACTAGGACGGACAAAACCTCTGTCAACCAACTCCTGAAGCTGAACTTTCAACTCAGAAAGTTCTTTCGGTGCCATCCTGTACGGAGCTTTTGATATAAGAGCTGTACCCGGAAAAACATCGATAGAGAACTCCACCTCTCTATCCGGAGGTAAACCAACCAACTCCTCAGGAAAAACATCAGCAAACTCCCGTACTACTGGGATCTCAGAAACAGAACCCACTTCCAGGTTCAGATCCCGCACCGAAGCCAAAAACACTGGACATCCTTTCTTCCACATTCTGCTCACCTCCAAAACAGAAATCAGACTGGAGAGAACACCTCGTAAGCCCTGAAATACAAATCTCTCTCCAGCTATAAGAAAGCTCACTTGCTTTGTGATGCCCCAAGATCTAACTTGGAAAGAATGTCAATCAATTTCACAACAATTTACCAGAGTTATCTATAAACCTTCAGTAAGCAATCTATCAAACATCTATAAAATTTAAACATCAATATACAAGTCAATTCACATCTCAAAACATCATATACAATACTCAGGAACTAAACTATCAATACAAGTAGAGAAATCTATCCTGTCCTGAGTACAAAAGAATCATCTATCGATCAAAAGACAAAAACCTGAAGATCTGGATCAATTCCTATCTCCTGCTCCCGAGCCCTGACCTGAAAATATCAACCACATATAATGAGCTTTACAAAGCCCAGCAGGTCACCTAATACCTATAACTGAAATCAAAGCACGGCTATGCTATCAATATGCATGTCAGTCAATCACAGTCAATCAATCTATATCAGTCAATGGACAATGAGTCTATGCAGTGGAAATCAAATCAGTAATCGATGCAATCCGAAAATCAATAGTCAATAAAACCAGTCAATGCAGCGGCAGGCAAATCAATCATTTCAATTTAATCAATCAATCAATATCCGTCAATCAAATCAATACGGTCAAATCAATACGATCTATTTAATGAAATCAATCGAGGAAAGCAATACGATAAATTTCAATCCATTCTGACAAGAAATCTATACAACAGTCAATACGGTCAGAACAGTAGGCAGTAGTACGATGTCCATGTTCATGCTATCAATACAATATCTATATCTATTAATGTCTATAACAATGCTCAGTAGTATCAATGTTCAGTAGTCAATTGATGAAATCAGTGAAATCGTGCGATACAGTAAACCCGATCAAATCCGTAAAATCCGTAAATCAATACATTAAACATGCAATCAATACGATAATACTGAACAATGTATAATCAATGGTCATGTTGCTGTTGTAGAATTCATATTGCTGTTGTAGATATCAATACATTGGTTCTATGAAAAGAGTCGTCACTCTATTGCCCGTCGGCCGCCCGTCGGCATATAATCTCCTTATGACTCCTATCGTTATATCCATGATCCATGATCTATGATTTAAAGGAAAGCCCGTCGGCCCACCATCCTGTACAGGTATCATCTCCAACCAATGTTCAACCAGGTTATACGTGTTTCAGTATCAATAAGCAATCAATAATCAATATTAGAGCAATCATATCAATAATCATAGGCATATCGATTCAATCTATCATTTTCAGTCAAATCAGGAATCATACAAAAATCGTGCAGAGTAACAGTAGTCTATCGAATTTACACAAAAAATCCTGCAAAAAGACAAATTCTGAATTTCTCCAAATTACAACAGAATAACCACGGCATCAATACAAGACTATTATTCTATAGAAACCAAGTCAGAAAACATCCTGATAATTTTCTATTCGATAAAAACCGCGTAGAACCAATTCCGACCGGAAGAAAATTCGTAGAATACAGTCAAATCGTGTAGAATAATCATATCTATAACACTCTAAAAGTTGTGCGGTGAAAGTCGTGTCAATCTCAAATCGGGTCAATTATTCGACTACAAAAATATAAATTCGGACATATCTCGATAAAAATACAACATCTTTGAAAACAGAAACAGGATTCGGAGTCCTTACCGCGAGATAAACAAATCTTCTAACTGCGTCGTCGGACGAAAAGCGCTCCACGGGCTCCAAAACCAAGCTTCCTCTTCTCTTTCCTTCTCTTTCTCTCTCTTGCCTTTTCTCTCTCTCCAAAATGAATCCAAAATATCTCAAATCCGATATTTATCAACACTGATCGTCCTGGACGATCCAAATTTCGTCCTGGTACGATGGGTTCTTTGGACAAATTTCGTACAGACGAAATCCAAATTCGTCCCGGGCGACTAGCTCTCTGGATAGATTTCGTACAGGCGGATCGTCCCGACTGCTCCAGGTTCGTACAGACGAAAATGGCAGATTTCTTCACAAATTTCTTCAGTTCGTCCAGTACTAAACCCAGTTCGTACAGACGAACTGCACTAAAAAAAAAATCAGCTTTTTGAAGGGTTTTACATGCTTCTTCAGACAGTCTATCTGAGCCTCGTATAGACTCAGCCAATCCATGCCCAGAATCACATCGTACGATGAAATCGGCAACAGAATCAGACTCGACTTCCACTTCTTGCCCGAAATGTCAATCTCACACAAGCAAAACTTCCGAGCAATCAAAGGATTCCCAGCCGGTAAAATCATAGACAAAGAAATCGGAAGCAAAAACGAGTCCAAATGTAAAATCTCAAAACATCGCTCAGACAGAAAAGAATGACTAGCTCCAGAGTCAAACAAAATACGACAGGGCTGATCAGAAATGTAAATCGTACCTGTCACAACATCCAGAGCATCACGAGCCTCCTGCTGACTCAGACTGTAAACTCGTGGCTGAACTGGAGAAGGAGCTGAAGCAACAGAACTACTCTGCTCCCTCTGAACCTTAGGTGGTCTCCGTGGTCCAGAACTAGTACCACCACCTCTACCAGAAAATCCCTCAGGGCGAGGAGGAACAGTCCTCGGTCTTCCTGCTGAACTGACAGGTCTGACAGAACCCTCAGATCGGAACTCAGAACGCCGGTCAGATCCAGCCTGTGGACACTCTGCAATCCTATGTCCCGGCTGATCACATCTGAAACAAAGACCAGCCATCCTGTAGCACTGGCCATGTGTCGCCGTCCACAACTCTGGCACATAGGTGCCCCACTGACAGATCCAGAACTCGTCGTACTGGTAGCAGTACCAGACGACCCTCCACTCCTCCTGGAATCAACAGATCCAGAACCAGTCAAAAATCTCCTCTTTCCAGAGGAACCACTGCCAGAAGTCTCACCTCCAAATCTCTTCCTACTCGCAGTCCACCGCTGCTGAGTAGCCATCAGATCATTCTCAATCAGACGAGCCCGCTCCACCAGCTCAGAGAAATCAGAAATGTGAAAAGGTACCAGGGGCTGTCTCAAGCTATCTCGTAGTCCTCTCAGAAATCTGTAGCACCTCTCAGCAGAAGTGCTAACCAGCTGCGGAGCTTACCTGGCTAATGCAGTAAACTCAGCCTCATACTGCATCACCGTCTTGCTCCCCTGAACAAGTCTCAGAAAAGTCTCCTGCATCTGCTGTCGTGCAGAAGGGGGAACAAACCAATCTCGAAATACCTCAGTGAACTCTTCCCAGGTAATCAAAGAGTTCAGCCTACCCTGAAATCTAGCTGCCTGCTGGCCTTCCCACCAGTGCTCAGCCTCTCCATCTAACAGAAAAGCAGCCAACGGAACCTTCCTGTCTGACGGACACTGCATTCCGTCGAAGGTCTTTTCCAATCTCCTCAGCCACTCCTCGGCTGCTCTGGGCTCAACAGCGCTCTCAAATCTCGGAGGTTTCAACCTCAAAAACAACTGCAGGTGTCTATCAATGTCATCAGATCTGACAGTAACGGCTCTGCTCTGAGTCTCGCTCATCATCTGAGCAACAAGCGTAGCAAACTGAGATAATGTATCTGCATCGGTCACTGGGGCTGTACTCCCCACTGGTGCTGCTTGACTGGCACTCTGCCCGTCTGTCATGTCTGGGTCTCGCGGATCCATACAAAAAATCCAAAATCCGGAAAACTATCACAAAAACAACACAAAAAAACAACACAATAAAAAGCCGAACAACCAAAACTACCCCAGACAAACTCACTACTGATCATTTTCTATAGCTCTGTTTTACAATCCAACCAAATGCCAAAACCAATGCTCTGATACCACCAAAAAGCTCTGTCACGACCCGACCCGACGGGGACGGATCCCGCCCGAGCCGGATCGCAACCAGCTTAACGAACTAACCAGGATCTGGCTTTGGAATTGGTTTCGGAACTGAATCTTCCAAATCATTCAAATCAACAGACACACAAACACAGAGCTACTATGTATCATCAAATACAGCGGAACAAACATCTATATTTTCTTTTTCCTCAAAACAATCATCTACAAATACAGTACATGGCTGACAGAAAATAAAGCAGAAAGAGCCATGACTGTACAAAAATAAAAAAGGTACAAACAATACCTACTGATCAGAACTCAGAAATCTACTCCTGGACTTCATTCCCTTTCCCAGAACCTGAAAACCATCAGAAAACAAGAGTGAGCTCAACAGCTCAGCAAAGCAACAAACCTCCAATCAAAACTCTCAGAATCCAAAACCAAACTCATCAGACAGAAATCCAATCAGAAATCGAAACAGAATCGTATCTCGAATCAGAACAGAATCAAAATCGGAACTTATACGGACATATATCAAATCAGAATCAGAATCGTACAGATCAGATCACATCGGAATACAAATCAGAACATATTAAATCAACAGTGTCAGAATCGCACAGAAATCGGAAATTCAGATCATATCAGATCAGAACAGAATCGGAACAGATATCAAATCAGACAGATCAGATCAAATCATATCGTACGGAAATCAGAAATATTAATTTAGCACATAACAGAATAGATTCCCTGACACTGACAGAATCGCTACGGATTCTGGCCCCTTATGCCTCCCTTCCCAGACACTGACAGAATCTCTCGGATTCTTGCCCCTTATGCCTTCCTTTGTGCTCACGGCACCAGAACAGATGTGCTTATAGCACTAGAACAGAATTCATCGGATCCGGAACAGAACAGATATCAGATTTTCAGATTTGAGCTCATTTCGGATTTCACAGACACTGACTGAATCACTTAGGATCCAGGCCCCTTATAACTCCCTTTGTATAGCATATACAGATAGCATATCAATTCAGAGAAATCCAGACAAAAATCAGAAATTACCCAAAAATCGGGCAGCATAACGGCAGCGTACGAAATTCACCCAAAATTTCTAAAAAGTCACAATTAACCAAATTACTACAGAATGTAGATAACAACATTTCAGAACATTTATTCTACTGCCACAACATTTAATCTTTACACAGAAAAATAAAGACAGAAGAAAACGCCGCCAAATCAAAACGGTCCGGACAAAAATCTACAAAATATATTCAAAATGTGCACACCCGGCACGTCAACAATATACAGAAAGTTACGCGGTAAAAACTGAGCCAATCAGAAATTACGGACGAAAAACACCGACAAAAATCAATTCCGGACAGAAAATACCGCCAAACACGACGGTTCTGAAAATTGAGAAAGTCGGATTGTGCCTTACCTTGCGTACAGCAAAATCTTCAACAGTCTCGACGAACGAAAACGGTCCGGCGTCGTCCAAAAATCAACTTTTCCACTTTTTCCTTCGTTTTTCTCTCTCCTCGGCTTTTCTCTCTCTTCAAAATATCTCATTTCCATATATATCCAGACTGATCGTCCTGGACGATCGAACTTCGTCCCGGTACGATCTGGGCTCTGGAAAATTCTCGTCCAGACGAAATTAATTATCGTCTCAGGACGACTTGGGCTCTGGAAAATTTTCGTCCAGACGATCCGACATTTCGTCCCGGACGAACTGCCCAATTTTCACAATTCTGAACAAACCTGTACTGATCGTCCCGGACGATCCAACTTCGTCCCGGACGAACCTGGAGCAGAACTGATATTACACCCCATGACCTCCGTTGCCCTCCAGTTACAGTCTCTCTAATCATAGTCGTCCGCTGGCTATGATATATATCTTTAACCTCCGTTGCCCGCCGACTATGGTCCCTCCGACCATCGCCTGTCAACCATGATCCCCCCCCCCCCCCCCCCCCCCCCCCCCCCCCCCCCCCCCCCCCCCCCCCCCCCCCCCCCCCGACCTCTATCATCTGCCAACTACGATCCATTAGATTACCGTCTCCCGCCATCTATGGTCCCTCAGACTACTGTCACCCGCCACCTACAGACCCTTAGACCACTATTACACGCAAACAATATTCCCTTCGACCTCTGTCGCCTATCGAATATGGTCCCTCCAACATTCGTCATATGATAACCCTTAATATTTTTAAAGAGTTTTTTTTTACCTATAATAATTAAGAATTATTTCAATATTCATTATAAGTCCAAATCATAAACCGTTTTTACCATAGTATAGATATTATTGTATTTTAGTTCCACTAATATTTTCATAAATTTTGGCCTTATGTGAAGTTCCTTCAATAATTGGGTTTTGTATGTACAAATAAGAATTTTGGGACCATTAGGTGTCAGTTTTACAAACCAATTTCACCTGATATTTTATGAATATTTTCTACGATTTTTGGATCTTTAGAATTTAAGATATAAAAGAATTTTAGGTTAAAAATTAAATAATTGGTTTAATTATCTAAATATCTTTTTAATATTTTATTATAAATATTATTCCACTTAAAAGCTTTTCAAAAAAAGCCATTCTTTTTTTTTTGTGAGTTTGGTTAATAGAGAGGTCAGAGACGAAATAAGGGAAAAAAAGAGAGAAACTGAGAGGAGAGAGAAAGATAACGTTAGGTTTTGGAGATCGTATAGTCATTTTTGTATGTCGGTCCAGTTGAAATTTTTATTCTTCTCAAAGTAGATCACATTAAGTCTATATCAGTTTTAAAAAATAAGCAATTTTCATCCAATTTTTTTATTAAAACTTTGTTTCTGTTTATAGCTTTGCACTTGTCAAATTTTCAACCACTAACTTTTTTATATATTATAATGTTTAAGATTATGAATATTTTTGAGAAATTTACAATATGAGTTTTGAAATTTGTGAGTTTTTATTCAATAAAAAATTATCTAGATTCTAAAAAATAGTTCTATAATATGATAAAAGTCTTAAAATATTATTTTACACAATTCCTTATATTTTTGTTATTTATTAAAAATGTGCATTTTTGTTTTGTAGGATTTTCTGTCTCATACTATTATAGAAAATCAGGCAATTTTGACAAATGCTCATTTACATTTTAACTACTATTATGATAACAAATATAAACATGCTCTTAAATTATATATTTTGGGAGAGATAAGGGGCTAGAATTTTTTGAGATTCTGTTTGTGTTGGGGAATATTATGGTGTCTACGGGCATGCATATTCTGATGGCTATAAGACATATTATGATACCATAAACATAAAACAAAGTCATAAGAGGCTAAAATCTTTTGAAATTCTACTCTATGATATTTCGTTAAAGAAAATGTGATAAAAACTAATATATGATATAAATTACAATTTATTATCTTCTTAGTATTGTTATTTAAATAATTAGATAATTATTATGCTCTTAATATATTTCTTAGTAGAGTGATTTATTAGATTGCATTTAACTGCCTTTAAATATTAAACAAAATATTTAATAAAAGAATTCAAAATTTTAGATTGGTGTGTGTGGCCTGCTGAGGTGTAACTCACTATGATTTTACTTCTAATTTTTAGGATCTGAAAAAGGGAATGAGATTATTGATTAGTAATTTAGGGTCATATCTAAGTTTCCTAAGTTTATAAGTATTTCTTTATTTTTATTTTTTTTACAGTCATGAATAGCTTATTATTCAATTTTGCAGCTTCTACATATAGCCATGTACTATATAATATATAAACATTTTGATAAAATAAAAGAAATATTATGGATGATTTTTTTTTTTTAGCATGTGGATGTCTAGTAGCTATGTAGTTATTTTAAAATGAATATTGAAATAGAATCTAAACATTTTAAAACTAGATCTTGGGATTTTCTTATCACAGTTCAGCATGAAAAGACTTGTTCTGATTATGTTGGGTTCTAACAAGCTTTTGTAGTATCAGAGCAATAATTTTGGAATGAATCGTAACAAATAGCTATAAGAATTAATTTGTAAGTCAAGTGGGGCCATTTTGAATATGTTTTGGTATTTATTATTATTCATTTCATATTCATGTATGCTCAGTTGCATATTGTATATGTTATGGATCCGACAACCAATATATGATAGATAAGCAGAGTGGTAGTCAGACAACTCCTGTATATAGTACTACTCCAATTGTGGGTTATGATATAGTTTTATAGTTTGCTAGTCTGATAGCCTAGATGATGGGTGAGGCACGAAGCAAGGCTCTTACTGTGAGATCTAATGAGGTAAATAGACGTCTATAGATGTTTCTGCGATTAAGGCCTCCATGGTTTGAGAGTATTGTTGAGCCCATAGATATAGAGGACTGGTTGAGGAGGTTGGAGAATGCATTTAATGGTATGCAATGTCATCTTGAAAGGAATGTACTATTAGCAATCTATCTGTTAGATGGCGAGGCAGAGCACTGATGGTACACAATGGTACAAAGCGGTATTTATGATATGATACTCATGAAAATATAGATATTTTATGATATGATGCTCATTAAAAAAAACCATTCACTTGAGCTGGGCTGTTACATCTGTACAGCTTTACTTTAAGCATTATTAGGTGTAGATTATAATTCTAGTTGTATTTATAGTTTTAAGCATTAGCTAGACTATTTTTTTTCCTAACAAGTTACAATTCCCTCTATATAAAGGTTCATAATTCTTCTATTTTGTTTTTTTTATTTGGTGAATTATTGGAATCTAAATTCTTCTCAGTTTCTCCACCTATATATTGGGTCACATTAGTATTTTAAGACTGTATTATTCAGATATGTACTGTGCCATTTTAAACAAGGATCTCATTAATGTTTCTTATGTGCACATATGTTTTATTTGAATCATTGAATGAATGAAAAGATCATTGGTTCATAAAAAGAATTTTTTTTTTTTAATTCCAGTGATAAATTAAATCCAAGAAACTTGGATTTGAATAGGATTGAAGAACCCACTTTCCATTCAATTACATAGACTTCATTTGAGGCAGCATTTTTACTATTTTCTGAAGTAGTTTTAAGTACAAAATTTTTTAGTTTAAAAAATTTTTGTACTAAAAAACTGCTTTAGAAAACAGTAAAAAGGCCATCCCAAACAAATTCTTAGGATTCACTTGGGATAGTTTTAGACTACTATTTTTTCACTATTTTTAGAAAATTTTTAGCTAAAAAATAACTTTACAAAATAATAAAAAAATCATCACAAACGAAGCTTTACTTTCATATTACTTTCTCTGAATATAAGCAATATGCAACACAAATCAGATTACTGTTTTACCTCCTTAGAGAACGTTAACTGACCTAATATTGCTCCCAACATGCATGCAACAATGCTCATTTTTCTTGTTTTATATTGTAACGAAAGGCTTGGAAAGACTCAAAATGAAAGCAACATTTGGATCACAAAAGTGCCTCATGAAGTAATCACAAAAGAAAAAGAGGAAAAATATACATCACGAAAGACACCGACAATTCATCCCTAACCAAATTTATATTCATCAGAGTTGCAATCAGTAACCGGAACTGCTCAAATAAAAAATAAAAAGTTTATATCAATAAATAAAAAAATTTTAAGCAAAACAAAATTAAACGGGTAATTTTCGAGTTAAAATTGGTTTTGCGGGTTAACCTGAATCTGACCGGTTTATTGACTTGAATACAATCCATTTATTAAACAGGTTGAAATGCACAGCCCGAGACCAACATATTTATTAAACAGATCAACTCGAATTCAAATTTTTAATATCAAGTTTAAATCGAATTGACATATCAGATCAGTTATTGACACCCTAGATCGAGATTACGTTACACCAATCTTTCACTTCTCCTGTTGTACGATGAGATCTTTAATCTATAAGAAGCCAACCACGCACTGAGATGCTGTAAAGAATGAGAAGAATCTTTTAAATTAGGATGCTTTAAATCATAGAAGAATACCTCATTTTGTAATCACCCAACCACTCCCACGACAGAATTTAAAGCACATAAATAGGGACATAATCATACAATCCTCGAGTAATCATTCAAAACCTAAGAGAGATTTTACATGCAAATTGTACTGCCACTGTCTTTCCATAAATGAAGCCTTGTGATAAAAGCATATTGAACTAATAAGAAGTTCATTGCCCTACAAAATAGATATGAAATAAGCAACTATAACTACTGCAACTGATAAAAGCGTGGTCTTTATGGGTATGCATCCTTTATCATTTCTGAAGAATGATGCTTCGAAGATGGGAAAATTTATGAGGACCAAAGAACCACATAGCAAGAATTGTAGAAAAAATGAGCCCAAACTTCCAACTCCATATATTATCACTTGTTTTATTCCTCCGACCAAGCAAAAGAGGTTAAGCATTGCTACTGCAGACAATATCACAAACATTGGCGAAGTAGACCCAAACTCCATGATACCGTTCTCATACCTCTTAGATGACTCTTCATCGGCCACCTTTGGAGTAATAGCAAAGGCTAAATCATTCATACCAATTAGCTTTAGAATTGTATCCACAAATGCAAAAAGGTATGAAGTAGTTCTCTTATATAACCACATTCTTTGCTCATTCCACCAAGCCTTCAACGTTTCACCAAAGTAAAGTGACTCCCACAAACTAACCACATAACTTAATGCAATAACAAATGCAAATGGAATAAACCAAAAGCTAAAAACCTGCATTTAAACATGAGAAAATAGAAATTAGTGCAACTTATTTTGTTTGGCAATATTTTTTAACTTATTTTGCAGCAGCACAAAGCTACCAAAATACTAGTGCATCTCAAGAAATTTGGTTAGTAAAAGCTACTTTTTTAAAAAATAGTTTTATTAGAAAGAAGAGAATAGAGAGGGGGAGAGAGAGAGAGAGAGAGAGAGAGAGAGAGAGAGAGAGAGAGAGAGGAGTGTGTACGCACACTTGGGAATAAGGAAATTTCATGAAGAAGGCATATAGAAGGAATGACAACATAGATCAGGGTTGGAATGCAATTGACGGCCCATAAGCTGTATATGCAATATCCCATTTGAAGGCCAAGTTTTATTCTTCGGAAACCATAAAGGAAAGGACAATACTTGGAGAGGAAAATTTGAAAGTGTCCTTCAGCCCATCTCTTGTGTTGTACAAGAACTTGAGAGAGTGTTGTTGGAGCGAGACCAAGAAAAGCCTCTCTTTTTGGACAGAAATGTGCTGATTTCCATCCCCGACATTGAATTGCTAAACCAGTGATAATATCTTCTACTGGACATCCGTACTTCAAACCCATCTGCACTCAAAAACCATTTGGTTTGAGATACATAAAAAATACATAGAGATTAGTATACTGCCTATATATACTTTTCTATTTGATTGAATAATATAGTTGAAAGAACTCATAAATGTTGGTAAAAATTTAATAATAAGCAATAAGAAATATGTTTTGATAATTAAAAAAAAATGAATTTTGAGCCTAAAATTTTGAAGTTCAACACTTGCACTTGTGAATGCAAAGAATTATATGATTGAACAATACATGAGTATGTACAAACCTCTTTTCCCCATTGAGTGTTCTCTTCATAGGAGCATGTTGCAAGATTCTTGGTTCTTTCTTCTAAAATGCTAACACTTGCTTCTAAAATATTAGGTTTTTTCCCTTTCATCTCAATTTTACTTAGCTCATTATATTTTCTCCCATTTAGACAAGCTCTTCTATGGAAGCAACATGAACCTATGTAAATTGGACCTCCTTGGCCATCATGCCCAGGAAAATTCACCTTCAAGAAATAAGGTTAAATAAAAATATCAATCTTAGCCAAAACAAAATCAATATACAGTCATCTTTAAATAATGCCAAATTTTTTGTTTTTAATATCCATTTTATAGTGCTCTTGTATCTTGAACCTAAAAATCTTATTAAAAAATTTTTTTTTTCTCATCTGAGCAAACATGAATTTCATGAACTCTAAAAAATGTTAGAGCTTACCATTTGAATAATGTTTAGGGAAGTCGCATACAAGTCATGCTTGATTATGTTTCTAAAGCTTTGGGGAAATTGCACAAAAGCATACTCATGGCCTCTCTCTTCATCCATAAAGAAGCATAAAGCATCCCTGATTGATTCAACATTATTAACACACATATCACAATCTAGAGTAAGAATGATTGGTCCATTGCTTATTTGCTCAGAAACTCTTAGCTGCATGTTTAAAAGTGATCTAGTTAGTCAAGAATAAATTTTCAACAAAAAAAAAAGGATAATAATATGCCAAAAATTTTTAGACATAGCAATATTTGCTTATAATAAGATTGTCCATGTACTGTAATGGTGACGAAAGCAAAGTCTAATATAATGTTGTAATAAAAAATTGATTGCAAAAAGTAAATGCATGTAAAGATTCTACCAATGCATTCAAAGCCCCAGCTTTAAAATTATGATGATAATTCGGGTGTTTCTCACGAGCCATATAAACAATGGTAGGCAATGCAAATCCTTCAATGTCTTGAGCAATTTGATCTCTTCCATCAATTAGTATCTAAAAATTAAAGAAGATAAGTTCACAAGTTACAAACTAGATTGATTCTGGATACTTTGCATTTCTTCATAATGTAATTTTTGTCATATAAAAATATTAAATAAGTGCAGACCTTTACAATGGCTTGGTGATCCTTTGAAGTAGTTTTGAAGCTCCATTCTGAAAATCCTTCATGTTTTGCCTTTATATCTTTCAAAATGTAACCTTGTTTCATCGTCGCATCGATTCGGTACTCCATATCTTTGTACAATTTCTGCATAAAAAATAAATAACTTATAAATAAAAGGAGGCCGATACTAAGAAAGTTTTTGCACTAATAGTATTTGTAAGAAGTAAATATAGAAAACCTACTTCCATAGTTGTCCATTCTGAGAATCTTGAATCATGTATTGAAATTGATGATTTAG
The DNA here is from genome assembly GCA_022539455.1 of Dendrobium nobile. Classification (NCBI taxonomy): domain Eukaryota; kingdom Viridiplantae; phylum Streptophyta; class Magnoliopsida; order Asparagales; family Orchidaceae; genus Dendrobium; species Dendrobium nobile. The sequence continues at coordinate 72,014,077 of CM039726.1, read as the reverse complement.
AAAAGAAAAGAGCAGGTGACATATGCTGAACATTGAACTTCCTACAAAAAGGGACCCATGATTTTGCAAATTGTGATGCCTCAAGCAGTGCATAGAATGTGAAAATCGAACCACCATCATCAGATAGATAAACACTTAGTTTTTCTGGTGGATAATCATAAGCCAACACAGATAAAACTGTGTTAATTGCTATTATTGGGGGCTCAATGATGGGATCAGCAGTACATATGAAAACATCCACCCCAGGTAGTTTGTCTTCATACCTAAGAAATTAATATTCAAAGTATAGTCATATAATAATTTAGAATTATGAGGATATAACTTGATTGTCTGCCATGTTTAAAAGCTTTTTCAAACTATATTTGTATTGTGTTTACCACAATAAACAACAAAATAATATCTTTTTTGAGATAATCAAACAAAAAATGCTGCCAGCTTTGTTTTAGTAGACTCTTCAAGCATCTTATACTTAAACTTGATATAACAATAAGTCCAAATTTATAATATAAAATTTGGATTCAATGAGCTAAAAAATGAAATAATGGTACCCTCATTATAATATTTATTATAAAAATGTTCCCTCATTATTTAGGATATTCTTTTTTCATTACATTTTTCTTCTTATTTCCATAATTAATCAAGTAAAAAAATTAATCTTTTATGAATTCTATTAATGACTTCATCCATTGTTAATTCTAGTATGCGCTGAAATCCAACCTTTTCATTGAAAATAGCCCAAGTACATTTCCAATATTCTGATTTATTTGATTTTAAAAATCAAATTAATTAAAAAAAATCATTACCCAAGTCTCAGACTTATAAATTGTTTTAAATATATATATATTGTCTTAAGAAATTCATTTGTCTTAATTTAATTTGAATCCGAATGCAGAGCTACGGAAATCCTCAAAGAATAATCTCTCCTGAAAGCGACCTAATAGTAATCTGATCTTTTTGGCTGAAGCTTGAAGGGATATATACGGATCTACTTGCGTTCACAACTTTATGGGTGGAGACTGGAGATACAGCCATAGGTAGAGAGATAGAATGATGCTAGAGGACAAAAATTATGTACATAATTCTTAATAAGATTCAAATAACTCACATCGTTAATAATTAAGAAAAGGCATTTACGCAAGTTTTTTCAAATGATATTATTTTTTGAATTTAATTGAATTTAACATTAAATATAATATAATTATTAGATAATATAATGATTAGACTTTTGATTTTCAAACTGTTTATGAAGAATCGCTAAGATAATTGGCCCTTTTATTCTCTAATATTTATTTATTTTTTATATAAGTTACCCAAAAAAAAATTTTTTTTTTTGTTATATCAGTATCAATATAGAAAGTAATGAACAAAATATAATATTATTTAATCATTATTAATAATGAAATATAAAAAAAGAACAAAATATAATCAAATATTCGAAAAAAAAAAGCTAAATTCTTCTAAAAAATCTCTCAATAGAGAACTAGAAGAGAGAGAGAGAGAGAGAGTACCTATGGGAGAGCCTATCCTTGAAAGTATAGCGGTAAATCGGGTTCCAGCGAACGGAGAAAGTGATAAACCAATAGAAGCCGAACCATAGCTCGGTGGCGAACATCGCCATCCACGCCCACCTCCCCTTCTCTCCGGCCACAGGCATGTGCGAGACCCTGTAAGCCCAGATCAGATGCAACCCCAGCAGCATTGAGACCGCGTACAACCACCACCACGGCCTTCCCTTCCCTCTTCTCACCTCAAACAGACAGCCCTCCTTTCTCGCCATCTCTACTTCACTTCTTAATTCCTCAGTCCTCATCCCCTCTTGAGTAGTTTAGTTTATATTGACTACTTGGCATGATAGAGTGTGGGCCCTTTCCTGTAGAAATTATTGGTGATCAGATTCAGCCTTCAAGTGGGTCGGCTTTTTTTTTTTTTTTTGGACATTTAGGCCATTTAAGGCAAACTCACACACACAACGCATACACATGGACTCGAACCTTGGGCCTCTTAGTTGGAAGGCTAAGCTCTCAACCAATAGGCCAAGGAGAGTTGTGTCAAGTGGGTCGGCTCAGTGCAATGAATTGAACATATAGCATTTTTTATATTAAATTATGTTTAGTATTATTCATTATTTAAATAAAGTAGCGACAATTAACTCATGATGCATGGCAAATTAGAATATATTTTCTCCTTGTATTTATAATTTTGTATATCAAGTATGCTTTTTTATTTCTAAAAATTAATAATGAGACACTATATAAAGAGTTCACGAGTCTGAGTTTTTTATTGCTTTTTAAAGTAGTTTTTAGTATCAAATTTTTAAGTTTTGCATTATAAAATTATTTTAAGAAGCAGTAAAAAAGCTGTCCCAAATGAAGCCTAGAAATTTACTATTTCTATTATTAAATTATTGAAATTTAGGTTTCATTTGGAATGATTTTTTATTATTATTATTTTTTAAAATAGCTTTATAGTATTAAAAAAAATTTACTAGAAATTTTTATAGTAAAAAACTATTTTAGAAAGCAATAAAATAGTTTTCTCAAAAAAAGTCTTAAATTCTTCCTAATTTCCTTTAGCCTCTCTTTTTTAACTCCTCTTCTTCTTTGCGATCTTCCCTTCTCAGTTTTTCTTCCCTGATGCACATATTGATCTAGTAAAGTTGTATTGTTGAGATGTTTGGTGTACGTACTTTGACATTTAGAACATCCCATGCATTGATGTTTATTATCTGCAACTTCATTTGATTTGAATAAGTGGAAGGGGCTTTCTTTTGTAAGAGAATTTGTTATGTATAGCTTGATCGGTATAGAAGCACCCTCTTGCAACTGGGACAAATTTTTAAAACCGAAATGATTCTTATCATAGTTGGTCCTAATAGATTCCTTTCTCCCACCTTTATCTTGGATGTATGCGTCCTGCATACTCTGCCATCCAAAGATTTGTAAAAGGGTCATATCGATAATAGACTAAAAATTATTATTGTATGCAAATTTGATCAGAGGAATATGATCATTGTAGCTATCAATAAAATCTAAAACACAAAGCCTAAGAATGTCTTTTGGTACCTGAAAAGTTCTTTCAAATTAATCACCTGTTTGTGGATAAAAAGATGCATTGAAATGTAATTTTGTACCTAAATTCTTCTGAATATTCCTCCAAAATTTATAAGTAAACTAACTATCCCAGTTAGAAATAATTGCCTTGGCTGTCTCGTATAGTCTAATGATCTTACGTGCATATATCTATACTATCTATAAAGTCTATCCATCAAATCATAAGAAATAAGCAAAGTTCGTCAAAAAATCTATCGCAAAGCAAATAACATCATGTCCTTGTTTTGATCAGCGAAAAACCATTACAAAATTTATGATCATTTCTTCTCACTTCCACTCTAGAATGGGCAATTACTACACTAAACTACCATATCGCGCGCTAATGTTTTTCCTTCATTTGTTGACAATTCTCACACTTAAACACAAAATCAACTACTTCTCTTTTTAATCATGGCCATAAAATATTTGCTTTAGATCATTATTCATTTTACTATTCTCGAGGTGACTAGTGTATCCAAAGTAATGTGTCTCATGTAAAATATCATTTTTCGGATTCATACTACCGGGGACCCGTAATCTATCATTGTAGAAAATCATATCTAAATCATTCATTCGTAATTCAAAATTCATTCTAGATTAAATTTTATCAACTAATTTGGAATAATCTTCATCATCTTTCTAAGCATCCAAAATTCTTTCCCGCATAGTAGGTAGTACGATCATCTGAGCAAGCCAACCAAAATCCAAATCAATGGACTTAGGCACTTCCAGCTCTAATCTTTTCATGTCATGAATCAAAAATTCATCATAAGTAAGCAAATAATTTGATGCTCTAGAAAACTACCTACTTAAAGCATCTACTACTACATTGACTTTAAGAGGCTAAAATGACAATAACAACAGCATCAAACATCTATCCACTACGTAGGGTCGGCTACATGAATCTTTTTTCTCCAATGTGTTCTATTAAGAGTTAAATTTTTATTTAAATCAAATAAAAATGTTATTTCTAATACATTCTAACCAAGTTTTAATTAGGTATACCTCTACTCTTCTTAATATAGGTCAAATCTAATATATCTATTCTGCTAATCGGGTCATCAAAAGGTCAGTGTTTTATGTGACCAAAGTGATACTTAATAAAGAATAATAATAATAAAAAACTCCAAGTTTAATAAAAGAATAATTAAATAACCTAAAAAAATAACTATAACTCAAGAAAAATAAAAAAAATTATATAAATTTCTATGAACACATAAAATTATAAAGAATAATAATTTAAAATATCATCAAAATGAAAATAAAATCTTTTTACAAACTCCTAAATAAACGTCTTTAATAATCAAAATCCAAAAAAAAAAAAAAAAAACACTTCATTCCCTTTGAGATACTATAAAATGTCATCTTAACCCTTTGCATGATATGTATATCTTATTAGGTCCATGATAATTGAAATGTCGCGAGGTTCACCTTTAGGTGAATATTGCAAATTAAAACTGTTTCTTAAAATCCTAACACTACAGGAAAATCATTTATTATCGGCGGAATTTTCCGGCGGATTTCCAGCGGTCCTTTTTCCGGCGGCTTTCTGGCGGATTTCCGGCGGCTTTCCGACGACATATTTCCTACAAAATTTGCCGGCGGCTTTCTGACGGCTTTTCAAGTTTTCCGGCGGAATTTTAAATTATAACTATTTAAATGATTTTTTAAAAAATGACTAAAAATAATAATATTTTTTTCCTTAATTTAAGTATAAGGATTTAAATTAAAAATTATTATTTACATTGTTATTTATTCTTTTTAACTTTTTTAATTAATTTAGTTGGTTTATTTAATTTTATTTTGAAAATTTTATTTTCTGTTAAAAGATAGTTAAAATAAAAAAATTTGACACTAATAACACATTTAATTCATTAATAATTTTATAATATATTTTAATTAATTATTTATTTAATAATTTTTTTTATTAATTTAATAACATATTTTAATTAATTGTTAATTAACGAGTTTATTTTAATAATCAATTAAAATAAAAATCTTAAATAAACAATGTTTTAATATAAATAAAATAATACTTGAATTTATTTATTTTGCAGGATCGGCGCATTGGTCAGGCTTGTGCGCGGGTGGCGGCTGCGGGTGAAGAGGTCCAGGGTTCGATTCTTATGGAAGACAGACGCGGTAGCGGGGACGGGTTGGCGCACTCGGGCTCGGGCTAGCTCACGCGAGCGCAGTCTGGCGCAACCTCGGTCTGGCGTGGCTGGCGAAAATGGTCCGGCGTGACCTCGGGTCTGGTATGGCGCGACCGCCGGAAGGGGGCGCTAGCATGCCGCCGCGAGCGGGTTACCCGGTATGCTGGCGGGAGCGGCTGTAGGGGGTGGCGGGAGATTTTTTTTTTTTAATTCAATCGGCGGTTTATGTCTGCCGGCATTATTTGCCGCCGGAAAAAGCCGTCGGAAATTATTTTCCTAGGCCGTTTTTACCGGCAGCACAAATGCCGCCGGAAAACTAAAAAACCGCCGAAAAATGCTCAAATTCCGCCGGAAATAGCCGTAGGAAATAGGTGATTTTCCTGTAGTGTAAATGAAAATAAGAAGATTATATATATCAATAAATAAAAAAATTTAAAGGAACAAAATTTAACGAGTAATTTTCGTGTTAAAATGAGATTTGTAGGTTAACCTAAATCCAACCGGTTTATTGACTTGAAGTTAACCTGTTTATTAAAGTGGTCAAAATACACGGCCCAAACCCGGCCCAACCTGTTTATTAAACAGATAAACTCAAATTCAAAATTTTCATATTGACTTCGGATCGGATTGACAGATCAAATCAGCTATTGACACCCTAGAGATTATGTTACACAAATCTTTCACTTCTCATGTTCACCATGAGAACTTTAATCTATAAGAACCCAACTGCGCGCTAAGATGCTGTGAAGAACGAGGAGAATCTTCTAAATCAGAATGCTTTAAATCAAAGAAGAATACCTCATTTTGTAATCATAAAACCATTTCCACGATATAATTTAAAGCACATAAATAAGGACATAATCATACAATCCTGTAGTCAAAATTCAAATCCTAAGAGATTTTACATGCAAAGTCTGCCATTGCCTTTCCATTGCACTAATAACATGTTCATTCCCCTACAAAATAGAAATGAAATAAGCAACTATAATTAAAGCAACTGATAAAAGTGTGGTATTTATGGGTATGCATCCTTTATCATTTCTGAAGAATGAAGCTTCGAAGATGGGAAAATTTATGAGGACCAAAGAACCACATAGCAAGAATTGTAGAAAAAATGAGCCCAAACCTCCAACTCCATATATTATCACTTGTTTTATTCCTCCGACCAAGCAAAAGAGGTTAAGCATTGCTACTGCAGACAATATCACAAACATTGGCGAAGTAGACCCAAACTCCATGATACCGTTCTCATACCTCTTAGATGACTCTTCATCGGCCACCTTTGGAGTAATAGCAAAGGCTAAATCATTCATACCAATTAGCTTTAGAATTGTATCCACAAATGCAAAAAGGTATGAAGTAGTTCTCCTATATAACCACATTCTTTGCTCATTCCACCAAGCCTTCAACGTTTCACCAAAATAAAGTGACTCCCACAAACTAACCACATAAGCTAATGCAATAACAAATGCAAATGGAATGAACCAAAAGCTAAAAACCTGCATTTCAACGTAAGAAAATATAAATTAGCGCAACTTATTTTGTTTGGTAATATTTTTACTTATTTTGCCGCAGCACAAAGCTACCAAAATACTAGTGCATCTCAAGAAATTTGGTTTGTAAAAGCTACTTTAAAAAAAAAAACAATTTTATGAGAAAAAAGATAAATGAAAGAGTGTAAAGAGAGAAGAGTGTGTACGTACACTTGGGAATAAGGAAATTTCGTGAAGAAGGCAAATAGAAGGAATGACAACATAGATTAGGGTTGGAATGCAATTGACAGCCCATAAGCAGTATATGCAATATCCCATTTGAAGGCCAAGTTTTATTCTTCGGAAACCATAAAGGAAGGGGCAATACTTGGAGAGAAAAATTTGAAAATCTCCTTCAACCCATCTCTTGTGTTGTACAAGAACCTGGGAGAGTGTTGTCGGAGCGAGACCAAGGAAAGCATCTCTTTTTGGACGGAAATGTGCTGATTTCCATCCCCGACATTGAATTGCTAATCCAGTGATAATATCTTCTACTGGACATCCGTACTTCAAACCCATCTGCACCCAAAAATCATTTGATTCGAGATATATAAAAAAATACATATAGATTAATATATTGCCTATATATATATACATATACTTTTCTATGCGATGGAATAATATAGTCGAAAGAACTCATAAATGTTGATAAAAATTTAGTAATAACCAAGAAAAAATATGTTTTGATAATAAAAAAAAAACCAATTTTGAGCCTAAAATTTTGAAGTTCAAAACTTGCAAAGAATTATATGATTGAACAATAAATGTGTATGAACAAACCTCTTTTCCCCATTGAGTGTTCTCTTCATAGGAGCATGTTGCAAGATTCTTGGTTCTTTCTTCTAAAATGCTAACACTAGCTTCTGAAATATTTGGTCTTTCCCCTTTCATCTCAATTTTACTTTGCTCATTATATTTTCTCCCATTTAGACAAGCTCTTCTATGGAAGCAACATGAACCTATGTAAATTGGACCTCCTTGGCCATCATGCCCAGGAAAATTCACCTTCAAGAAATAAGGTTAAATAAAAATATCAATCTTAGCCAAAACAAAAATCAATATACATTCATCTTTAAATAATGCCAAATTTTTTGTTTTTAATATCCATTTTATAGTGCTCTTATATCTTGAACCTAAAAATCTTATTTACAATTTTTTTTTCCCATCTGAGCAAACATGAATTTCATGAACTCTAAAAAATGTTAGAGCTTACGATTTGAATAATGTTTAGGGAAGTCGCATACAAGTCATGCTTGATTATGTTTCTACAGCTTTGGGGAAATTGCACAAAAGCATACTCATGGCCTCTCTCTTCATCCATAAAGAAGCATAAAGCATCCCTGATTGATTCAACATTATTAGCACACGTATCACAATCTAGAGTAAGAATGATTGGTCCATTGCTTATTTGCTCAGAAACTCTCAGCTGCATGTTTAAAAGTGATCTAGTTAGTCAAGAATAAATTTTCAACAAAAAAAAAAGGATAATAATATGCCAAAATTTTTTAGACATAGCAATATTTGCTTATAATAAGATTGTCCATGTACTGTAATGGTGACGAAAGCAAAGTCTAATATAATGTTGTAATAAAAAATTGATTGCAAAAAGTAAATGCATGTAAAGATTCTACCAATGCATTCAAAGCCCCAGCTTTAAAATTATGATGATACTTCGGGCGTTTCTCACGAGCCATATAAACAATGGTAGGCAATGCAAATCCTTCAATGTCTTGAGCAATTTGATCTCTTCCATCAATTAGTATCTAAAAATTAAAGAAGATAAGTTCACAAGTTGCAAACTAGATTGATTCTAGATACTTTGCATTTCTTCCTAATATAATTTTTGTCATATAAAAATATTAAATAGGTGCAAACCTTTACAATGGCTTGGTGATCCTTTGAAGTAGTTTTGAAGCTCCATTCTGAAAAGCCTTCATGTTTTGCCTTTATATCTTTTAAAATGTAACCTTGTTTCATCGTCGCATCGATTCGATACTCCATATCTTTGTACAATTTCTGTATAAAAAATAAATAACTTATAAATAAAAGGAGGCCGATACTAAGAAAGTTTTTGCACTAATAGTATTTGTAAGAAGTAAATATAGAAAACCTACTTCCATAGTTGTCCATTCTGAGAATCTTGAATCATGTATTGAAATTGATGATTTAGAAAAGAAGCGAGCAGGTGACATATGCTGAACATTGAACTTCCTACAAAAAGGGACCCATGATTTTGCAAATTGTGATGCCTCAAGCAGTGCATAGAATGTGAAAATCGAACCACCATCATCAGATAGATAAACACTTAGTTTTTCTGGTGGATAATCATAAGCCAACACAGATAAAACTGTGTTAATTGCTATTATTGGGGGCTCAATGATGGGATCAGCAGTACATATGAAAACATCCACGCCAGGTAGTTTGTCTTCATACCTAAGAAATTAATATTCAAAGTATAGTCAAATAATAATTTAGAATTATGAGGATATAACTTGATTGTCTGCCATGTTTAAAAGCTTTTTCTTATATATATATTGTATTTATCATGAGAAGCAACAAATAATATCTTTTTTGAGATAATTAAACCAAAATTGCTGCAAGCTTTGTTTTATTGGGCTCTTCAAGCATCTTATATTTAACCTTGATAAAACAATAAGTCCAATTTGATAATATAAAATTTGGATTCAATGAGCTAAAAAATGAAATAATGAACAATGGATGCCCCAAGCCAAAATTACATAGAGATTTACACATAACCCACAAAATGACTAGTAGAATTATTAGAATTATTATATTAAAGATTTTATCATATAAATATGATCACAAGTAGGTTAACATTTTATAGTGGTATTACAATAATATTTATTATTACAATATACCCTCATTTTTTAGGATATTCTTTTTTCATTATATTTTTCTTCTTATAGCCAAAATTAATCAAGTAAAAAAAAATGTAATCTTTTATGAATTCTATTAATGACTTCATCCATTGTTAATTCTAGTATGTACTGGATACCAATCTTTTCATTGATCGAAAATAGCCCAAGTACATTTCTTTTCTGATTTATTTGATTTTAAAAATTAAATTAATTAAAAAAAAAAAGCATTACCCAAGTCCCAGACATATAAATTATTTTTAAAAAACATATAAATTATCTTAAAAAATTTATATATTTTAATTTAATTCGAATCCGGACATAGAACTATATCTCGAATCGCGCAGAATATTTTCTCGACCCTCCAATAATCTGATCTTTTTGGCTAAAGCTTGAAGGGATACGGATCTAATTGCCTCCACAACTTTGTGTGTGGAGAGGGGAGATAGAGTCGTAGAGAGATCAAATGATACTAGAGGACAAAAATTATGTACATAATTCTTAATAAGATTCAAATAGCTCACATCATTAATAATTATAAAAAGATATTTACGCATGTTTTTTCAAATGATATTATTTTTAAGAGAATTAATTAAATCAATTAATTAGCAAAATATTCTTTTTAAGGCAATTAATAAAAAAATAAAAGATTATTAGTAAATAATTACTAGCTTATCATTAATGAATATTTATTCAATAAGAATAATGCTCTATTATTTAATCCCACAAAAAAAAATCATATTTATTTGACTTAATAATAAAAAATATGTACAAAAATAATCACGTGAGGAGATTCGGTTCGATTCTCTCTGACTGTCTGGAACAATTATTACGTCCTCCGATCGGACGTAGAGGAACGTCTGGTCGGAGGCCAAATCGCGCCAAAAAACGAGAAATACCGAGCAATACCAATCAATAACGAGGAATACCATCACGTGAAGATCTAATACCGAGTTATACCGAGCTATACCGAGCAATACCGAGTTGTACAAAAGTTGTACCGAGTTTTTCCAAGAAAAAACTCGGTACAACTCGGTATTGCTCGGTATAACTCGGTATTGATCTTCACAGAGCGGTATTCCTCGTTATTATCAAATAATACCTAGTAATACCAAGCAAATACCGAGTTTTTTGGCGAGATTTTGCCTCCGACCAGACGTTCCTATAGGTCCTTACACCGGACCTAATAAAAGTTCCTCTGTCTGACACTTGCTGCTGGGCAAAAAATATTAATATATTTTAATCTATTTTATACTAAAATAATGCTAATTTTATTAAATAAATATATTTAATATCAAGCGTCATGTATTTTTTTAACATATAAAAATTATTATATAATTTAATTAAATTTAACAATAAATATAATATAATTATTAGACTTTTGATTTTCTAATTGTTTATGAAGAATTTCTAAGATAATTGGCCCTTTTATTCTCTTATATTTAGTTATTTTTTATATAAGTTACCCAAAAAAAATTATTTTTGTTATTATATCAGTATCAACATATTAACATATATAGTAATAAACAAAATATAATCAAATATTCCAGAAAAATTTTAAGCAAAACTCTTCTAAAAAATCTCTCAATAGAGAACTAGAAGAGATAGAGAGAGAGAGAAAGAGAGAGTACCTAAGGGAGAGCCTATCCTTAAACGTATAGCGATGAATCGGGTTCCATCGAACAGAAAAACTGATAAACCAAAAGAAGCCGAACCATAGCTCGGCGGCGAACATCGCCATCCACGCCCACCTCCCCTTCTCTCCGGCCACAGGCACGTGTGAGACCCTGTAAGCCCAGATCAGGAGCAACCCCAGCAGCGTTGAGGCCGCGTACAACCACCACCGCGCCCTTCCCTTCCCTCTTCTCACCTCAAACAGACAGCCCTCCTTTCTCTCCATCTCTACTTCACTTCTTAATTCCTCAGTCCTCTTCCCCTCCGTTGAGTTTATATCGACCACTTGGCGTGATAGAGTGTGGGCCTTTCCCTGTGGAAATTATTGGTGCTCAGTAAGCCTTCAAGTGGGTATATCTGATGTAGTGGATCGGCGGAAGACAACACCTGCAAGAAGGATTTGAGGATTCCCAATCCAGGGAAGAAGAAGAACAAGCTTTCTAAGCTTCAAAGAGAGTAATATATCATTCAATGACCTCAAAACCTTACATGGGACCTATTTAAAGAGGAAAATAGAAGTATCTAGAGTAAGGAAGGTAAACTAGACCCTAAGCACAATAAAAGCTAAGATGTTCCTACATCAATATCAGTATGCTTTTTTATTTCTAAAAATTAATAATGGACACTATATAAAGAGTTCATTAGTCTAAGGCTTCGTTTGGGACGGCTTTTTTACTGCTTTTTAAAACATCTTTGTAGTATAAAAATTTTATGTTTTGTATTGAAATATTATTTTAAGAAGCAATAAAAAGCTGTTCCAAATGAAACTTAAAATTTTATTATTGCTATTATTAAATTATTGAAATTTAGGTTTCATTTGGAATAATTTTTTTATTGATTTAAAAAAAATCTAGTATTTAAAAAAAATTAACTTGAAATTTTTATATTAGAAAATTATTTTAAAAGTAATAAAAAAGCTATCCCAAAAAAAATCTTAAATTCTTCCTATTTACTTTAGCCATCATGGGCGGAACTCCATTGGGGTCAGTGGGGGCAATTGCCAACCCCAACCCCCCATCCCCCTTCAAAAATATTTTTTAAAAAGATTTTTATGGTTTTTTAGGTATCATCTATTTTTCCTATTTACCCTGTCACATATATGCATTTTAAATTTGCCTCCCCTGAAAATTAGGGCTGATTCCGCCTCTGTTAGCCATCGACTGTTCCTCCTTGGACCTTTTCTTTTTATATCTTTCCTGTCCTTTGTCTCTTTTTTAAGTCTTCTTCTTCTTCTTTGAGATCTCCCCTTCTCAGTTTTTCTTCCCTGATGAACATATTGATCCGTTAAAGTTGTACTGTTGAGATGTATGTTGTACGTACTTTGACATTTAGAACATCCCATTGATGTTTTTTTATCTGCAACTGCATTTGATTTGAATAAGTGGGAGGGGCTTTCTTTTGTAATCGAATTTTTTATGTATAGAAGCACCCTCTTGCAACAGGGACAAATTTTTAAAATCGAAATGATTTATTGTTGATTTAAAAAAAAATAGAAATAAAAAAATTAAAACTAGGCATAGTCGTCTAACCCTGGCCACAAAAGTATTTGCTTCATATCATTATTCATTTTATTGATCTCATGGTGAATGGTGTATCCAAAGTAATATGCCTCATGTAAAATATTATTTTTCAAATTCATAGTATCAGAAACCCATAATTTATCCTTGTAGAAAATCATATCTAAATCATTCATTCGTAATTTAAAATTCATTCTAGATTAAATTTTATCAAATGATATGGAACATTCTTTGTTATCTTTTAAACCATCCAAAATTCTTTCTCTTAGAGTAGGTTGTATGATCATCTGAGCAAGCCTACCAAAATTCAAATCAGTAGACTTAGGCACTTTCAACTCTAGTCTTTTCATATCATGAATCAGAAATTCATCAGAAGTAAGCAGATAATTTGATGCTCTAGAAAACTACCTACTCAAAGCATCTACTACTACATTGGCTTTAAGAGACTGATATGATAATAACAATAACATCTCAAATATTTATCCCACTACGTATGGTCGGCTACATGAATCTTTCTTCTCCAATATGTCCTATTAAGAGTTAAATTTTCATTTAAATATAATAAAAAAAATTATTTCTAATTCATTCTAACCTATTTTTTTTAGGTCTACCTATACTTTTCTTAATGTAGGTCAAACCTAATACATCTACTCTCCTAATTGGATGTGACCAAAGTGATACTGAATAAAATTAAAAAATTCCAAGTTTAATAAAAGAATAATTAAATGACCTAAACAAATTAAAAAAAAGATAACAATAACTCAACAAAAATAAAAAAATTTATATAAATTTCTACGAACACATAAAATTATAAAGAATAATAATTTGTAATATCATCAAACTTAAAATAAAATCTTTTACAAACTCCTAAATAAAAGTCTTTAATAATCAAAATCCATTAAAAAAAAAAACACTTCACTCCCTTTGAGACACTATAAAATGTCATCTTAACCCTTTGCATGATATGTATATCTTATTATGTCCATGATAAATTGAAATGCCGAGGTTCACCTTTAGGTGAATATTGCAAATTAAAATTGTTTCTTAAAATCCTAAATGAAAATAAAACTCCAAACTCCTAAAATTCAAAATAAAATATGTAAATCATTAAAAACTTAAACTGAAATTTTTATGGACAACAACAACAACATCAAGCCTTTATCCCACTACGTGGGGTCGGCTACATGAATCCTTTTTCTCCATTGTGTCCTATTAAAAGTCAAATTCTCGTTTAAATCTAATAAAGAAAGGTCATTCCTAATATTTTCTAACCAAGACTTTTTAGGTCTACCCCTACCTTTTTTAACATAAGTCAAATCTAATACATCTACTCTCCTAACCGGGTCATCGGAAGGCCGCCGTTTTATGTGACCAAACCATCTAAGGCGACTCTCTCTAATCTCATCTTCTACTGGAGCAACTCCAACCTTTTCACGTATATGCTCATTTCGTATTCTATCTCTAAGGGTAAAGCCACTCATCCACCTGAGCATCCTCATCTCTGCCACACTTTTTTTTATTTTTTTGTTAAAACCCACAGAGGGGCCTACGCGTTAATTTCAAAAATACGGTTACAAAGTCCTTAGAAGGAACCTCCAGCTCTCTAATGCTCAACTGAGCTACACGCAAAAAAGAAAGAAAACCTACGAGCCGGTGGTTCCTCATCTCTGCCACACTTAACTTAGTGTTATGCTTCTCTTTTAATGGCCAACATTCGGCAACATAAAACATTGCAGGCCTCACTACCATCTTATAGAATTTAGAATTTAAAAATGAATGATTAAATGAATAATCAAGTAACACTCTCACAACAACACATACTAGGTGTTGGATAAGTCGATAAGACACCACTTTATAAGACTTTCCTGGTTATATTCTTTCTGTTTTACATTTTATTTCTAATACTTTATTATATATAAATTTATATTTCATTTCATTAGATTTTTTAAATTACTATGAATATACATATTGCACGTAAGAATTTTCATGATGGTAGAGATGTTGAATTTAAGTTCATAACAGCGTACAAATATCTCACACACATATAGATAAAAGAAAAGTTGATGGAGACATCAGACTTTTTAAGCAAAATTTTCTAAAAGAAAAAGCCACAACGCCTAGCATTATCAAAATAATCACACATGTAAATCATTAATTACAATGATGATGTGGTAGAAGTTAGAAAAGTCTTTTGGTATGCATGGAAACTATCTTCAAAATATTATTTGCAATCTACTTGATTATTCTCCGTTAAGGAGGGGAGACCATGGACCAAGAACTCTAGCATGAATATGGGTGTTTATGTTGGGGGTTAGAGTTGGTGTTGATAATGTGCATTGGTCTTAATTATAGATGATGGCGATTGTAAATGTTGATGGCAATAAATTTGGCAAGCACTAGCTTTAATTTTTCTTATAGGAGATAGTGTGCATTGACAATGCTGATGAGTGATGACAATATGTGATGAAGCATTTAAGGACCAAGCATAAAATTTTTCTATTAGCTAGAAGCCTATGCTTACCCTTTATGAGATGCTTCGATTCAAATACTAAGTTATAAGTCCCAATTTCTAAAATAAAATGGCTTAGCTTATAATACATTGTATAATGACTTTAATTAAAATTATGATTTTAAAGTGATTAGATGGGCTTAGTTGCAATTCTTTTTAGGTGAGATTATAAGTCTAGTGGAGTTGGAGCGACTTAAACGCTTGAGGGGTTGAAAGTTATAAGCCACTTAAATTTCTTTATATGTAAGTTTGAGTTACTACTAATGCAATAGTTCTCACCTTAGTTTATTGATTTGATACTGATAAATTATTATTTGCTTTCATAAGCCCTTGGCTCTTATATTTTTCTCAATATAGTGGTAATGTAATATAATCTCCAAATTTCTAATAAAATGAATAATTGAAATAATAAGTTTAAAATTTGAAGTTTTTTTATGTCCAATATAGAATAATGTAGACTACTTTTGGGCTTGTCAGGATCAATGATCCCTAGTTTCCATCATTTAATTCTTGAAAGAGAATTATTCTAATTATAAGCAATCCCATTTAAAATTTTAAAAGAACATACTTCCTTAATCATTGAAGTTATAAAAATATTTGCAAGTACTAAAATCATAAGTATTATTAAGATTATTAAGATTATATAATGTTTGTTGAGATGTAATTAATTATAAGGGTTTACTGCTTAGAGAACTTATATCCAAGAATAGAATAAATCCTATAATATTCTCACATCATGTAGGAGAAAGTCTTTGAGGATGTAGACATATTTTAATAATATATATATATATATATTATTTTACATCTATTATAGAATATCATTTCTACCTTTTATGATGATAAGTTATTATCTATGTATATATATATAATTAAAAAAAATAAAATTTTCAAATCTATAATTTATTTTCATTACAACACCATCAAAATGCTTAATCAATTAGATGCAAATTATGAAAGCAAACAATAAAAATTATACCCTTTAGAGGCCAGGGGAAGCCTTTTAACTCCACCTAAATGAAGTTAAAGCCATAATGTCAAGTTACTATATAATGTAAGATAATTTGAATGATAGGAAAATAAATGCTTCATAACTTCTTTCCCTATAGGCAATATGACCTAAATGCATATGAGGAACATAGATATAATGCAAAGATGTACTACATCTTTGCATTATATCTATGTTCCTCATATGCATTTAGGTCATATTGCCTATAGGGAAAGAAGTTATGAAGCATTTATTTTCCTATCATTCAAATTATCTTACATTATATATATATATATATATATATATATATATATTGTCATATTTACTTAGAATATTCTAATGCTTATTAATTACAAAAATAAAAACATTGGGGTTAAATGAATAAAATCCAAAACATCTATTACAAGAGTAATATCCATATAATATAGATATTATGTCACATTCCATGATTTATATTTTAAGAATTATATCTATCTTGCATTTTAATCATTTAACCAGAGTTTATCAATAAATAGCATAAGGAAATATGATTACATTTTTTTTTCTTTGTTCATAGCCTCATATCATAAGATCCTTACACTTTTTTAAAAACATGTAAAATCACATAATCAGTACATAGCTCATCAAATAACTAAAATCTTATAATTGAAATCAATGCAAGATAAAAGAGAATAATATGCTATAAATTATATAAAGAATATATGCATCAATATCTATATTGATTATCTGTATCAATTTATTCTTCTATAGTTTATCATATCTCAATCCATTATAGCATCAGTCACATCATCAATAACAATCAATAGTACTAATGTTAGTAATAATATTAGTACCATGATCAATAACGTTAAATAGTGATAATGACAGTAAATAGTATTAGTGTCAGTCACAATATCAGTATTGTGTTCGTAACACTGTTGGTATCAATATTCAGATATTCAATGTGTATTTTAAAGATATTTTGTTCCTGCGCTGATGACTCATAATCAATCGCCCCTTATAACTCTCAATCAATATATTCCTTATACCTCCCTTGAATAACGTGAATCAATTGCTCCAACTCCTTATAACTCTTAATCAATATATAGCTCCTTATGACTCCCAATTAGTGAATCATATATAGATCAGTAGGATATTACATAGAGTTAATATATCATATATATAATATCATTCAGTACTTCATTTAAAATCTAATAAAATTATATCAAATCGTTTAGAATGATAAAATTTATAACATAGTCAAACTTGTATGGTGAAAGCTTATGAAATTAGGAGATAATATATTTTTGACAGATTTATGAGAGATAAAATTCATAGAAATCAAAATTATTAAAAATAATAATAAGAGATTAATCAGTTATAACAAATAAAATAAAATCTATAATATGAATGATTGACCAATATGATTCAAAGACTTTTCTCTCTTCTCTCTCTTTTTCCCCTCTTTCAATTTCTTTCTAACCAAGCAACCAAGTGATGGAATCAATGGGGTGAGGCAGGGATATTATAAATTTATACTGTTCATGACCTAGCATCGCAATGCTCACCAAATCAGTGTCAAAGTACTCTACTTCAAAATTTTCATGTTTTTCAAATAAATTTATCTCACATATTTAATTTGTTACACGTTAATTAGGAAAATTATATGAGAAAAGTAGAACCCAAATGGGTGTATATAAATCTAATTGTATATGTATGTGCATGAGATCAACAAGCTATAATAATGTTGATTGCATAGTCTACTTAATCAATAGAAATCAAACATATGCATGTGTGATTTAAGGAGGAAATATAAGAAATATATGAGACTTGGTTCCTCTAATTTGTCATCATAAACGTAGCTTATCTTGATCTGTTAGTTGGGAGCTTTAACTACCAATCACCAATAAGTTTTGGGTTTAAATCTTACGTATGTGATGTGCGCGTGAGTATGCCTTAATTGGCCTACATGTCCTAAGAAAAAGTTTGGCATCATATTAGAGAAGAAATGCAAGGACTTTTGGGAATGAATGTTCGTGAATCTTGGCCAATTTTGGTTTTCCTATTGCCACAAAGTAAACGTGATTATTACAAGTTTAAAAAAGTAGAAATATAGTGATAACTTTAGAAATTTAAATGTCTGAAAATTTATGCTTTCTTGAGTTTGTTTCTAAGCTAACAAACAAAATTTGACATGGTTATCCAAAATAGATGTCGATCTTGTTCTAGCAAAGGGGAACTCGCCCTTAAAAGTAACTATCAAACCTACAAACTGCGCTCAAAACGCCTATGATTTGCACTCCCAATGAATACAAAATTTTAGATTTCTATCAGTTATATGAAATTAAAAAAGCTTGGCTATTAAAAAGTCAAATTTTGAAATTTAACATGGAAATTTAAATAGCATGTCATTCACCTACAAATTACTAGCTCCACAAGTCATCACAAATAATTTTTCATCTCAAAGCATCTGAAATCTTTAAAATTATATATATACATATATAAGATAACTTCTTCAAATATGATGAGAAAATTCATCTGGAAAGATGTTGGATTTGAATTTACAAGGAGGAGACCAAATTGAAAACAGTCTATAACATTAGATACATTGAAATTTTGAGTGCTACTTGATTTTGTTTGGTATTTTTTTAATTGGTAGTACAAGTCGAACAAAATCTCATCAATTTGATAATCCATTAATTAAACTTAATTTTGAGCACCGTCTTCTAATCGTATTTATATCATTCTTGAGAGGAGAAGGAAATGATTTATCTTTAGGATTTTTAAATAAAGGTTTCGTTTGAGACCGGTTTCTTACTGCTTCTTAAAACAACTTTCTATTACAAAACTTAAAATTTTTTAACTAAAATACTGCTTTAAAAAGCAGTAAAAAAATCATCTCAAACAAAGCCTAATCATTCTAACAAAATGTTCATAATATGTCTAAAAATATTCATAATATGCCTCATCATCCAAAAATCTAGATAAATCAAAAGGCGAAATTAAGTATACTCACATTGAGCATATCATAGGCTATCCTACATGCAGAGTCCATGCCTTTGTACATTCAATATTTGATGTTTTATAATGAATGTTCATCTATATTTGCAAAAGCATATTACACCAAGAAGAAATTCCTTGTCCTAAAATACAGGTATGAAATAAGCAATTATAACTATTGCAACTGATGAAAGTGTCGTGCTTATGGGAATGCATCCATTATCCTTCCTGAAGAATGAAGCTTCAAATATGGGAAAATTTATGAGGACCAGAGACCCACACAGCAACAATTGCATAAACAAGGAGCCCAAGGCTCCAGCTCCATCTACTATCACTACTCCAATTCCTCCAACCAAGCAAAAGAGGTTCAGCATTGCTACTGTAGATAATATCATAAACATCAATGAAGTAGACCCAAACTCCATTATCTCTTTCTCATACCTCTTAGATGTATCTTCATCTACCACCTTTGGAGTAATAACGAAGGCTAAGTCATTTATACCGAGCATCTTCAGGATTGCATCCACAAATGCAAAAAGGTATGAAGTAGTTCTCTTATAGAGCCACATTCTTTTCTCATTCCACCAAGCCTTCAAGGTTTCTCCATGGATAAGTGACTCCCATAAACTAACAATATAACTTAACGAAATCACATATGCAAATGGAATGAACCAATAGCTGAAAACCTGCACATAAACAAAAGAAAATACCAATTTGCTTCATATTTTGTTGGTCCATACTTTTAACTGATGTTGTAGCAATAGAAAGATACCAAAAACTAGCACAACTGAAGAAATTTGATTTGTAGCTACTTTAAAATTAATAGAGCTTTAATAACCAAGAGAAAGAAGAGACATGGAGTACTATCAGGAGAGAGAGAGAGAGAGAGAGAGAGAGAGAGAGAGAGAGAGAGAGAGAGAGAGAGAGAGTGTACGTACATTAGGGAATAAAGAAATTTCATTGAGGAGACATATGGAAGGGATGACAGCATAAATGATGGTTGGAATGGAGTTGACAGCCCATAAGCAGTATATGCTATATCCCATTTGAAGGCCAAGCTTTGTTCTTCTGAAACCATAAAGGAAGGGGAAATACTTGGAGAGGAAAATTTGAAGGTCGCCTTCAGACCATCTCTTGTGTTGTACTAGAGTCTGAGAGAGTGTTGTAGGAGCAAGTCCAAGAAAAGCCTCTCTTTTTGGACAAAAATATACTGATTTCCATCCTCGACATTGAATGACAAATCCAGTGATCACATCTTCCACTGGACATCCATACTTCAAACCAATCTGCATTCAAAAACTGTGGTTTTAGATAAATGACGAAACATATAGGCCTTTAGAAAGAGCTATAGAATGCATATAAATCACTAAATACATATGATTTTCTCTAAGGGAAAATTAAAATTGAAAAATTAACAAATGTATGCAAAAGAATTAGTAATCAATAAGAAAAATAACTAGTTATGATAACAATATCAATTTTGACCATAAAAACATGTGCTCCAAAGATGCTTAGAACTTACATTAGCAAATGCAAACAATTATATGATTGAACGATAAATGTGTATATACAAACCTCCTTTCCCCATTGGGTGCTCTCTTCGTAGGAGCAAGTTGCAAGATCCTTAGTTTTTTCCTCTAAAATTCTACTACTTGCTTCAAAAATCTGAGGTCTTTCCCCTTTAAGCTCGACGTTACTTAGTTCACTGTATTTTCTCCCTTTCAAGCAATCTCTCCTATGGAAGCAACATGAACCTGTGTAAAGTGGACCTCCTTGGCCATCTAGCCCTGGAAAATCCACCTTCAAGGAACAATTTTGATTAAAAAAAAATTTAAGTCCTAACCAAAGCAAAATAAATATTCAATCAACACCTTTAAATGATGCCAAGTTTTTTTTTTTTTCTTCTTAATATCCATTTAATAGTACCTTCGTAACTTGAACTTAAAAATGCGATTGATAATCTTACATGAAACCAAGATGGTTTTTTTGAATTTATAAAATTTTAGGGTTTACCTTTTCAATAATTTTTAAGGAACTTGCATACAAGTCATTTTTTGTGGTGTTTTTATAGGTTTGAGGAAACTGCACAAAAGCATACTCATGGCCTTGCTTTTCATCCATAAAGAAGCACAAAGCATCCCTAACTGATCCAGCATTATTAGCATACATATCACAATCGATAGTTAGAATGATTGGTCCATTGCTTATCTTCTCAGAAACTCTCAACTGCATGTTTAAAAATGATTTGGTTAGGCAAGAAAGAAAATCCAACAACAATTAAGAAAATTTTGTGATAAGAAATTTCAAATATAGTAATATTTACTTAAAATAAAATTATTCATGAACCATATAGACAAGAAAAATATATGTTGTATTGCTTATATTTTCATAGCTGTAAGAATGAGTTGGTTTCAGAAATAGCATGTCAAGATTCTACCAATGTATTAAGAGCCCCAGCTTTAAAATTATGGTGAAACTTCGGACGTTTCTCACGAGCCACATAAACAACTGTAGGCATTACAAATCCTTCGGAGTCTCGAGCATTTTGATCTCTTCCATCAATTAGTATCTGTATAAATAGAGGAAGATTAGTTCATATTTGAAAAACTCAATTTATTATTGTTTTTTTTTTTCATTTCTTCAAGATCACCTTACTGTTTTCAACTTTAGAAAATAGCCATAAAAAAGTGTTAGGTCAATGTCATACCTTGACAATGGCTTGGTGATCCTTAGATGATATATTGGAGCTCCATTCTGAAAATCCTTCATGCTTTGCCTTAATTTCTTCTGAAATATCTCCAAGTTTCATCGCTGCATTGATCCGACTCTCCATACTCTCCATATCTTTGTATAATTTCTAATTCAGTGAAAGGATTCACATATGAAAAAAAAAAGTAACTAGAAAGTTTTTTTTTTTTTTTTTTTTTTGAACTAGCAAAATTCTTAAGAAGTAGAGTAAGAAAGCCTACTTCCATAGTTGTCCAATCTGAGAAACTTGAATCATGCACTGAAATTGATGATTTTGAGAAGAAGAGAGAAGGTGACATAGGTTGGATGTTGAACTTCTTACAAAAAGGAATCCAAGATTTTGCAAATTGCAATGCCTCAAGTAGTGCATAGAATGTGAAGATTGAACAACCATCATCAGATAGATAAACATTTAGTTTCTCCGGTGGATAATCGTAGGCCATCACTGATAAAACTGTGTTAATGACTATGCTTGGAGGCTCTATAATGGGATCAGCAGTGCATATAAAAATATCTACCTCTGGCAATTTCTCTTCAAACCTATGAAATTGATATTCAAAGAATAGTCATTCAACAGCATAGAATGATGGGGAAATAATGTGAGTGCATGCCATGTTAAGACGTAAAATGCAGCCATTTTTATTTTCTCAGACTCTTCAAGCTTCATATTTTTGATGTAGATAAAACATTATTTAAAATTGCTAATATAAAATTTGAATTCAATGAGCTAAATCATGAATAAATGAAGCAATGAGCTCTAGAAGTCAGGTGACGATCAACAAACTAGAACACTATGTGTTTGTTCAACTCAGATTTCTGGCAAAGTTGGTCGTAATTCTGATAGAAATATGTAGTGATAATTAGGGGTGAAAACAAGTCAAGCCGACTCATGAGCTGTTTCGGGCTCGACTCATTAACAGGCTCGACGAGTCGACCTTATCGAGCTCATGAGTTGAGCTCAAACACGATTTCGAACTCGACAGCTTAACGATCTTGAGTTCGAACAACCCTAAAATTAGGAGAGGAGATATTGTGAACACTCCATCAATGATTCAAGCAGCTACCCTAGATCATTTTATATTTTTTGGTTATCTCCAAAAGAATTTAGAAATTAGACTCTTCTCAATGAACTGATTATTAAGACTATGAACTAACAAAATTCAGAGGACTTTTGACTCCCTCTAATGGTCTCGAAAATTTTTTAATTATGCTTCTGGATGTTTTATTTAAGCTTATTTTTACCTAGTTAATTATGATTTGATGAAAGTGAGAATATTCAAAAGATTTTTTTGGGTTTAATCACAATTATTAAAGCTTAATAATTGGTGCGGTTGAATTTGAGTTAAGATATCCTCATTCGGATACAATTAAGATAAATTTTACAGCTGTTAAATTGCTTTAAAATAAATAAAAATTCATACTTAATTATTTAATATTTTAGAATATTTATCTTGAAATAAATTTTCTTAAGGGAGGCAGACAAGACAAAGAGGAATAGAAAAATAAAAATAAAAATAAAAATTTTATTAATACAAATACGACAAAAGATTTGATTGATTGATATCTTTTACACAAGATCTATGGTAAGTGGCCAACATACAAATTATATTTAAACTTAACTAAATGTCCCTATTTGCTGGAACAATTATTACGTCCTCCGACCGGATGCTTCACCGTGGTGTACCGAGTTTTTTGAAAAACTCGGTACACCACGGTACCGAGTTTTTTTTGCCTAAAACCGGATGCTTCTTGTATCCGGTCAACCGAACCAAATAAAAACTCTATTTGCTGAGGCTTTGACAGCTTTTGGCTACCTCTTTTTTCCTAATTTCAAAAAAAAATTATATTAACAAAAAAGCTGTTCCAAACGAAATTTTTATTAGCTTATTGAGAAAAATAAATTACTTTCTTACAGCTTTTTAAAACAATTTTTTAATAAATTTTTTTTATTTTAATAAATTTTAGAATTAAAAAACTGCTTAAAAAATAAAAATAAAAAAGTCATCTCAAAGAGCCTAAACTTTTACCTGTGTGAATTTGGCTTAATTAGATTAAAAATCAAATGCAATGACCAATGGTGAAGTAACATGGCACTAAGAATTTTCTTTTCAATGCTTAACCGGCGCAGCGCAGAAATCAGATTTTATTTAATTTTTTAGTGGAAGGGTACGGAGTATTTTAAAGAAACCCTAAACCCTAAACCGGTGCCACCGCCTGGTCTTTTCGTGATCTCATCTGAAGGGTACGGAGCTTTTTTTTTTTTTAAGCACTAAAAAATATTACAAACAAAGCCTAACAATCTTTCTCTCTCTCTCTCTTAAAGCTTTAAATTTATTTTTAAAGTTATTTGCTCAGTAGCATAATATTTCGTAGAATTTTATGAATCAAGAACATGAAAGTCTGAGAAGGAAAGTATGATCCGTAATTTTGTAAAGAATTTCTTTTACAAAACATTGCCTGCGTCTTCTCTCTCTTTTTTGAATGGTCTATTACTAACAAAACAGAAAATAATGAACAAAATATGATCAAATATCGATTCAGGAAAATTTTTAAGGTAAACTCATCTAAAAAATATCTCTTTAGAGAGAGAAACAGAAAGGGTACCTATGGGAGAGCCTGTCCTTGTAGGTAAAGCGGTAAATTGGGTTCCAGCGAACGGAGAGAGTGAGAAACCAATAGAAGCCGAACCACAGCTCGGCGGCGAACACCGCCGTCCACGCCCACCTCCCCTTCTCTCCGGCCTCCGGCACGTGTGAGGCCCTGTACACCCAAATCAGAAGCAACCCCAGTAGCATTGAGCCCGCGTACAACCACTTCCACGCTCTTCCCTTCCCTACTTTCACCTCAAACAGACGGTCCTCCGTTGTATCCATCTCTACTTCCCCCTTCTTAATTCCTCAGCCCTTACTCCTTCGCTTTAGTCTATAAATACTTTGGAGTGTGCGTTGTAGTAGATGGGCGGGTTGCAGCTGGATGGGCGGGCTTCAACGGGTCATATGCGTCAAACTATCTATGTGTAAAGTTAAATGTAATCCGACTTCGATAGGTTATATATATATATATATATATATATATATATATATATATATATTATATATATATATATTATATATATATATATATATATATATATATATATAAATTTAGTAACTAAGTAATATTATTTTGTAGATTAAAAAGTTTATTTACGTATAAATAATATCTTAAAAATTGTACGTACTCTCCATTTTTACACCTTTAAACGATGTACTAAATCCTAAATCAATGATGAATTTTATATCATTTATTTTATTATACAATATTGCCCTTACCCCATTCTTAATTCTATGCAGCATTCGTAGTGTCCGGAGGCTAATTCAGACTCGCCACATCAAGCAATGCACTGTGCATTTGGTGACGTGACAAGTCCGAATTCGCCTTCGGACATATCCCGACGCCGCACCTAATAATTTTTCCAAAAAATAACCTAATTCGGACCCAATCCAAAAAAATCAGATTCGATTTAACCCATTTAATAAATAGGTTATGTTCAAGTTGACCCATCAATCCGATTTTAATCCAAAATGACTAATTTATTTTTAATCTTTTGCTTGTTGGAATACTCTTGTTGCGTCCTGGAATTTTCACGGCGGTAGAGAAATATTTAGTTTAACGTCTTAGCATTGTACGAAGATCCAGCACACAAGCAGATAAGTGAGAGGGTGTACCATTCATAAGAGACACCAGAGTTTTTACGTGGAAAACCCTTGAAAAGGGGGAAAAACCACGGGGCCTGGCCCAGTTTGAATGAATCCACTAGTATTTGTAGTCGATTACAAATGAGGCCCTTCCTTAGGAGAAGGCCTTGGATTGATGTAGCAAATGTACATCATATAGATTGCATTACATGGTAGGAGTTACATATACAGGTTTGTTTGGCCTGAAGGACCGTAGTCGGCAGGAGACCGTGGTCGGCAGGAGACCGTGGTCGGCAGGAGACCGGGGTCAGAAAGACCGTTGTCTGTTGATGGAGGTCGGAAGGACCATAGTAGGCGACGAAGGCCTGAAGGACCGTAGGCAGTAGGAGACTGGGGTCTGAAAGACCGTTGTCTGGTGATGGAGGTCGGACGGACCGTAGTAGGCGATGAAGGCCTGAAGGACCGTAGGCGGTAGGAGATAAGGAGTCAGGTGTTAGTCCCAGTGTCACTTGGAAGATCGGATGTTGATGGTCTAGCCTTGAGTAGGACGTCGGGTCTTAAGCAGGACGTCAGGTCTTAAACAGGACGTCGGGTCTTCAGCAGGACGTCGGGACTTAACGTCGGGCCTTGAACAAGACGTCGGGTCTTTGGCAGGAAGTAGGGACTGAGTGTCAGGCCTTGAACAAGACGTCGGGTCTTTGGCAGGATGTAGGGACTGAGTGTCGGGCCTTGAACAAGACGTCGGGTCTTTGGCAGGACGTCGGGGATGAACGTCGGGTCTTAAGGCGGTGGTCCGGCGAGGTTTTGTGGTGGTCCGACTAGATTCCTGCGGTGGTCCGGCGGTGGTCCGGCGGCTGTCGAGGAGGAACTCCTTCCTTCTCTTCTCTTCTTCTCTCTCTTGCTTAGATCCCCTCTTGTGAAGAATGAGGGCTCTATTTATAGATTTTCTGGAGTGGCATGGCTTGTAAATAGGTGTGAGATCAAGGGCGAATAAGGAGTGGTCGAATGGACGGCCGATGCTGAATCCTACTATCGTACACCGTTCATTGGACATTTGAAGGCCTTAGTGATGTCGGAATTCTGTGATCTTGGGCTCGTTGGATTCGTCTCGTCGAGCCCTTCGATTCGAGTATAAGCTCGTCAAAATCAAAGTCCGCTTGGTAACTCAAATTGCAGTTTGAACCTTCCAACAGCGCTTTGAGCCCTTAATTCGGATTCATTTGGGCTCGGATTGGGTTGATCTTGGTGTCGTTGGGTTTGTATTTCCGAGACGCTCAGTTTGACTGTAAGCTCGCTGAAATCGGAGTTCATTTGCTCTCGAATTTAATTTTTGAAGTTTCCAACTAGTTTTTGCCTCGAGATTCGTGCCCGATCAAGCTAATTTTGTGATGACGTATCAACTCTCATTATTTTTCTATTAACTTACCTAAGCTATATAGTTCTCAAGTTATAAAAAATATTTTTTTTTAATTAAAATAGGTTATCAGCTAATGTTCAAGTATTCAGGTTATCAGCCGGTCGGATTTGATTCCATCATTCTAACAAGTTTGACATATATAGAAGTTAAGATTTGTTCCTATTTAGCATAATATAATTCATTTAACCTAAAATAATAAATATAACTTACCCATTTCTCATAAACATAATAATATAAGTTTGGTAGAGAAGTTAACTTAATTACATCAAATAATGTTTATTTGTCAACATCCTATTGATTGTCCTGCACGACATCCAAAAGAACTTCTCTCCAACAAATTCAAACCATATCTTTCATAATGTTAGAATAGCTTCATATGCTCGTTATTGTAATGATACAATATACCTATTAACTGGATACTTGATTGTGAATTTCATTTTAATCCTTTTCTTAATCTTGGGGACATTCCTTTCAATATGTAATATATTCTTATCCTGTGTTGATTCAATATGGGGAGGACCATAGTCTTACTCAAGTAGATTTTTGATGAAATGTCTCGTCTGCTAGGGTTTTCGCCCTTTTAGGGCTTTTGCCCTCGCGTCTTCTCTCTCGCCGTCTCCTTGCCGGAGGTACGTCTTTAATGGCAAAAAAAATGCTTGATCCTGGATTCCTTGCGGGTAAGCAATCTAAATCTTTTAAGGATGCTCTATCTGGTTCCGTTGAATCAAATGATTTTCCGGATTTTCGTATTTCTTTGAATCGGGGCATGCCATCTCTGTGGTTTTCGGAAGAGGAATTTTTGCATCTAGCCAAGCCTTTTGAGTTTGCGTTGGTGGGGAAATTTCCCCTTAAATGTCCTTCTTTAGATTCCATCCGTAGGTTTTTCTTTATCCTTAAATTATCTGGAGAATTTTCGGTCACTTTGTTGGATCAAGCGAATGTTTTAATCAAGCTTGCCAATGATTTGGATTATGCTAGGGTTTTTGCTCACATATCTTACTTTGTTTATGGCTGTTTTATGAAAGTTATAAAGTGGTCACCGGTTCTTGATTTGTCGGAGGAATCTCTGATCGTTCCAGTTTGGCTTTCATTCCCTGGATTACGTCCCCATCTCTTTTCCTCCCGTATTCTTTTTGGTTTGGGTTCAGTTTTTGGTAGGCCGATACATACTGACAATGCTACGGCTTCTGGATCCCGTCCATCTGTTGCTCGTGTTCTTGTTGAAATTGATGTTACCAAATCTTTTCCCGATTCTGTTTGGTTAGGTCCGGAGAAGCTGGGGTATGTCCAGAAAGTTATTTTTGAGGGCATGCCTAGCTTCTGTTTATTTTGTAAATCTTTAGGTCACAAGAAAATGAAATGTCCTAAACTTTTGTCCAAATCCTCTCCGGTTGTTATCCCCAACGCCCTGGACAATCCTCCTGTCCCTGTTTCTACTGAAGTTCCGTTTATTTCTCCTGGTTGTGGTATTTCTGTGAAATTAAGTGATGTTGCCTTAGATCGTGATGTTTTAGATGGTGAAATTATTGTTAATAATATTTCTGCTGATGTGGAGGGTGTTGTTTTACCTGATGGTGATTATCGGGCTGCTTCGCCTGACCAGACTTTTGTTTCTCCTAATGCTGCTGTTTTAAATGGTGTTGGTGTCGATGTTGCGCGTGAAGGAGATTCAGTGAATGCTAGGGATGTTGGTGAAAGGCTGGAGAAGGATTTTGATGTTAATTTTGCTTTATCTCCAAATGCTCTGCCCTTTTTCCCACCTAAATTATCGTCTAATGGTGGTGAGTTTTTGCCGGATAATTCTGTAAATGTGGGTGATTCTGTTGGGGCAGTGCCTGGGGCAACTTCTTCGGGTCTTAATTTGGAGGTGCCCCAAAAATGCATTACGGTATCTAATAATCTCATTGAAGTTCCTGTTAACGCGGTTGATACGCATTTTGTGGGTAATTCATTTGGAGACAGTTCGGGACTGGACATTAGGAACCATGTGAATTGGTTGGATCCATCCGAGGGAGATCCTGGATCCGAATCTGATGGTAATGATTTGCCGTCGCCTGATTTCTGTGGTGGATCTGATCCGAAATGCGATTTTACGCTTGTTAATGTTTGACCCATTTCTTTTGTTGGAAATCGGGGTAGAGCTCGTGGTAGAGGCAGGGGTCGCCATAGGCGTTAGTTCTTTCTGACGTTAATTTGTTTTTGCTTTTACTTATTGTTTTGTTATGTGCGGTTTGCTGTTGTGTCGAAGATTGGGCAATGATGGGTTGGGGCTCGCATCATTGCACTTCGCTGGTGGCAACCATTGCTGTGGTTTCTTTCGGGTTGGTTCGGGTTAGCTTTTGGACGGTCTTGGTGGGGTGTTGTTGGTGCTGGATGCCTCAATCGCTTATTGAGCCCGCGGCTTATTGTATTTTTTCTTTCTTTCTTTTTTTCCTTGCTCTATCTTGTTGTAACCGGCTTTTTCCTATTATTAATATATGTCTCTTTTCCAAAAAAAAAAAAATGTAATATATTCTTATTAAGCCATTTCAATATTTTCTCCCATTAATATCTTCCTCTTCTTCTTCCAAAAATAATAACATCTTAGTAAAAATAGTATTTTTTTTGCCTCATGATTAAGTAGAAGTATATTAACAAAAAAACTTAAACCTAAAATCTATAGGTCCTCTCTAACATAGTACTCCATTAAAGCATTCTTGTAATTTACAATTTTGAAATTATTACTATTATCATTAATGTAATTATTAATTAGCTTTTGATATTGGTCTTCTCCTCAAATTTCTCATTTATAGAAAATTCATCAAAATCCTATTCGATAAATATTATACAAAATATGCAGAGTCCAATCATTCACCGAAAGCCACTAGCTTGCTGGCAACTTTGGTGTCTCGTTCTCTCGTATTGATTAGTGGCCTTTGTCTAGGATGTGAGTTGATGTTTGGTTTAAGCTTGCTGCCTCCTTTGGATGGTTATTGCCTGACTTTTGGATGGTTATTGCTTGACTTCTATTTGGTTGTATGAAGGCCCGTGCCAGTTTCTGAGTCCGACAGTTGTTCGTTTTGATTTGCTGATTTTAGCCTTGTACTGTGATTTTTCTCTTTTGGGTTTGATTCTAATCTATCTTTTATTGAATGAACTTTGGGCATGTTTCTATTAAAAAAAATGATGAGTCCAATTATTACAATATTTCCTCCAATATTGAACATAATTAAGTAATCATTTTATTGCCTCAGTGTCATTATCATTTCTTAGGGAGGCTAATAATTCAAGTCTCTAAACTTTATGATGAGGGATTACTGAAATTTTATTTGGGACAATTTTTTTATTGTTTTTTAAAAAAATTTTCTAATAAAAAAATTATTTAAAAAATAATTAAAAAATCAAATAAAATTATCTTTCATTAATATTCAGTGCATGTTGATGAATAAAAAGTCAAAATTTCTAAGTAGTTTAATATAATTTGGTGCTGCAGCGAAGCTCGCCTTTGTATTAATTAAAAACAATAAATAAAAAACCCTTAACATGTGAGTGCGAGCTGGCAAATCAGACAGCAATCATCCACCAATAATTCAGCTAAAGAATTATAAATTATTTGTTTTCTTAATATGTTTTTTAGGAAATTAAAAAAACAACTCTTACAAAAGGTTTTCCTGTTTTCTATATTTTTTTAATATTTCAATTTAGGCCTTTTAAAACTCTGTTTTTCATTTCTATGTTTTGTCGAGTGTGACTTTTCTTTTGGTCTCTGGTTGACTAATTACTCTGTGCGAATGTCAAACATCGTCCGAATACTAACCAGAATGCATCATGTCACCCCTTCACTCGATACTGCGGCTCGGTACTGTTCGGTTTTACTCGATATAGCGGCTCGGTACCGCTGACGTGACTGCACCTAATTCGTCTCCGGAAGTAGAGCTGTGTCTAGCCTCCTCACAAAATAATTTCTCCTGCTGGTTGTTGCTTCTTTGGTTGGCTTTGTTTATTGGGCTTATTTTGTTTTTGTTGGTTTATTGTATTTAATTTGAATCTAAGCCTCCTAAGTTTTGTTTCAAATGATGTGGTTTTTAGAGGATTTTGGGTTCATTAAGGACTTCTAATATTACTTTATATTAGCGCGTAGGGCAATCCTGTGATTTTTCTAAAAAAAAAAAAATTGAATCCAATTCATTTATTGAATATGTTCAAAAGCCCAATATCAAAATTCGCTTTGATCAAATTTAAACATAACCCGACATGACACGGAAAATATTTAAGCTGTGGAAGATTAGTGACTACTAGTAGAATGAATACAATCTTCAAAAAATAATAATAAAAAAAAAAAAAAAAAAAAAAATAGAATGAATAAAATCTTTAAAAATGAATATGTTACCTCTTAAAAAAATGATAAAATTTCAAACGTGTTGAATTTGAACTAAATG
Source organism: Dendrobium nobile (assembly GCA_022539455.1). Classification (NCBI taxonomy): domain Eukaryota; kingdom Viridiplantae; phylum Streptophyta; class Magnoliopsida; order Asparagales; family Orchidaceae; genus Dendrobium; species Dendrobium nobile. Next base: position 71,982,503 of record CM039726.1, on the reverse strand, counting down.
ATGAATTCTTTTTACTTTACATTCATTTTACTTTAAATCAAATATCGATATTTCAAAAACTCCTGCATTTGAAATAATTTACACTCCTTTTAGAGCAAATAAGATAACCACTAAATAATTAGATAATAGATGTAGATGGGCGCACTTGAAATACTTTACACTCCTTATAGAGCCAGTCTAATAAGCACTAAATAATTAAAAATAGATGTTGATGGGCACCATCCACCATCATCCATTTTTGAATGGGATTTGATGAAGGATAACTAATTTTTAAATTAATTGATTTTTTAAAGATGGACATTAATCTTAATATTTTATTAATTAAGAAGCTGAACATAAAATTAATAATAATCAATCATGATAAAATTAATATGAAATAAAGAATCAATTTTTATGCTGAAATGAAAAAAAAAAAATATTTAGTTAAAAATTATAAAACAATTTTAAATTTATAAATTATTAAATTATACTATAAACAATAAAATATCTTGAACTTCAGTTTGATTAATTAATCGAGTTTGAGCTTTATTTTACAAGTTCAAGGCTTTGATTGGGACAACTTTTTTACTATTTTCTAAAACAATTTTTTAGTACTAAAATTTTTGAACTAAAAATTGTTCTACTATTTTAGAAAGTAGTAAGAAAACTCTCCCGAACGAAACCTAAGTTGACTCATTAGTCAAATAATTTATTATGAAAGTCATAAAATGATTATGATTGAAATCATTATTATAATAAAATAATTAAAATAATAAGAACTTAGGAGAGAAATAATAAAAAATCACTTAAGATAAAGAATTGTGATCCAGTTTATAAATATTTTAAATAAATTTGTATTTATGCTTCTGATTGCTAATATATATTGTTTCATCCTAGAATATACGATGCAATAGAAAAATATAAAGTTTAGCATCTTAGTCTTGTATGAAGATCCATCACACATACGGATAGAATAGAGGGTGCATTATGTATAAGAGACACCTGAATTTTTTTAACGTGAAAAATCTCAAAAGAGGAAAAAATCATTGGGCATTGCCTTGTCCAAATGATTCCACTTGTGTTGGTAGTTGATTACAAATGATACCCTTCTTCTGAGAAAGGTGTTGGCTCAATATAGCAAAATACACATCGTATGGAGCACATTACATCGTTGAAGTTGTGAGGATCCGATGACTTGCGAGTTGCTTTCAAGATAATCTTGCTTTGTTTGTTTGTTCGGTAGAATCGTAGTTGGGCGACGGTGGTCAGAACGATCCTAGTCGACAGGCGACGGATGTTAGAGAGGTCATAATCCGCGGGTAGCAGAGGTCGGAAGTGGGCACAGCGATGGCTTCCAGAAGAAGGTCAAGCAGGGTTTTAGCACAAAATTTAAGCTCTGCTTAACCAACGCCCTGGCACGAATTTGTCGACAATAGTGTTGCGGTGGAGCTTCAGGATTCCTCAAGCGTAAGGTCTCTTCTATTCTACCTCCTCCCTCTCCCTTGTTCATGTGAAAAATTGGGAGTCTATTTATAATTTTTTGTGAGTGACATGCATGCTCAATAAATTTGAAGAAGATTCATGGTAATTTAGGAGTATTCCATCAAATGGCTCATAGCGATTCCCTTGATCATAAAGCATTTATCAAGCATTTAAGTGTCTTAATGATGTCAAAATTCGATGATCTTGGGCTCGTTGGGTTCGTCTCATCGAGCGCGTGATTCAAATTTAAGCATGTCATATTCAAATATCGTTTAATCATCGAATTAATGCTTTGAAGCTTTCAAATAGGCTTTGATACACCTTTGATTTGGACCCACATGGGCCAAGATTGGATCAAATTTAGTATCGATGGTTTCGTTTCCTTGAGATGTTCAATTTAACTACTATAAGCTTGCTGAAATTAGAGCTTGGATGGTATCGAATTTATTTTGGAAGTTTCCCATTAAAAATTGCATCGAGAGTCATGCTAGATCAAGATAATTTTTGATGACTTATCATGTATATTACTATCTTTTAAATGAGCCGACTAGCGAGCTAATGAGTCTAGCGATCAAGACCAACACAAATTTAATTAAAGATTCACCTAAAAGTAATTTATCAAGCCAAATTCAAGCAGTCTCACGAGGTAGCTTTCCAACTTGCACCCCTTTTCTAAGCTAATGTTTTAGGGTTTCAAATTAATATCTTATTACGTATGACTATTCAAACCTCATTTGCTGTAAGGCACTAATTAATGACCGTTCCGACGACTTGTACATTTCTAATGCAATGACGCCGAGAGCAAGACCAATGCAATTCTTTAGTGGTGTTAATTATTGTAATGGTAGGACTTTTATTCGTATATCATTTTAAATATTTAAATTTATTAATATAACATTTTGGCTTAAAATATTAATGATGTACTATCCTGTTTAATTAACTCATATTAATCTTATTTTATTTGATATTTATATAAATAAAATATTTGTTAACTTAAAATATTGGATACATGTTTTAAAACGTTTTCGGGCCGGGTTCGGCGCCTGCTCTGCTAGGGTTAGGTTCCCGCCGCCGCTTCTTCTTCCTCGTTGGTGAGAGCTTCTGCCCCGTTTATTCGGTTGTTTTTTTTTTTTTGCGTTTGTTTATGACGTCCTCCCGGTTGAGGGATCGTGGTTTTGGGGGGGGTGGGGGGGGGGTTGCGGCCCCTCTTTCCTTCAAGGGTGTGGTTTCTGGTAACGCTTCTTCTGAATTCCCGGATCTAAATTTTTCTTCTCATCGTGGATTGCCGGCTTTACTAATTTCTGGTGAGGAGATTCGGGCGCTTGCGAAGCCCTTTGATTTTTCGTTGGTTGGTCGTTTTCCGGGGCGGAGGCCGTCGGTCGACGCCATTCGTAAATTTTGTTTCAACTTAAAACTGATTGGGGATTTTTCAGTCACTGTTCTCAATCACAAGAATGTCTTGATTAAACTGGAGAATGATTTTGATTATTGCAGAATTTTTTCACATAGATCTTATTTTGTCCAAAATTGCTATATGAAGGTGGTGAAATAGTCGCCACATCTGGATGTTGAAGTGGATTCGCCGGTTGTGCCAATTTGGGTGTCTTTCCCTCTTCTTAGGCCTCATTTATTTTCTCATAGAATTCTTTTTTGTTTAGGTTCTCTCTTCGGTACACCCCTAAAATCTGATTTGGCGACGGCGTCTGGTTCTCGGTCGTCCATTGCTCGCATTCTAGTTGAGATAAATGTTACCAAGAAACATGCTGATAAGGTTCGGGTTGGCTCTGTGGAGTCGGGTTATGTGCAGTCCGTTATTTTTGATGATATTCCTAGTTTTTGTGTGCATTGTTCCTCTTTAGGTCACTCTAAGAAGTCATGCCCTATCTTACATCCCAAGCTTAAATCCTCTAAACCTATGATTGATCTAGGCGGGGTTCCTGTGTCGACTGTGCCTGTTGTTGAAGGTCTGTCGGAAAACGATGTTGTGGTTGAACCGAATGTGCTTGGGGCGGAAAATGTTGTTGATGTTCCGTGTGGGGAGCTGGTTGTTAATCCTCCTGTTGATATGAATTTGGAAACTATTCAGGATGGCAATATGATGCTTGATGTTGGTGCTAAGGGTGTGGATGAGATTTTGCTGTCTCCTATTGCGATACCTTTTTTTCCTTCCTGTGTTTCTACTGGGCAGACGGCTGAGTTGGGGGGTAGCCCGACTGTTGCTTTGGTGCCGGATGTTAACGAGAGGTTGGATTCTATTCTTGTTGGGGCTGTATCAACGCCTATTGTGGATGTTGGGTTGCTGCAAGGTGATCCGTCTGTGCTGGGTATTGTGGAAGGTTCGAATAAATGTCAGTCTTCTGTTATGAAAGTTCAATCATCAGTGGGGGACCAGGTGGATATTCCTAATGTGGAAGGCAGTTTGATTAATGTTCCTGTTAAATTATTGGCATCCCAAACTATGGTGGGTTCAAAATCTGGAATGGATGTTAGGTCACATGGTGATTGGTTGAAAAACTCGTCTGATATTGGATCTGAATCTGATTCTTTTTCAGATCCTGGTTCTGATTTTGAAATGGTTCCTGATAGGCCTCTTAGGGTTGGCTTGCGTGGGAAATTTTGGAAGCGAGGTGGGAGAAAAAGATAATTTGTTTTTTTCTTTGCTTGCGGTTGGCGCTATCATCGGTTTGCTTATCGAAGGTTTTTTTTTTTGCGGGGCTATGATGTGCTGGGGCTCGCATCCTCGTCATCGTTCTTGTGGCAACCGTTGTCTTCTGGATGGTCCTTGAGTGGTCTCGAGGTGCTGGTAGTCTCGGTGTTCTACTGAGCCCTCTGTTGGGTCATTTGGTTCGTCGTTTTTGTTTCTCGAGGGTGTTTTGTCAAGTCTTTTATTCTGTAACTCGCTTTATTTTTTCCCGCAGACTGTTGTAACCTTTTTCATTATTTAATATATTTCTTTTTGTTAATATATATATATATATATATATATATATATATTTGTTAACTTAAAAGAAGTGCTTTCTCATTCTCTTAAAATAATTATTACTGCTAAAAGCATGCATTGAAGATAACAATTCATTGTAAAATTTCACCAATTGTATCAATTTTAACTGCTTTTAAGCAAATTAATGCTTGGATGATTTTTTTATTATTTTCTAAAGCAGTTTTTTAAGATAAAAATTTTTAATTCAAAAAAATTGTGTACTAAAAAGCTGATGTAAAAAGCAATAAAAAAGCTATCCCAAATAAAATCTAGCATAGAAGTGGTTAAAATTGATGTATTTAATAGCAGAAAAAATTACTAGAATTACTCTGTAACAATTAAAATTGTTGCAAATAAAATAAACTGGAAGTATTTAGCTATGATTAAAACTATCGTGATAAAATGTCGACAGTTAAAACAGTTGCAATTAGCTTGTAATAGTTAAAACCGCTGCAAGCCATTGCATATTCTCTTTTTTTCATTCCGAACTTCCAAGCTCCCTCCTCGATCCAAAAACCTCATTTTCTCTACATGCTTGTGAAAATCGGAGCGGACAAAGAACCAGGAGGAGGAGATATTCATGATTTGATGGTTCGATTGGGTTCAGTCAGGATTAAATCGGATGATGTAATAAATACTAATTTTTATTATTAAAAAAAAAACATACATAATAATGATGTTGTGATTCCAAAATCTCACCTTAAAAAATGAGGAAAGTAAGTTTCAATCTAAAACAATGAAACAATTAACAAAAATACAAAATAGGCAATTATATAATCAAAACTAGGGGTGTCAATATTTGACACCACACGAAAACCCGATCCTGACCTTACCCGGAAAATCCGGGTTGGACCCGACTCGATTTCAAAACGGGTCGGGTTCGGGTTGACACGGCGGGTTGCCGGGTCAACTCGCAAACCATTTTAAAACGTCTGCCCAGCTTCCCATGGACCTGCCCGATCCTACCCGGCTACCTGAGGACCCACCCGACCTTGCCAGCGCTGCTGCCCTACCCCCTACCGCGAAGCTGCCAGCCTGCCCGCGCCTGCCAACATGTTACCGCGCTCCCGCACACGGGCTGCCTGCGCGCGTACGTACCATCGCGCACCCGCGCGTCTGCCGCTCGTCTCGCCAGCCCGCGTGCGTCCAGCGTCTGAGTCCGAGTCTGTGCCATTGCGCGTCCCCGTGCGTCCCAGTCCGTGTCAGATCGGGTCAACCTAACAACCCGCCGGGTCGGGTCCGGGTTCGGATTTTCAACCCGTTTTCCTACCCAAGTTTGGTTAGGGTCAACCCGTTTGAACCCGGGTCAGTTCGGGTTCGACCCGAACCCGACCCGTGACCCAAATTTGACACCCCTAATCAAAACTATTGCTATAATCAAACCTACTATCTATTATTTAAATGCATAAAATCCAACTGTTAAAAATTTTGGAGAAATGGTTTGCAGCTCTCCTCCCCCTTAAGTATAAATTATAGATTATGTAAAATGAGAACGTGCATTGAGATAAGATTTAATGCTACTTATGAATAATGGCAAAACTTTCTTATAACTCGTCTACTTTTAAGTACTTAAATCTACCACCATGAGTTCTTTTAAATAGACACAAATATCAGCTTACAAAACCTATAGATTTAGTTGAATCATTCATTGCACAATACATGGTGATTTTACGCAATTAATATTTTACATAATCTACATGTTCTTAACATTCATCGAAAAAAACTATTAGTCCTAAACAAAATGAACATGTTATCTAGATTCCAAGATTTATTTTGTCTTCATTGAGAATATTCCAACAAATATGGACGTTCATAGCTAAATATGATTCGTTTGGACAATTTGACAGTCAAATGATGCAAACTAATTTCCATTTTAACCCCACTCCTTAAAACAAAGCTAAAATAATGTAATATAATTGCAATGCTAAAACGTAATGAAAAATAGATGATAATCATCAATATTAAGCTATAATCACACTCATTAAATACTTTATGGAGCTAGAAGTGTCAAGTGGGAATCGAATGAGGTCCCTCAAACCCTATTTTTCTTTGCTCCAGAGGTTTCCAATAAGAGCATCAAAGATGCAAACACTCAAATTTTATGTTTCACTAAGGAAGCAAATGCACGGCTCAATTTGGTGCTCGGCGACTCCTCGTCAACGATCTGGTGATCGTAGCTGGACACAACTCCAAGAACTCCTTCTTGGAAAGAAATCACCGTCTGAATACAGTTCATGATACATAAATAAAAACTAATCTAACTAAATTCTTATTCCTCCTCTATTACAAGATAGCAGCCCTTTTTTTTACAAGACAGCCCTTATTTATAGTAATTTGTAGGCTACTTAAGAGGTAATAGGCCTAATGAAAACATAAAAGTTAAACAATCTAATTATATGGCTAATACATGGACAAAAGTTTATGACAAAATAACCTAATAGTAGCTCTTGCTTCAGGAGGAGATGGTGGGGGCAGAGGAGATCGAGAGGAAGGTGAGGGAATTGATGGAAATTGAGATAATTGGAAGGATCGTGGCGACTGTAGCGGAGGAGGCAGCAGCGACAATTGCAGAGGGTGAGAGCTCAAATGGGAGCATAGAGATGTTTGTAAAAACTATATGAAGTTGTGATCTGCTTTAAGCGGGAGCTTGGTCTTAAATATTACTAAGTTTATATATAATATCTATGAGCATGTCATGAGGTGCTCTTTAGATTCATTGAGAGATTCTCATTAATCGAAAAATTCATAACTCTTGATGAAAAAAAAAAAGAATAATAATTCAGGAGATTTTATATAAAAAATATGAGTTGAAAGGGTGACTTAAAAAAATGTAATAATAACTTGAGGTAATTTATGTCAGGAGGAACTTGAATACTTTTAACATACGATGTCATGAATTGCATTAATCTCAACAAAAATCTAAAGAATTCAATGTTTATACAAATTATATCAAAATATGCTTATGCACTTTTTCATTCTTGTATTTGGATCTCATGTAGCTCTAACATAATAAATGGGCTTTACAATCTTTATGGAATGTTTTTTAAAAATATGCTAATTAAATCTGATTTTAAAAAAGAATGAGATTTATCTTACATATTCTTATTATAATTTTCAAGCAATGGTTATAAAACTTAAAATTATTTGAATTTTAACATGCATGATGTATCATTTATGACAAGTTGACAACTAACGTATAAAGAAGAGATTGATGTATATTTTATCTCCCAAATTTCATTCTAGCATGTGATTTGAATGAGCCGCTCATGATCAACCTTAGCAATCTCATTCTTATTATAGCTTCCTTCCTCAATATTTTGTCATGAATTATAAAAATTGTCGCAATCTTTTCTATCATTTGATATGAATTAGCTACCTATGATTAACCCTAATAATCATTTTATTCCATGATCGGGCAATAATGGCCTAATGAAAGGGCAGTTTGGCAAAGTGATTCTCTAATGCCTAAACCTAAATAAAGTTTTCTTAAATCCTAAGAATGTAGGAGATCTTAATGAGAAAGATATTTTAATGAATATAGTTTAGATGGTGGGAAATAGATTGGAGTGAATGAGAAAGATATTAAGAGTAAAAGAAGATGATATCATATTCATGGAAATGGCAAAGTATTTATGAAATGCTCTCAATCCCCTCTTCTATTTTCATAATATATCTTACTTATCCTAATTTCTTCCTAAATCTTCTTTTCATTCCCGTCATCAATTTTCTTAAGACAATAGAAGCCTCCATCGAGGTCAATGCATTTAAAGCTCTCTTGGGCCAAGATTAATTATTTTGTGCGGATTGATGCCGAATGTCGTCTGGAAACCAATCAGAATGCACCACATCACCCTTCGCTGTGTACCGCGGCTCTTTACTGCTCAGTACCGTTGATATGTTTGCACCTGATTCGCCTCCGAACATAGAGTTGCGTTCGACCTCTGCACAGAATAATTTCTCCTTGGCCAAGCTTCCCTTTTATGAGGACACCATTAACAAGTCGAAGGATTTAAAAAGTTATTTATAAATAAAATCATGATAAAATTGTGAGTCTTTAAAAGATATGTAATACACGCTTTTATTTAAAGCATTATTAACTAAATATAATAATGAAATAACAGTAAACATTTAGCATCTATCAAATTGAAAATAAGTGAAAATACTATTATTAAAGGTAATAGACCTTAGAATTTGTTTAAATTATATATAACCATGGGATTATTGAACCAAGAAGCACCGCAATTACAAGAGAAAGACCTAACGCTAGCCATGGGATTATTGAGAGCCAACCTCACGAGAGCACACTTAGAACTGGCGAGCTCTCAGAGTGAACTCATCCATATGAGTTCTCGAAGATAGATGTAGTAAATCAAAGCAAACTAAGGTAAGGAAACTTCCCCAAGGAGTCACGGACACACTAGTTTCTTAGTAGGCATTCAACACAATATTGCCTTTGGTAGAAGTCATAAAGAGGGATGTGACTTCCTGGAATGAGTCAAGAACATGCAAAACTCTATGGTGCACCTGGAAGACGCTTAAAGAGATGTGGATTCTTTAGAAGAGTTATTGCGATTTTAGTTTATCAGGACAGGTAACTGGGAAGATATATTCAGCGATTTTTTCTCACAGGAGAAGTCACTGAGAAGAGCGACTATATATCCAAGAATGATGATCGTCCATTTGCCGACCAGAATAGAACATGAAAAAGGAGGCAAGTTAGATACTAATTTCTTAGGACAAGTCGTCGAGCAAAGGTTACCTGTTAGAGGATTGTTCTCATCCTTGTTAATTTTGTGTGGAATTTGACTTTGTTGATCGATCCGATTGTACTGTTGACTCAGACATTAATTATATGGGTCGAGCTTGTCAGGGGGTTGCATGGGAGCCTCACCCTACTTTGGGTTTAGGGGTCGTGCCCCAACAAAAAAAAAAATTTTTCTATGCAACAGTATAGCGCTGCAAAGCTGTATATTCTAGCGATATGGCATTATACTCTGTGTTGGTTGGAGACATAGAGTGGAGCATTGTGAAGCTCCATACCTCGTTGTTGTAGCATTGTCAATCAGGCTGGAGATAGAGAGTGCAGCACTGCGATGCTCAACATCACGATGCTGCAAGTAAGACTAGATAGTTTTCTTTCACATTTTTCATGTTTAATTTATAGGGTTGACTAGCTCCCTGGGATGATTTATGAGTCTCTTTGTTAGTTCTATGTTGAATATGTGTGTGAAGAGTAAAGAGAGATAAGGAGAGTGTGAGAGAAGAAATCCCTATAATTTCTCCCAAATTTTCATAATCAATTTCTTGTTGTGGTGCGGCGGCTCCAAGATTTTTTCCCAATTTTGAATTTTTTCACGTTAAATCCTAGTGTTCATTTCAACTATTTTTTGTTCTTGTTTGTTTATTTGTACGGTTTACTTTCCCAACAACCCTTAATTAAATTTATTTTATTAATTAAATTTATTTTAAAAAATAAAAAGTGCTCTCAAACAAAACCTAAAAAAAATTGAATAAGTGAAAAGGGCTTAAAATTGCTAATTTTTTGGTCGGGTATTCTGAGCGTTTTAAATACAAGCACTGCAGAATTTTTTTTCTCAACCACAAGGCCTCTGCCTCGACCTGCTAAACCTGTTAGAACTGAAAAAAAAAAATTTATAAAGAGAGGTCAAGAGGAAATTGATGAAGCATGATACCACGTTACCACTCAAAGATGATTGGTGTTGATGCGAAAGGTCGAAACCTACTTGGTCAGGCTCCAAGTTTTAGCTTTATTTTTAAGATTTATTTGGGATAGCTTTTTTATTGATTTTTAAAGCAATTTTTTAGTACAAAAATACTAAAAAAATTATTTTAAGAAGCAGTAAAAAAGTCGTCCCAAACTAAGCCCTAGAGTAGGTACATTTTGGTGCTCAAAAGATAGAAGTTTTACTCCCAGTTGACATTGGTGTTCATTTAATGAACCCAATTAGTAGAATAGAATCATCAGTTTTTCTTCCCTCTACTTCTTATTTAACTAGAAGGGTTGCATTCTTTGAAGTATTTTAGTGCGTGTTCTGACTGTTTTGGAGCAAAGAATAGTGTGAGAAGAGGAGAGATATAAAGAGAGAGTGTGAGAAAAGATGTGTGTACAATTTCTCTTATCTTCACAACGGATTTCTTCGAGTAGTGTGGCTCCAGGGTTCTTTCTTAGTTTCAAATTTTTTCACGTTAAGTTATGGTGTTCATTTTTGTTATATTTGTTTATTCTTAATTGTTTCATTCTTGATTTACTTCCCAAGAGTATGATATATTGATACTTCATAATGATAAAATATGTGTGAGATGTACGTAAAATATATGTAATTGTCTACCACGTATCGGAAAAACAATATATATGTTAAAATTCAAAAAAAAAAAAAAATACAGGCCAATAAAAAAAATTGTGTTGTTTACTTTTAACCCTAAGGACCGAGAAATTATTCTGAGGTCGGACGCAGAATGTTTTCCGGAGACCAACTAGAACGCGGTACCGAACAATAAATGATGTTAAAAACATCAATTAAAAATGGGATAGTATTAACCAACAATCACTCTTAAGAAGAAAACATTCACATGGTTAACTATGAAAAAATATATATTTGATTTGATTGTTCTTTTACTTAATTATTGAACCTAAAACCAAACGCAACTAAATTCTACCTCATAAATAAAAAATATTCGTATCATAATTAAGAAAGTAAAAAGATGAAGAAATTATTTCATCCAAATGATGGCCATAATTAGCTCCATGGAAGGCCGATAGGATAAATTTGCTATTGATGTTTGGTAAAAATGCAATTAGTATACAAACAAAAATTATTTTAGCTTTTTTATTCTATTTCCATGAATCAAATTGATATGACTTTGGAGTTTGGATTGCTAATGCTTTATTTATTTATATTTTGGTGAATTCATTACTGATTTCAAATATGTCTTGTCTAAGAAACAGATATTTCTTTCCCTGCCACAGCTTTTTCATAAACTCCATCAAAGATGATGAAGTTTTGGTAATTTCAATGTTCAAAAACAAGAATTTTGAATCATTTGTTTCATGGAGTATCAAAAAGCCCTGTTATTTGCTTAATTATTATCTGCTGTCTGTGACAATCTCCGACCATCAGTGGCTCCAATTATTTTAATGACCGCTATCATCTACGACAACTGTTAACATTGTACAAAAAAGCTACTTTAAAAATTAATAAGAAAGCCGTTCCAAATAAACCCTATGCTAGTAAACTTAAAATTTCCTCAGAAATATCACCAGAAATTCCAGGCAGATAATTTTTTGCAGAAAAATTCAAGCTGCGATTCATCCAAAAATCCACCATATTTGACGAAGGTATCTTTTGGCCATGGTCCACCAAAAAATTTTCCAACGGCATATATTTTCCTACACGTGATATACCGGCATAATTTTTTCTATCGGAAATACATCATAAATCTCTATATCTATCAAAAGTCACCTAATTATACAATTTAGATTACTTTTCATAAATTGATTCCAATATCATTTTTGATTTATTTTCGAAAACTACATAGTCAAGATTCTTAAGGAGTTTGAACTGGCCGTTATTTTTACCGTTATTTTACTTCTTCTAGAAGCAGCATCTTCTTGTATCTTTAGCTCTATTTAAACACTTGTAAACCTCCCGCTTAGTTAATGGAATTCATTCTCTGTTCTCCAAACACAATCCGTCTCCTTCTCTCTTCGTCCCGTCTGCTCTCTCTTCCCTGAACGGGATTTCACATGGTATCAGAGCCATCGTCGCTCAACGACACTCTGTCTCTCCATGGCCGAATCTGCGACACCAACGTCCCACGGCACAACCGCGTCATCATCGGACGCGGCCAGCGATTTCTCCATTCCCCTGAAAATTACGCAATATGGCGTCTTCAGTTATTCCAACACTTCTCTGCCAATGATTTCGAAGATCATCTCACCGGAACCGAAAACCGTCCTCCTGCTTCCGCCACAAATGAATTCAAGAAATGGACGTTGATCGATCGCAATCTCGTTTCCGCTCTTCTCTCAACAATTTCACCCTCCGTTCTACCTTACGTCATCTCACTCAGCACCGCTCATGATGTCTGGGTCGCTCTCGAACGTCGACTTCAACCAACAAATCGCTCGCGTGTCATCCAGCTCAAAAATGAGCTTCATCAAGTCCAAATGCACGACCGCACGATGCGACAATATCTTGATCAAATCAAGAATCTCGTCGACAATATCGCCGCGGCCGGATCCACCATTGACACGGAGGACATAGTTCTATACATACTGAACGGGCTTCCAGCGGCTTACAATGCCTTCACCACGGCTATTCGATCATCTCTTCATCCAATCTCACTCGATGACCTCTACTCTTTGCTATGCAGCGAGGAAATCAACATACAACATCGTCTGCTCAAAGACAATCCCAGCTCGGACATTCTTGCCATGTTCTCTAACCGCAACACCTCTGTTCAATGGAAAACTACCAAGAACCGGGGCAAGAACTACGTTCCTCGCAGCCAACAACAGCCCGATCCTCCCTCATCTGCCAAGAACACTTCTGCGAGACCAAACTGCCAAATATGTGGAAAAACAGGGAATACGGCTCTCAATTGTTGGCATCGGTGCAACCTTAACTATGCACCTCCATCCAATCCCAAAGCCCTTACGGTGCAACAACAATTCTCCTCAACAAATGACTGGATCTTGGACAGCGGTGCCTCGTCGCACCTAACAGCAGACGTTTCCAATCTTCAACAGCCAACTCCATATCAGGGGAATGACACCGTCTCTCTCGCCAACGGACAGCATTTGCCAATCCACAACTCGGGACAAGGACTTTTACCCTTGCCCGAGTCAAATCGTAAGCTCAATTTAAACAATATTTTACATGTTCCAAAACTTTCTCACAATCTCTTGTCTGTCTCTCAGTTGGCCTCAGATAACGATGTTTCAATTTGCTTTCAAGCTAACGATTTCTTTATAAAGGATCGACAACGCAACTCCACCCTTCTACACGGTCGGAAGCACAATGGTCTCTACCGTCTCAAGGCTCGTACAGCACCTGATCGGACTGCTCTCACGGCAACAACGTCCACCTCCACCCCGTGGCACTCAAGACTCGGGCATCCTTCGGACTCTGTTTTTACAGAATTAGCAAAAATTGTAACATACATTCATAAAGATAGCTCCTACTCTCCTCCTTGTATCTCTTGTCACATTTCTAAATGCCACAAATTACCGTTTTCCCGAAGCCTTTCCTCCAGCACGAAACCATTTCAACTTGTGCATTCTGATGTTTGGGGGCCGGCCCCGATTACTTCAATGAACGGATCTCGTTTTTACATAACTTTCATCGATGATTTTTCACGATTTTGTTGGTTATATATTTTGAATTCTAAAGACGAAGCACTAATCAAATTTCAACAGTTTTACAAATTAATCAAAAACACGTTCAATACCGCGGTTCACACCCTTCGGACAGACGGCGGCGGCGAATTCACAAGTCACTCCTTCCGCAAATTTCTCTCCCACAAAGGCATTCAACACCACATCACTTGTCCGCACACGCCAGAACAAAACGGCGTCGCAGAAAGGAAGAATAGGCATCTTCTCGAAATAACCCGGGCACTACTGCACGCCTCCGATCTTCCTAACAACTTCTGGGCAGAAGCCGTCTCCACGGCCAACTATCTTATCAACAGACTACCAAGCTCGGCCATCGCCAACGTCACCCCCTACTACCGTCTCTACGGAACTCAAGCCAACTACGACCATCTTCGTACGTTTGGCTGCCTCTGTTTTCCTTGGACACGCCCATATGCCCCAAACAAACTTGCACCAAGATCATCGGTCTGTGTCTTCCTCGGGTATTCGTCACAACACAAGGGGTATCGATGTCTTGACATCAATACCAAACGCATTTATATCTCTCGCCATGTGACGTTCCACGAAGATCAATTTCCGTATAAACAGCAACCCCATGCTACTCCAGCTACCAACAGCAACTCCTATACCACTCCTCTCACATTACTTCCTACATCAACGTTCAGGACTCAGCCACAAGATCATATCAAATATAGCTCTCCTCCAGTATCTACGCCATCACCGAATACATTGGAGGTACTTCCCAAACCAGTCTTGCAGCCCGACAGTCGACCTCCGCAAATTCACCCAATGCAGACAAGACTTCGATCAGGTATCACGAAACCAAAACAGATCTTCGATCTCTCTGCCACAATCACATCAGCACACTCTCCAACATCTTATGCTCAAGCGTCCAAATTTGATCACTGGCGCTCAGCCATGACCGCCGAGTACCTTGCGCTTCAACAGCAAGGGACTTGGTCTTTAGTTCCGCCTCCTTCCGACGTTCCCATCATCGGTTGCAAATGGACGTTCAAAACAAAATACCTACCAAACGGTTCAGTCGACCGACACAAGGCCAGGCTGGTCGCGTTGGGATGTTCACAGCAATTCGGGATAAACTATACAGAGACCTTTAGTCCCGTAGCCAAGATGGTTACAATTCGGCTTCTTCTTATCGTCGCCTTAAACAGCAACTGGACAGTTACCCAGCTCGATGTCTCCAACGCCTTCTTACACGGCGATCTACCAGATGAAGTCTATATGAAACAACCTCCGGGCTTCATCGACAAACAATATCCCTCTCATGTGTGCAAACTGCACAAATCAATCTATGGACTCAAGCAGTCGCCTCGCCAATGGTTTCAGAAGTTCACTTCGTACCTGCAGAGTCTCGGGTTCGCACACAGCAAAGCAGACCCATCCTTATTTATCTACTCCAAGGCTGACACGCACCTATTTGTACTAATCTACGTAGACGACATCTTAATCACTGGGAATGATCCGACCAAACTTCAAGAAGTTCTCCGACAATTGCATTCGGCGTTCCGTCTGAAGCAGCTCGGGGACGTTTCCCTCTTCCTCGGTATCCAGGTGATCAAAACACCAAATTCATACTTCCTAACTCAAAGTCACTACGCACATGATGTTCTCAAACTTGCAGGTTTCTCCGACTGCAAGCCTTCTCGGACACCAATGGCGTCCAAGCAGACATCGTTCAGCGACACGCAGGACTTCTCCGATCCCTCCCTTTTTCGGAAACTTGCAGGCTCTCTACAGTATCTGACAATCACACGCCCAGACATTGCTTTCGCCACCAACTCCATCTGTCAAAGAATGCATCAACCACGGAATTGCGACTTTAATACCCTCAAAAGGCTGCTCAGATACATTCACGGAACCATTTCGTTCGGACTACCCATCACGCGAGGAGAGCTTCAGCTTCGAACATACACCGATGCCGACTGGGCGGCCGACACCACCGATCAGAAATCAACTACATGATCATGTACGTTTCTCGGCCCAAATCTCCTGACCTGGACAGTTAAGAAACAGAATACGGTAGCCAAGTCCTCCACTGAAGCAGAATATCGCGCGATCTTTTCCGCTACCTCCGACGTCCTGTGGCTACGACGTTTAGCTGCCGAGTTTAACATTCAGCAGTCAGCTCCGACAACTATTTTCTGCGACAACACCTCAGCTATAGCTCTTTCCAACAATCCGGTGTTTCACGCACGCACCAAACACATTGAGATCGACTACCACTTCATCAGTGGGCATATTCAACAAGGCGACATTCATATCGCTCACATCAGCTCGACGGATCAAATCGCCGACATTCTCACCAAGTCACTTCCACTCAAACAGTTTCAAACACTTCGTCACAAATTGACCATTCGATCACCGAATGATCAATTTGAGGGGGACTCTTAAGAAGTTTGAACTGGCCGTTATTTTTACCGTTATTTTACTTCTTCTAGAAGCAGCATCTTCTTGTATCTTTAGCTCTATTTAAACACTTGTAAACCTCCCGCTTAGTTAATGGAATTCATTCTCTGTTCTCCAAACACAATCCGTCTCCTTCTCTCTTCGTCCCGTCTGCTCTCTCTTCCCTGAACGGGATTTCACAAAGATAATATATTACGAAAGATGAGTTCAATAATACTAATAAATCCTAGACTATAGTCCAAATATAGGCCTACATTTGAGAATTTATTGGAGTGAAATTAGAATTAAGAATGTTAAGGGTTGGTTTGGCTTATTATCGCAATAAAGCATTTCTTCTCACGCTCTTTTTTTTTATTATTGTTGTTGTAAGCTATTAAAGAATTTATTTATGTGGATGCAAACATGCAAAAGTAGGGGTTGTGTTTGTCTTCTAAATGTCTTTGTTGCAGCGATGAAGCGACCATGCATTCAACATCTTTTATTATTAGCTTAGCGGTTTGATAAACGATTTCTTTTATCGTTTGATAATACTTATAATACTGGTCGGGTTTGAGTTTAATGTGTTATTTTTCATTTTAAAAAAATCATTAGATGGGGGCTTTTGAGTGGCCATTTGGTCTTGGTATTCTTATTTCCAGATGAAGATCTATGTTGTACCGAAACACCTATATATAAAGGCGCGCTTTATTAGATACGTGTTATACACAGATACGCCTTCGATACGGCACCGATACGTGTCAAATACATGAAATAATATTTAATTTCAAAGGACACGCGTATTAGATATGCATGTCCCATTGAAAAAAGAAAAAAATTCCGAAAAATTGATGCAAAAAAGAGAGCTAACATTGAGAAGTTGCTCGAGCCAACCAAAGAAGTATAAAAGTAAAAAGGAGTTACTATACATTTAATGCTTAATTTATATTGATATTATAAGCTACAAGACTATAAATGATGTTGCTTTCATTTTTGTTGTCATTTCATATATTATATTTTGCTTGCTTTATTCTGTTTTTTGCATTTTTGGTTAGCTTTCTTTAAATTCTTTTATAGCTTTGGTGTTGCCATTTTGTGCGAGTATATAGACATAAAATCTGTAATATCATTTCCCCCTCTCTAAAAACCAAGCCAATAAAAATATTGTTCTGTCTTTTGCTCTCTACCATTCTTCCCTTCCTTCCTCTCATCTAAGAAGCTCAAGAAAGGTTCCTTCCTCCCCAAGAAATCCTAACATATAACTTTATTATCTTGTTTTGTTGTAAAGCATCAGTGGCCTCTGGCGTGGAAAGCTGCATTATATTTTTCTACCTTTATCAGTTGATCTGTCGCGGTAGGATCAAAGAGATGGACTTTTTGGGGGATTAGAATTTTGCATGTTGAAGCATAAATGCAGTGCAATAATTCTATAAATTTCGGCTTAATTTGAAAAAGTTTTCTTACTGTTTTAAAAACACTAAAAAAGCTATCTCAAACAAGCTCTTAGACTCTCATTAGGACTCTTCAGATTTGAAAGAGCACTGAAATCATAAGGATCCATGAGGCAATAACTAGGAGCTAAGTATGAGACCTGCATGCTCATGTGTTGGTTGTTAGAAGATCTTAATATTTGTGAATAGAAATTAGAACCGAGTTATTTTTATGTAGTGCCCAATTGCATGTTTTTTATTTTTCTTATACTTCTATTATCATTTATTCGTGATAGGAAATTTTTATCATTTATTCGTGAAGACTAAATATTAGGAACTTTGGATGGTTTGACAAACTTCTAATCTTCGAAAATTTTCTATAAAATTAAAATTACATGGCCCTTAAAAAATATAAAAATGAGTTCTCATCCACGTTGAGCCTAGTTTATTCATTAATTAAGATATGGTCTATTTCTCTTACAAATGGTTAAATATCTTCCCTTAATGATAGATATATGCTTCATTTGGAACTGATTTCTAAAATAAATTTATAGCAAAAAAAAAATTTAGCTAAAAATTTCTTTATTAAAAAATTGATTTAAAAAACAATAAGAATGTTATCACAGATGAAGTCATAATCTTGCATACATCCATGCCTCATGTCCTATACTTGCTCCATTATAGGGGTGCAAACGAGTCGAGTCTACTCGAGACAGGGGTGTTCGAGTCGAGCTGGCATGCCAAATACCGAGCTCGAGCTCGAACTCAAGTCGAGCTCAAGCTCGACTCGTCTCATGTCGAGTAGCTCGTCGAGCTCAATCCTGAGCTCCGTCCTGAGTAGTCTCGTCGCCGCGTATGTTGTCGTCTTGAGGTCCGTTGTCGTTGTATCCTCTTGTCGTTTCATCCGTCATTGAGATAGGTTGTCTCGAGCTCGCTCACCGTCATCCCGAGGCTCCGCATCGAGATCCATCGTCCCGAGCTCATCATCGCGTCCGTTGTCGAGATCGGTCGTCCTGAGCTCATTCGTCATCATCCCAAGCTCGTCTTCACATCCGTCATCCCAAGCTTGATCAGCCGTCGTCCCAAGCTTGATCAGCCGTCGTCATCCCATGCTCTGTCGATTTGGTTTTCCTGGCCGTCCTTTGAATCGTCACGTCCGCCCGCTCAATTGAGATTTTCTTTTCCCGTCAAATCACCTTTGTGAGCCGCTCAACGAACAGACAAGTCGAACGAGCGTCTGTTTGAGCTCGAGCTGATAAGCTGTCGAACTTGAAATCGCGTTTGAGCTCGACTCATCGAGCTCAAGTCAGCTCGTAAGACGGCTTGACTCGATTGCAACCTTACTCCACTATATTGTCTATGTCATAATTTAATACAATATGCATAGGCAGTTCGCTAGCAATATGCTCATGTAGGGGCAATCTTGGTCCAGATATGATAACTATAAGACCAATTTGATAGTTAAATTATTCATAGCCACTTTTCTATAAACTTTTCCATATTCTTGGAGGATCATAAGACTGTTACTCTTTTCAAATCTATCGAATAGATTCATCTGTCTGGGATCTTTGTGTCTTATTTGGTTTTAGATCAAGAGGTTCTTCCATCTTTGTGTCTTTTTATATGGGATTGGATAGACACAGAAGAAAGATTCTGATTATCATATTGGACATTGAATTGAAAGAGGGAAATATTCATATTCAAATTGAGGTTTAACTAGAATTTAACCATATTTTGAATAAGTATTAAAATTGATTAAATATTAATCAACTAAAATAATAATGATGCAAATATGTGATAAAAAATAAATATAAATATTTTATGAAATATATAAAATGTAATATTATGTAACATACAACAAGCCTTATGCACTCCTCCGCTTCAATCATCCAACCCGTCGGGTCAATCCGAACCCGACCCATTTTTTAAACGGGTAGAATCCGGGAACCCCAACCCGACCCATTTTGAAATTGGGTCGGGTCCAATCCGGATTTTTTGGGTCGGGTCCGGGTCGGATTTTCGTGTCGTGTCAAATATTGACACCCCTAAATATCCCCATCCATTTTACTATTGCATTGAAGAGATATCTAAATCTTGCGCTCGTGTTAATGACTTGATCACACAATATCACAATCCCACCAGTAGATCTATTACTACTTAAATTACACTGCATGTATTTGGTTTTAGATCTACTCAAACAAAAAATTTTAGACTCTAAAGTTGATCTCTATAATTTAACATGTTCATCAACTCCCTCTATAATCTTATCAACAAAAAGAATATCATAAGCAAACAACATAAACCAAATTACATCATCTTACAACGTATAGTAAGAACAACCATAGCTAAAGCAAAAATATATTCACTTAAGCTGATCGTTAATGTCATCCAACTGAAATAGAAAAATATTTGGTCAAATCATGTTATGTTTGAACGTAAGTAACCACTCCCCTATACACATCCTTCATGACTTGAATAAAAATATTATTAACATCTTTTTTATTTCTAGAACTCTCCTTGATATGATGAGACCATTATAAAAATTGTATGGAGCCTATGATCTCAAATTATTATCTTAATGACATCTGATCATTACCTATGTCTAAAAATAATTTTTCTTCTTCTTGAAAAATATGTTGTTTTCATGCTAATACTTGAATGGCTAGTGAACCAATGAACATGGTAGTAGACTTATTTAGAGGTAAAAAAAGTAGCTTGAGAATGCAAAAAAAAATAAATAAAAAATAGTAAATGATTCAATTGTTTTTTTTTTAACTTAATTTTGGTACTATCTTATAAGAAATATTTCACTCAATTATCATTCCGTTCATCATATCCTTTCTTAATTTCCTTATTATTAGGATTCACATTTTTAAGGCCAAAGAATAATCGATTAACGTAGAGATGTTTATGATTCTTGTCGCCAAGCTTTTCTTTCATTAGACTTCCACTGCCAGCAAACTGCATGATAAAAAGTATGATGATTGGTAATGCACACTTGTGGCCCCAAACAAGATTCAAATCTCATTAGTCTGAGTTTTGTGATGAATTTAATTGTGTTGAACTGCTACTCCGGATCTCATTTTTATCAGTTAAGCTTGCTGAGGGGTTGCAGGGGGTCCTCCTCTTGCTTGGATTTAGGATTTAGGATTGCAACGCCGTATTGTTTGTTCGGAGACAGACAGAGTAAAATGTTGTGGTATTGTAGAATGCGGCTCTGCAGTGTTGTTAGGCAAACTGAAGACAAAAAGTGGAGTGCCGCGGTGAATTTAATTTCTTGCTTCGCCACTGATTGTGTCTCCTAGCAGTTTTAATGTATCTCTTTGTTAGTTATGTTAACCTATGTGGAATCTGTTAGGAAAGTTGCTATTTGCATGTTTTACATTCTTGCAACTTGTATTATTTTGATGATTCCAAATATTATTATTTTATGTGTAGTTATCTCCTAACACTTTTTGGAAGATTTGTTTTTGCTATTGTGTGTACTAATATTTCAGGAAAATCAAACTCCAGACTACGAAGACTTCAAATCAAATTCAGCATGAGATACTTTGTGAAATTGAAGCTTGTACTTTTTATTTGAATTAAATTTGAGAGGGAGTGATTGTAATTGAGTGAATAAATTTACACAAACTTAAAGGAGATATTGAAAAAGTTTTTGTATTGATCGTACGGGACGAACATTGTTCGTACAGGACGATCAGATCAGTTATCTCCTTGTAAGAGCAATGGAACGGACAAGAACTGAACTGGAAATATTTTCTAAGTCCTAATCGTCCAGACGAAATCATTTTCGTCCCAGGACAAGTTTCTTTATGTAAATATTTCGTCCAGACGAAGTCCAGTTCGTCCAGGACGATGGGAACCGACTATGGCAGTTTCTGGCAGTTTTCGGAACCGACTTTTGATATAACTGTTCGTCCAGATGAAATATTTTCGTCCCGGGACGAACCAATTTCGTCCAGGACAAAATTGGTTCGTACAGATGAACAAAATTTCGTACGGGACGATCCAGTGCGCAGAAAAATATATTTTTAGCACGTTTTTGTACGGTTTTTCTTCTCCTTTCTATATAAGGAGTCCTAGAAACTATTACAAATGCCTTTGGAGTTGTTTTCTCTTGAGAGGGATCATTGAGAGGGAGAAGATCCTTGGAGGGGATTTCAAGGGAGTGTGGATGGGATATTCACACGGTTGCTCCGGCGAAGGCTCTCAAGTGAAGTTCAACAACATCGGTCCGGTTCTCTGCCGACACTTGGAGAAGTGTAAAAGGACGACAAAGTGTATCTTTAACAGTCATTGTGTCTTCATTCTTGTGGAGAAAACTTGAAGAGAGAACTTGAAAGGGAGAGAGGAAAGGGTGGAGTTTGAGAGGGAGAAGATCCTTGAAGGGGATTTCAAGGGAGTGTGAAGGGGATATTCACACAGTTGCTCCGATGAACTTGCACCTCATTACCATCGGATTCAAGGGTCGTCTTGAGGGAAGTTTTGGCAAGAAGAAGATCTCTTTGGTGTTAAAGAACCTGGCTACTCCGCCGCACCGGGGAAGGTGAAAGTGATTTTGTATAGGCTTCTCCGCCTTGCTGTGGGAGCAAAAGGAGAGTCACTTTGTGGTATTAGTGCAATACTCAGAGGGTGCCTCTGGGGAGTGGATGTAGGTCAAGGTTTGACCGAACCACTATAAATCTGGTGTGTTCTTTCTTATTTTTTATTCCGCATTTAATTTCATTGCAAGTTATTTACTCTGGTTGAAAAGTTTATTTTAAACTTTAATTTTAACTTGCATCAATAATTCAAAAGGTTTTCTAAAATTTCAAGAGTTGAAGTTACATTTTTTAAATTGCCAATTCACCCCCCCTCTTGGTTAGCCTTGGGACATTTAATTAGGCTTAACATCCTAATTCTCATTTTTAAACGAGCCCCAACAGAATCTGATTGTGTTTGTCAATCATGTTGTATTGTTGCTTCAGACCTCAAGTTAATTTCTCGTGCTCATTGGGGTGCGGGGGAGTTTACCCCTGCTTGGGTTTGGGTGCCTGCAACCTTTTTTTTTTGGTATAGCACCACGGCGCTTTATACCCAAGCATCCTGGTGCTACGTACTCAATAACATCGGCGTTACAAAATAGAGGGCATGTTATGTGTGGAATTTGATTGTCTTGATCAATCGAGTTATTATGTTGTCTCGAACCTCAAGTTTGTCATACTTACTGGGGGTGCAAGGAGCTTACTCCCTTATTAGGTTCAGGGGCTTTACATATGATTTTTTTTTTCGTACAACGCCCCAGCGTTGCATTCCCTGAGGGCCCCAACATTATGCATGGTTCCCAAGTGCCCCAGTGCTGATCGACATAGAATAGAGCACCACAATGCTCTAGATTCAGTGTCGCAACTCTGTGAGTGCTTTAACACTGCGAGTTTGAGTGTCGCAGCATCATCAAACAAAGGCATCAGCGCCGCAAAGCCCCAAATTAGCACCGCAGCATTGCGAGACGGACTGAATAATTTTCTTTTTTGTTTTTCTGAAGGGTTGCGTACCTTAGGGTTAGTTGCTTATATTTCTGGTATGGTTAGACATTGAGAAGTGTGCATGTGAGAAGAGAAGCAAGGAAAAAAAGAAAGTGAGAAGAGTAATATGTACTTATTTCTTTCAATTTTTATAGTGGATTTCTTAGTGTGGTCTTGCTTCATGGTTTTTTCCCCATATTTTTTGTTTTTTCACGTTAAATCTTGATGTCATTTATTTTTTAGCTACTTTTTACTTTCTTACTTGTTTCATCATTATGGAGTTACTCTTCATAATCCCCAATAAAGCAAAACGCTACAGTGCTCTACATTCGGTGTCGTAGTGCTGTGTGACGTCATAGAGCTATGGGTTTAAAGGCCGCAACATCGTGGTGATAGAGGCTTAAGCGTCACAGCGCTCCAAATTGGAGCCACAATGCTTCGAGTCGGATTTGACAGTTTTCTTTTTCGTTTTTTTAAAGGGTGGCATCCCTTGGAGTGATTAACTTATCTTTCTCTTATATTTTGAGTAAGAGTATAGTAAGAGAGAAGAGAAAAAAGGAAAGAGTGAGAGAAAAGATATATGTGTATTTATTTATTATCATTTTTGTAGTGAATAACTTGGGGTGGTGTGGCTCCATGGTTTTTCCCAATTTTGAATTTTTTCACATTAAATCCTGGTGTCCTTTTACTTTCCATTGCTTTTCTCTTTTCTTGTTTGTTTTGTTGTGGTGATTTACTCCTCATCCTTAATAAGTTCTATTGTGAGAGCGACAGAAAGGGGAAGAGAAACAAGGAGAGAGTGAGCAACAAGAGAGATTTGAACTATTTTTTCCAAATTTTTATATTGAATTTTTTTGGTATGAAGTGGCTCCATAATTTTTTCCTGATTTCGATTTTTTTCATGCTAAATCATGTTGTTCTTTATTTATGCTGCAATTTTCTATTTTTTCTGTGTTCGTTGTGTGTTTCACTTCCCCCAACAACTACGAATACAAGTATTTACATTTAAAAAAAAAAACTATAAAGTTATTTGCAGTTTATACTTTTGTTCCGAGCACAAAAAAATTTGTAATATGTTATTTGTTCAAACTTTGGAATTTTATGTTTTATTAAAAATAAAATTCTTGTGCTTTAGTTGTATTGGATAATGAATCTGTTGATATGATTGAATCTTTCTATTGATTAAATGCATTATTAAATTAAATGAATGCAAGGAGGACTACTACCTCTTAAATATGTTGTCAACGTTTAAAATAAGAAAACCCTTAGTAGTTGTTACATCCTGGAAAATTCGTGGTGGTAGAGAGATAAAGAGCTTGATGTCATAGTTTTGAACGAAGATCTATCACACATACATATAAAGAAAGAGGGGTATGAGAGTTCGACAGCGGTCAACAGCCAAGCAGTGGTCCGAAGATGGTCAAGCGGTGACCAGGTGGAAGTTAGACAATCAGCGGCCAAGTGGAAGTACGGTGGCGGTCAGAGGCCAGGAGGGGTACGTCCGACGATGGTCAAATGGAAGTCCAACGGTGGTTCAGCAACGATCAACAGAGGTTCGCAGATGGTGGCGTTTGAGCTCTTGAAGCCTCATAGCTCTCTCCAATCTCCAGCCAAAGGTCTCCCCTCATGTAGAGAGTGAGAGTCTATTTATAGATTGTCATGAGTGCACACCCGATAAATATGGAGAAGATGTAGGATAGATTTGGAGTGCTCCATCGGAGAACCATATTGATCCTCTTGATCATAGAACGTTTGTCAAACATTTATGTACCAAAAAAGTCATAATTAAGCAATATTGGGCTCGTTGGATTTGTCTCGTTGAGCCGCTCGTTTCGACTATAAGCATGTTATATTTGGATATCATTTGATCATCCAATTTAGGCTTTAAACCTTCCAAATATGCTCTGGTCCCCTGATTTGGATCCATCTGGGCTAGGATTGGACCAAGTATGGCTTCGTTGGGTTTGTCTCTTTGAGATGTTCAATTTGACTATAAATTTGCTGAAATTGAAATTTGGATGATCCCAAATTTAATTTTTGAAAGTTTTCAATTTGGATATACCTCGAGATTCGTATCCGAATCAATGCGATTCTTGATGATGTATCAAGAGTAATTTTAAGTGCTACTATTCATAAAACAACAGAATTTAAGTGCTATAACCCCACAAAGTCTAGCAGGTGTTGGCAATGCTACTAATCCTTCCATTGTGAAAAGCTTCCCTATAATTGTAACACTCCTGTAAAAAGCTTTAGGCTTCGTTTGGGACGGCTTTTTTATTACTTTCTAAAACAGAGTTTTAGTACAAAAATAAAAAAATTTGTACTAAAACTCCGTTTTAGAAAGCAATAAAAAAGCCGTCCCAAACGAAACCTTAGAAACATAACTTTTTTAGGATCTGTTTGAGACAGTTACTTTTTTTTTTAAATGATTATAAAATTATTATGATGATATATATATATATATATGAAGTATTTTATTGTAAAAAGAAATGATCAAATAAAAATAATAATTATAATTTAAAAATAAAATAATAAAAAATTATCCCAAATAAAAATTTAGATGGATTTTACAGCAGCTGCTGTTGTGGGGTTAAAATAATGGCTAAAATTATTTTTTGGTGGTGTCCAATTATTGACCGAAAGCACAGGAACACCTGGTCTATTTTTGGTTCAGTATTGAACTTTTCTATGATTCTGGGCCTGTGGGATGTTTCAAATTCATTTACAATGGCATAAGAGATAATAGGAAAGAGTCAAAGGCCAATGATGCAAAGGGTCAATTTTGTTCGGCTACAAAGGGTCAATCCGTCAACGTACGTTGAAAGATCAATTTCCCTTAAATACCATCTAAAATTAATAATTGATACGTATTTTCTATGCATATTTAAATTAAAAGCTTTTAGAGTTGTTGCGTCCTGGAATATTCGCGGCGGTAGAGAAATATATGGTTTAACGTCTTTGCATTGTACGAAGATCCAGCACACACACAGATAAAGAGAGGGTGTAGCATTCATAAGAGACACCAGAGTTTTTACGTGGAAAACCCCTGAAAAAGGGGGAAAGACCACGGGGCCTGGCCCAGTTTGAATGAATCCACTAGTATTTCTAGTCGATTACAAATGAGGCCCTTCCTTGGGAGAAGGCCTTGGATTGATGTAGCAAATGTACATCATATAGATTGCATTACATGGTAGGAGTTACATATACATGTAAGTCTAGTCGTAAGGACCGTAGTCGGCAGGAGACCGGGGTCAGAAAGACCGTTTGTCTGTTGATGGAGATCGGAAGGACCATAGTAGACGACAACGAAGGCCTGAAGGACCGTAGTCGGTAGGAGACTGGGGTCTGAAAGACCGTTGTCTGGTGATGTAGGTCAGACAGACTGTAGTAGGCGACGAAGGCCTGAAGGACCGTAGTTGGTAGGAGACTGCGGTCTGAAAGACTGTTGTCTGTTGATGGAGGTTGGAATGACCATAGTAGGCGACGAAGGCCTGAAGGACTGTAGTCGGTAAGAGACTGAGGTCAGAAAGACCGTTGTCTGGTGATGGAGGTCGGATGGACCGTAGTAGGTGACGAAGGCCTGAAGGACCGTAGTCGGTAGGAGACTGGGGTCAGAAAGACCATTGTCTGATGATGGAGGTCGGATGGACCATAGTAGGCGACGGAGGTCGGGAGGACCGTAGTCGGAAGGAGACCGGGGTCTGAAAGACCGTTGTATGTTGATGGAGGTCGAAAGGACCATAGTAGGCGACAGAGGTCAGAAGGACCGTAGTCGGCAGGAGACCGGGGTCAGAAAGACCGTTGTTTGTTGATAGAGGTCGGATGGACCATAGTAGGCGACAGAGGTCAGAATGACCTTAGTCGGCAGGAGACCGGGGTCAGAAAGACCGTTGTAGTATGGCGGTACTCTGGTAGAACTCTAGGCGTCAGGTAGTGGCCTAGCAAAAGCTCGGGGCTCAGGCGGTGTCCTGGTGGAGCACACGGCCTTTGATGATGATCTGGCGAAGGCAAGGGCCTCTAGCGAAGGTGAGGGCCTCTGGCGAAGGTGAGGGCCTTTGACGAATGTGAGGGCCTCAAGCGAAGGTGAGGGCCTCAGGTGAAGACGTCAGGCCTGAATGTCGGGCCTTGAACAGAACGTCGGGCCTTGAGCGTCGGGCCTGGAGCAGAACGTTGGACCTTGAGCGTCGGGCATGAACGTCGGGCCTTGAGGTGATGGTGCGGAGAAACTCCGGCGGTGGTCCGACGATGCTCCGGCAGTTGTCCGACGGTGGTCCGGCGAGGCTCCGTCGGTGGTCCGGCGAGGCTCTTGCGGTGGTCCGGCGAGGCTCCTGCGGTGGTCCGGCGGTGGTCGAGGAGGAGCTTCTTCCTTCTCCTCTTCCTTCTCTTCTTGCTTGGACCTCCTTCTTCTCTCTCTTCACATGGATCCCCTCTCATGAGAAATGAGGGCTCTATTTATAGGTTTTCTTGAGTGGCATGGCTCGTAAATAGGTGAGAGATCAAGGATAAATGGGGAGTGGTCAAATGGACGACCGATATTGAATCCTACGATCATGCACCGTTTGTTGGACATTTCAGGACCTTAGTGATGTCAGAATTCGATGATCTTGGGCTCGTTGGATTTGTCTCGTCGAGCCGTTCGATTCGAGTATAAGCTCGTTAAAATCGGAGTTTGGGAGCTCCCGGATTTAATTTCGGAAGTTTCCAATTTGATTTTGCATCGAGATTCGTGCCCGATCAAGATAATTTTTTGAGGACGTATCAAGAGTTAAATTCAACAATATTTGAACTTCGATTTTCGCTAATTTATCATCAAATTGAATGTCTTGATTATGTGAATCCATCAACTCCATGAGCAGCATGATTTGAGTCTTAATGAGCCCAAATCAAGTAATTGAAGTGTGCTTTGGAACTCCAAGATACTAATTAATTGATCATATGATCTCCAAATCTCATGTACTTATCATCAAATTGATTGTTTCTACAAAATGATTCTAACAAGCTTGTGATGGCTTAATTGTAATATCATTAATGAACTTAAATGCTGAATGAATGATCTATGATTGAAGAAATTAATGTGGGCCGTCCGATAGAGTATTTTTATATTTTATTATATTTACGGGCATGCCAATCTTAAAAAAATTAGTATTATAATTTGATTTCAATAATCATTTTGTTTAGTTTCTCAAACATAAATTTTTTTATATTTTATAATTAAAAAACAAAATATCTATTTATTTTTTTAGAAAATTTCAAAACAGCGTGAATGAAATTGAATCAGCCTGCAACTAGCTCAAATTATTGTATTACATATTTACCTATTTAACATAATATGTTGAATCAAATTTTGTCCATGGATGACACCTGACCCTACTGGCATATGAACTCTAAAAAAAGACCTGAAAACTTGTGTCAGCATAGAGGGAACAGTTCGCCATCAATAATATGCATTGCAAGTGCTCGAGTTGTCAAAGATCTCAAAAGTAAAACAAGATCCAAAAATCTAAATTGCATCTCATTGCCTTTTTATTTATAGAGATCTAAGGACTACAAAAATGCTATATTTATAAATAAATATATAATATTATGCTTTAATGATTATGAATATAGATTGCCCTACATACGTGTCGTCTAGTGGATGGTTAAAAGGAGAATGACTTTATATGACCTTGAAAATCAGTCTCTTGGCGAGTTCAGTAGTGTCCAGTATATACAGTCGAGTGTGCATGGTGAGTCCGGTAGCGAATATTGAAATGCAGGGGCTTCTAGCTGGTCGATGCTATGGAGTCAACGACGACCTATGTTAGAGCTTCAAATTGTCTAGGAAGGAGGGCAAGCAAGCTGGAGTTGCGGGGAAAATTAGCTCCCGAGTCCACGGTTAGATGATTGTGAGACGACGAGTTGAGAATCTCTTGAGTAAGCTCTTTCATGTAACAAAGGTGACGAGCATGAATAATGGTACCTCACCGTGGATGATGGCAAGTACCACTAATGACCAATCATCCTTTATGAGGTTAGTGCTGAGTCGAACTATTCACAAAGACCTTTAATTACCTCTATAAAAGGGCGTAATTAAAGGCCTTTTTTATGAGGTTAGTGCTGAGTCGAACTATTCACAAAGACCTTTAATTACCTCTATAAAAGGGCGACTTCCCTATTTGCTCCCTGGCGAGTGGGATCCAATGATTCTCGAGCGAGCTCCATTATGAGACCCGCTAGGGCGAGTACCCTTTATAACGACTTACTGAATACCTGCTAGAGAGCTTGAGAGTGGGGAAAAAAAGCTCTGCTAGGGTTTTTTCTCCTATCGCGCTTTTTACTTACCCGCCGCCTTGAGGAGGACGCCTCGTCGAGATGTCCTCCTCCGCCGTCTTCCCCCGTTTGGCTTCCTCTACCACCTCTTTGGCCCCCTCTGCCAAAGATCTTCTTCACTGGAAGCTTCTTTTTTCTTCTCAATCTCCTGTCTCCCACGACTTCTCGAGCTCTTTAGCTCATCACCCGACAAAAAATTTCACAGCTCACTTCACCAAATCCCAGTTTGATGCTGGAGCACCGGAGTGGTCGCTCTCTCTTGTCGGATATTCGATTGGCAGAAGACCGTTCTACGAAGCCCTTTTGTCGGTGATCAAGCGGACATGGAAACTAAAAGGGGAGCTTTCTCTTTTAACGCTTGATGATGGGTTCTTTCTCCTGAAGTTTTCTTCTTCGGAAGATTATGATATGGCTTGGTCGGGTGGACCATGGTTTTTCTTCGGTAAGCCATTCATTCTCCAAAAATGGTCGCCGGACTTCATTCCTAAACGTGAAGATTTTGCTTCCATTCCTCTCTGGATAAAAATAAAAAATTTACCACTATCTTGTTGGACTCCGGAAGGAATATCAAAGATCGCGAGTTGTGTTGGAATACCTTTGGCGGTAGACGCTCTCACGGCGGCCAAAACGCGCCTCACTTTTGCCCGGGTTTGTGTGCAGGTTTCGTGTTCTAACCCTCTTCCTGACGAAATATTCATTTCTGTGGATGGTAAGATCACGCCGCTTTCTGTTCTATATGACTGGAAGCCATCTCCTTGCTCTTTTTGTGGGTCTATTTATCACAGCCCAGACCAATGCTCCAAGAACCCTAACCCACAGCCACCCCCGGCACTAACTCAGCGTGCTCGGGGTCGTAGCTCCAGCAGAAAACCGAACAAAACCCAGCCTCCACCTACAGCCATTCTTAAAAAACCCCTTCTCCCACCATCTACTACCTCATACGACCCTCCTGTGCTCCCTAGCAATGCCTCTTGCTCCTCTCTGCAAATCCCAAATCTTAACTCACCCCCGGGCGACTTGGGGCTTGTGGATATTCCTCCTCCTTCCGTTGGTCAGCCACAACCGTTTTTGCCACCTCCTGCCCTTCTCCCCATTAACAATAAATTTGACCTCCTTTCCGCCCATGCCGAAGAAACTCCTGAATCTGAACCGGATCTTCAAAATTTTTCCTTGCAGACCACAATCTCTACCAATGCTACCTTACAGACCAGCTCCACCATGATTCCACAACCCACCTCCTCTTCACTTAGCCCCGCTGTTTTGCTGGATGTCCCATCTCCCCAGATTCATCAAAAGGATTCCTCTGCCCTACCTTTTGAAAACAGCCCTTCTACCTCTAACTCCAGTTTTAGTACTGGCTCCATCAAAGAAATACCGAGCCCTAAGAATACCAGAAGCAAAAATGCCAAAAAGGCTGGCAACTCCAAATCAAAGCATAAATGACCTATCCCCGAATGGCTTCTTGGAATATTAGAGGGTTTAACTGTTCCTCTAAAGTTTTGTCGTGCAAGTCTTTGGTTTCTAAATTTAATTTAGATATGGTGTTTATTTTGGAAGCAAAAGTTTCTTCTACTTCTGTCTCTGACGATTGGTTTAACACCTCTCACGCTGTCTTCTCGGTTGAAGGTTCCTATAATAATTTTTCCTATTCCACTCCTGGTCGCATTTGGATTAAGTGGAATGCCCAAAATGTCACTTTTACTCCTATTTTTACCTCCAGCCAGGTAATTCATGGAGTTGTTAATAATGGCTTTCAAGATGTCTGTTGTATCTCTGTTATTTATGCCTCCAATTATGTTGAGGAAAGGCAAAAACTTTGGAAAGATGTCTCGGAACTGGTTAACCTTTCTCCTCTGCCCTGGGCTATTTTAGGAGATTTTAATTGTTGCCGTCTCTCTTCTGATAAAGCTGGGGGTCATCCTTTGTCTAACAGTAAGCTTGGGGAACTTAATACCTTCGTTTTTAATGTTGCTATGTCAGATTTGGCTTCGGTTGGGCACTACTACACTTGGCATAATCAGAGGTTAGACAATCCTATTCATATTAAGTTGGATAGGGTGTTCGTGAATGATAATTGGTTGTCTTCTTTTCCGAACTCCTACTATATTGTTAGTGACCCAGATATTTCGGATCACTGCCCCATCATTCTTAATCTGGACTCTATCACTAACAATAGTAAGCGCTTCATGTTTAAGAACTATTGGAGCAAATTACCTGCTTTTTGGAATGAGGTCCTTAAGGTCTTTTCCCTCCCTACATCCGGCAGTCCTATTTGTGATCACTATCACAAACTTAGGGAGCTTAAATACATTCTCAAGCAAAGGAATTGGAATTCCTCTAATTTTCTTAGAGAAGATTTTCATAATCTCTCTCTAGCTCAAGCGGAGGTTTTTTCTAAGCTGCAACAGGATCCTTTAAACCATACTTTCAACACTAATCTTAAGTCTATTAATTCTAAGCTTTGTGATCTTAAAGCTAGATTAGTGGATTGGGCTACCCAAAGGAGCAAAACTAAATGGCTGAAGGCTGGGGAGGATGATTTAAAGTTTCTATATGCTAATATAAATATTAGACAAAACTCTAATCAAATTAGAGGTGTGTTGGTGGACGGTACTCTATATACTTCTCAAATTGATATCAATTCTATCTTCATCAACCATTTTCAGCAACTGTTTAACGTTTTGCCTCCCTCCGGATCCAATACACTTCCAGCTGGAAATTCTATCCCGGCTGCTCTGCTCAATGGTTTGATTGCTCCTTTCTCTTCTGATGATATTAAGGATGTTATTTTTTCTGCACCCACTCAAGCAGCCCCGGGGCCTGACGGAATCACCTTTGAATTCTACAAAGCTTCTTGGAATCTTTTGGGGAATCAGATTTGTAAAGCGGTGCAATCTTTCTTTACTACTGGTTTTTTACCTAAACAAGCTAAGAATACGGTTATTGCTCTTATTCCAAAACATCCTCATGCATCCTCTGTTAATGATTATAGACCAATTTCCTTATGCAATGCTTTCTACAAAATCATTGCCAAATTGCTTGCTACTAGGATGAAAACTATCATGCCATTTATTATTCATCCAGCCCAAGCTGGTTTCATCAAAAGTAGAGTTATTACTGATAATATTATTTTGGCTAAGGAAATTTTGGGGCTTTTTAATGTCAACTCCAAAGAGAAGTTCTTTTGTGCTAAATTTGACATTAGCAAAGCTTTTGACTCTGTCTCTAGGCAATTTCTCCTCGATCGCATGCTTGCCAAAGGTTTTCCTCCTATCTTTATTTCTTGGATTAAAGCTTGCATCTCTGATGTTCATTTCTCGGTTTCTATTAATGGATCTCTTCAAGGGTTTTTCAGCTCCACTTCAGGCCTTCGCCAGGGATGTCCTTTATCACCTTATCTCTTCACTATAGTCATGGATGGTTTATCTGAATGTTTTGAAGAAGCTAATCGCCTGAATATTTTCTCTGGCATCCCTTTGGGTAATTTTTTTGCTACACATCTCTTATATGCTGATGATTTACTTGTTTTCTCCAAAGCCTCTCTGGTTGAGGCCTCTTGTCTTAAAGGAATTCTTGGGAGATTTGCGGCTTCTTCTGGTCTCAATATCAACCCTGCTAAAAGCTCAATCCTGTTTTCCAAGAATTGTCAGTTGGGTGTGGAGATCTCTAACCTTCTCAATATTCCTCAAACGGACAGACCATTAAAATACCTGGGGCTGCCTATTTTCTTTAAACGGCTGTCCCAAACTGATTATCAGCCTCTCATTAAGAAGGTTACTAAAGCTTTGGAGGGTTGGAAAGTAAAACTGTTATCATTTGGGGGAAGAATCCAATTCCTGAGATTTACTATCTTCAACACTATCGCATATTGGATTAGGGGCTCTATTCTCCCTAAGTTTTGTCTGAAAATCTTAAACAAACTGTGCTCTAGATTCTTATTCGGAAGAGACATTGCTGCCAGAAAACTTCATCTTATTGCTTGGAAGGATACTTGTCTTCCTAAGGCTAATGGTGGTCTGGGATTACCTTCTCTAGATTCATTAGCTTTTAACTTCAGCTGTTCCATGATTAGGAGATTCCTAAATGAACAAGGGTTACTGTTTTCTTGCTGGAGAAAATTATATATTTCTCTTTGGTCTCCTCTTCCAAAGAGAAGTTCCCCTTATTGGAACCATTTGAGTCATACTGCCATCCATATTAAACACTGCTTACAGCTCCAAATTCTGTCGAGCTCCTTTTTTTCCTTAATCTGGGATCCTTGGTGTTTTGGTAAGTCTCTTATGGATTTACGAGACATGCACTCTGACTTTAGTTGGCTGGAGGCTTTTAAACATGCTGCTTTATCTACTATAATCGTGAATGGGCAATGGGTTGTTCCGGTTGGTTGGCCCCACAATTTTAAGAATTTGATTCTTTCTTTGCCCATTGTGGTTACGGAAACTTCCTGTCTCTGGCAAAACTCGGCTAAAGTTTCTAATAATCAATTTTCTAAAGAATTTTTTAGGCAGCATCCGGTGGTAAGTTGGCACCGTTTCATTTGGCACAGGCATTTCTCGATAAGATTCTCATCATTTGGCTGGCTTGCTATGAAAAATGGGTTAAAAACTTCAGATAATCTTATCTGTCGTGGTCTTCATGTGAACCCGCGTTGCATTTTTTGTCATGACTGTAGAGATACTATCACCCATCTTTTCTTTGAGTGTGATTTCTGTTTTGACATTTTGAATCTGCTAATCCCCCAGACTCAAACTCTTTTACTTAGGCCCAACCTTTATCAGATTTTTGAATTTATTGATGATATTTCTGATACTAAAGATATGTTGCACTTCTATTGTCTGCTGATTAACGCCTCCATTTATCACATATGGAGAGCTCGTAATGATAGATCTTTTGGCAATATTCTGGAATGTCATACTACGGTGGCTATTAAAATTAAAAAGGCTCTGCTTGTGAAGCTGGAGAATTGGAAGAATGGTAGTAATCTCAATCACCTGTTGGCTTAACCTCTGTGCGGTTACTTTCGTTGTTTTGGCATCTTGTTGCTGGATGCTGTTGGCTGGTTTGAGGTTATTTTGCTCCATTACCTCTGCTGCTCTGTTTTGTTCTATTTCTGATTTGGTTGGGTTTTTGCCTGATGGCTGGACTGCTGATAATATGTTTGGATCTTCTGGGACCAGCTCTATTACTGGCAGGTTGTTATTATGGATGAGGTTTTTGCAGGACGATGATGACCGCTGCAGCAACACCCCTTGGAGGGCCTTTTTAGGCAACCAGGGGTTATTCATTGATTGCCCGATTGACCCGAGAGATTAGCTGCAGTTTTTGCCTGAGTCCTAAATTTTTTGTATACCACATTTTCTTTCTCTTTTGGTTGATTAGGGTGGTATAGGTTTCTCTTTCCTGTAATTTTTTCTTTTATCCCCCCAGTTTTTATTTTTGGGGTTGGATCTTCTTACATGTAACCTTTTTATATTAATAGATGGGCTTAGGCCCCAAATTCTCCCAAAAAAAAAAAAAAATACCTGCTAGATACCTAAGAGACATATCAGCTTATTCAGAATAAATTGTAATATAATATCTAATTTTATTAAAAATATATATTGTTGCCTGCCAAATTAAAGTATTGAACCTGAGTAAAAAAATAAATAAATAGTTAGTTTGTTTAACGAGTGACTTCTGAAGTCTTGAACGGATGATTTTTAAAGTCCTTATAAATGAGTGCACCTGTTTCTCTCTAAATTTATATTCAGCTTCACATTTTAAAAATATTTAGGAAGGGTAAGAAATTCACTAATATATAATTATATATCATATTACTTTTGACCAAAACTCGTCAGTTAAAACATGAGACAATTGACCTGTGAAGTCCCCGTCTTCATTTGGGATCATATTTTAGTTTTTTTTTTAAGTTTATTTTTTTATTTGTTTGATTTATATATTTGTATAAAAATATATTTAGTGTATTAAATATAAGTTACTATTTTAATATAATATTGATTAATTTATACAATTATGATAATAATGGTGGAGAGAAAACAGTGGAGTTGTGAATTATGGCAATGATGATGGTCGGTGGTGATGAAGTAGGTGATCGATGGTAGTAGTGGTGTCATTCGATGGTGGTGATAGTGGCAGTAAGTTGTGATGGCTGCAATTGATGATAGTAATGACGACAATATAATGTTGGAGGCAATGACATCAGCTGATTGTAGTAGCCAATGACAGGCAGTGACAGTGTGATGAGGACATACGATCATGGAAAGTCTATCAGAGAAGGTGCAGAAGATTGACGGCTACGATTAGACCACTTTGTTTTTGAGTATCTATTTGTATTTGATTTTATTATATATATTTTTCATTTTTACTCTCACTTAAGATAGTAGACTTATGTAACCCCAGGAGGCACTTTTGTCGTTGGATATATTAATGTATTTTGTCTATTTATAGACCTCCCCAAATATTTGGGGAGGATGATGATTATTATAAGAAAAAAAAATCCTGCGCCTCGTGTCTTTGTAAGTTTTGAGAGTTCTTATGAGAACTTTGGTGAAGTTCTTAGGCGAGGGCAAAGCAATACCCGTCAGCCGTAAGACGTGTCTGAGCTCGCGGCTTATCTCTACCAACAGATTTTTCTCCCACCCTCTCCTCATCTTTTTGGCCCTAACTCCCCCTCTCCTCCTCCTAGCCACCGGCCACCTTCCCTCTCGTTTTGGATCCCAAATTTTCAAATAACATCTCTTAATACTTTCCAAATTTAGTGCATCATAATTTTGGAAAGTTAAAAATTAAAATTCCAATTCAATTCAAATTTGAAATCTCTTTCTATTTAAAAGAATGAGTTATGTTAGGAAATTTTTCTCATTCATGCCAATTTGAATTTGAATGACGATTTGCTATAAACCCTGTTTCCTTAATTATGAAGCTATGATTGACAACTCTATTAAATCACCAATCCCACTCCCCAATCATTACTAGCCCCCCTCTTGCCTTTTTCATCCTTTCCTTAAGTGATTCTATCACTTAATTCTCCTCAATCAATTACTCCAAATTAATTTCAGATATGGAGATTTATTATAAATCATATTTCCTTAATTAGGAAGCTATGATTGGCAACTCTATTAAATCACCAATCCAACTCCCCAATCATTGCTAGCCGTCCGCACTCTTGCCTCTTTCATCCTTTCCTTAAGTGCTCCTTCCAATTAATTGCCCCCAAATTAATTTCAGATTTTGCTAATTACAGGAATTATTTCCAAAATTCCTAATTGTTGTCCATGTTATAATATATCCTATAAATCTGAAATTAAATTTCATGCTTCCTCCCTCCCTTTGATGGTCGGCCACAACACCACCCCTCCTAAAATATTCATAATAACTTGATCTTTCTCTTAAGGAAGGAAGATGTGAATCCTCGTCCCCTGGCCAGCTACACCCCACCCCTTACCTCCATCATAAAGCCTTAACTTATTATCGATTACAAGACTTGTTTGGTTCAAGAAGCAATCCCATCAACTCAACAGCCGGTTTGGGAAATGGTGGAACAAGCACCAAGAACACGAGAACGATAAACTCTCTCCCTAACCCTATATCTTCGACTCTTCCTCAATCATGATATCGTTTAATTTTGAAGAGTTATAAGAAGGCTTGTCGTCCGGAGGGACCATAGTCAGGCTAGAGGAACTATAATCCGCATACTACTGTTGTCGGAGGGACTATAGTCAACAGACGATGGTGGCGGATGAGACCATGGTCTGCAGGCGAAGAATGTCGGAGGGACTGTAGTTAACGGGTGACGTTGTTGGAGGGACTATATCAGATGGCGAAGGAGGTCGGAGGAACCATAGTTGGCGAGTGATGATGGTCGGATAAAGGCTTTGCAATGGATGCCATATAGAGGTAAAACGATGATAGTCAGGCAGAGATCTAGTAGTGGCACTCTCGTGACAAGGGCTCCATAATTTTTCAAGTCATAGAACTCTCTTGAGT
Organism: Dendrobium nobile; assembly: GCA_022539455.1. Classification (NCBI taxonomy): domain Eukaryota; kingdom Viridiplantae; phylum Streptophyta; class Magnoliopsida; order Asparagales; family Orchidaceae; genus Dendrobium; species Dendrobium nobile. The sequence continues at coordinate 71,945,030 of CM039726.1, read as the reverse complement.
CTCTTGCCCATGGTTTAAGCCTCCAAAAGTCTAAGCCGCAAAGGTCCCAACCCCCAAAGGTCTCTCTCCCATTTCCTGTGAAAGACGGAGCTTATTTATAGATTTTAAGAGTGACATGCTCCGTGAATATAATGAAGATTTAGGATAATTTTGGAGTTCTCCATTAGATGACTCTTACTAATTTCCTCAATTATAGAGCATTCATTCAACATTCAGTTGCCGTAATGATGTTTGAATTAATTGATATTGGGCTCGTTGGATTTATCTCATCGAGCTGATTGATTCGACTATAAACATGCTATATTTGGATATCATTTAATCATCTAATTAATGCTTTAGAGCTTTCAAATTTGCTCAAAGCTTCTTATTTGAACCCATTTTAGCTCGGATTTGGCCGATTTTGATGTTGTTATGTTCGTCTCACTTAGATATTCAATTTGACTGCAAATTTGCTTAAATTGGAATTTGGTTGGTCCTAAATTTAATTTTTGAAATTTCCATTCAAATATGTATCAAGATTCATGTCTGATCTAGATACTAGGACGTATAAAATATAAAAAAATATAAATTATCTTAAATGTAGCCTAAATAATTTCTTGTTTATTTTTTTAAAGACATATGAGAGGTTGAAATATAAACTCACTTTCTCATCAGATATGTAAGTTTTAAAATTTAAAACCTTTTAATTCATATATTCATAAGAACTTATTTTATTTTATTTTTTCATTTATAAATCGTAGTTATCGCGTTAGCTTTACTTACTTTAACCTTAGCCCTGAAGTAATACCTTTCAAGGTTATAAGAAGGGCTTTTCCCAAAAGAAAAAAAAAAAAAAAAAAACAAAAAGGGTTATAAGAAGGCTTGTCGTCCACACCCGCACCCGCCCCTTCTCTTCCTCTTTCTCACTCTCATAAAAAAATTCAAAACCTCAAAATCTCTCATTTCGGGCTGTAATTCTTCGTGCACACGAGCACCCTACCCCCTCGCTAACCTTCGTGGTCTCCTCGTTGGCTGCGCGAAGATGAGCGGCTTTTCTAGGGTTTCAATCCCTAATAACACGAAGAAGATGATCCAGAACATTAAGGAGATCGCGGCGAATCACAGCGATGAGGAGATATACGCAATGCTTAAGGAATGCTCCATGGATCCCAACGAGACTGTTCATAAGCTCCTTTACCAAGGTCTTAAAATTCTTCTCTGTACTTTTCTTTTGCCACTTACTGTATGTGATATTTCGTCTCTTTTCTCCTTGTTGACCTGTCGGATGGGTAATCTTGATTCCGGGATTCGATGTAATGATGACTTGTGCGTTTTATTGGATGGGATACCGTGATTATAAGATCAAATTCGTCTTTTTGTTGACGGATTTCGATATTTTTGTTCATCTTTTAGCGTTTGTTCCACTTTTCGTACTGTTTTACCGTGCCAAATGTAGATTTGGGGATTTTTTTTTGGGAAATTTTGGGGCAAAGCCTGTATATTAATCAATACAAAATACAACTAAGAGGCCTTAAAATAAGACCCGAAAACATAAACCGAACAGAAGAAAAGAAAGAAAGCAGTAAAACCGATAATACAAAAGTTCCCCAGGAAAAACGGCGAACGAGAAAATGTCGGTCAAAACCTAGACTCAGTATGAAGCCAACCGCAGAATCATCATAAGATCAGCTGAAACAGCCAAGAACCCGATCAAGCAAGAGAACCAAAAGAGGAGAAATGTGCCCAGATTGCCGCAGGGCCTCCCGTGAGCACAAGGGCCATATCTGAAGACACCCGAGCGCCTATCCTCTAGGCTATAGGGCTTAAGCAAAGGTTGCCACATATACCTTCCAGTGCAAAAAGCCATGCAATTGGCATCAATCCTCATCGTCTGCAAAAACAACAGCTCCGACAAGAGACCCAAATTCAACAAGCAATAGCAGCTTTCCAGATTAAGCGGACCGGAAGCCTCAGTTTAGGATAGCAAATTGTCTCTTAATTTCATCATAATCCTTTCTCCTTTTGACCCGAGAAATGAGAGCATGTTTAATCTCATAAAGTAAGGAAGAGGGATTAGCCCCCATATTCCCAAACCTAAGATTGTTTCTTTGTCTCCACAAGAAATAGATAGTGTAGTTAAGAGCCAATAAACAAAAAATTTTACCCCCCTTACCATGATCCAAAAGATCCAAGTGTTCAAAAGCTTGACATAGGGTCGGCCTGAAGATTAAGCTATTAAAGAAGGGCAGAAAAGATGTGATCACCATGAATGAGAAATCAGATTCAAAAAACAAATGCCTATGGGATTCTGGAGCGTCTTGGAAAAAGGAACAAAGAGGAGAAATGGGAATAGATCTTCTAATGAGAATATCAACACATTTTAACCTTCCCATGATAGCCATCCAAGAGTAACAGGAGTATCTTAGTGCATGTTTCTTATGCCAGATGAATTGAGATCAAGAAACCTCCGCCAAATTCCCAAAAAATTGAGAAATAAAAATTTTAAACTTAGGTTTGCAAGAACCATTCCACGAAATACCCCCAGGATCACCAATCAGTACTCCCAAAATAGACTGCTAGATGTTTGTAGGAAGAGAGCTAGGAAGTTTCCAAGTATCCTCCACAATGAAATCTTTAACTAGTGCCCGTGTAAAATGATGTGAATGCCCCAGATCATGGAGCGAATTACCATTGCACCACGAGTCCCAGATCATAGAGTAGGAACAGTTAGAAGAAACATTAAAGGTGATGTTATTCCTGATGTTCAAAGCCGTAAGACAAGTAAACATCCAAAATTTGGAGGCATTAGCATTAGGAGGTTTCCAGGGAGAGTGGAATTTGGACTTAAACCAAGCGCTCACAAGATTTTTGCAGTTATAAAGCCTCAAATGAAAGAGTAGGAAATGTGATAGATAGCATCGATGGATGAGGTGAACCTTTCTTTTATTTATCCGACCATGAAAAGGAAATTTAGCACAGAGTTTGGAAATTAATTTACTACACGCTTTGGGTATAATAGATCCTCTTATCCAATAGGAAATGGTGTTGGCAATGGTGAATTTCAGGAATTGAACTCTACCTGCAAAAGACAGAAAATTTACTTTCCAACCATCAAGTAGAGTAAATATTCTACTCAGTAGTGGTTGGAAGTGAAAGAAGTTAAGCTTTTTGGGGGAAATGGGGATCCCAAGGTAGGTGAGGAAGTTTTCAACTCTAGAGATCCCCAAAATTTCACAAATACTTATGGCTTCAGGGGCAAGTTTGGAGAAGATGATAGAGCTTTCAGAAGGGTTAACTTGAAGCCTCGAGGCATTACCAAACACATATAGGGAATCTTGGAGAGCGGCCTCATTAATAGTGGAGGCCTCATCAAAAACCAGAAGATCATCTGCATATAGCAAATGATCAATAGAAATCCCATTGGGGTAAATCCCAGTGAAAGGGTTGGTCGGATAGGATCTTTGGAGACAACAAGATAAACCGTCCATAACAATATAGAAGAGCAGAGGGGAGAGAGGACACCCCTGCCTTAGCCCCGAGGAAGCTTTAAAGAACCCTTCAAGAGTACCATTTATGGAAATAGAGAAGAAAACCCCAGTAATGCAACTTTTAATCCAATTTAAGAACTTTGAGGGAAAACCTTTTTGTGCCATTCCGAGTGATCAAAAAGTCATGAGAGACAGTATTGAAAGCCTTCAAAATGTTCAATTTGGCACAGAACATTTTTTTTTGAAGCATTAAATTCCCTATGCAATTCCGAGGCAAGTAAAATATTATCAGTCGAGCACCTAGACTGAACAAAACCCCCTTGGCTTTCATGAATAATATGGGGGCAAAATGAGTTTGAGTATATTGGCCAAAACCTTGGCCACAATCTTGTAGAACACATTGCAGAGAGATATGGGTCTGTAATCCGATATATTTGAAGCATGAGGTCTTTTGGGGATCAAGATTAAAGCAGAGGCTTTAGCACCCTTAGGTAAATAACCTGTGTGATAGAAATTGTTTATAATTTGGCATAACATTGGTTCGCTAATATGCCAAGTGCGTTTGTAAAAGGCATAATTCAATTCATCCAGGCCCGGGGCAGAATCATTATGGCCGTCAAAAACTGCAGATTTGATCTCATCGTAAGAGAAAGGGACTTCAAGAGAAGCCTTCATATGCTCGAGGACAGGGATACCCAAAGGGAAATTAAAGTTAGTTGCATGTGCCGGCATAAGGGGGGTTAAACAAGGATTTAAAATGCTTAATTAAGGCCTTAGCAATATCAGGTTGCCGCGATCTCCTTAATGTTCTAGATCATCTTCTTCGTGTTATTACTTATTAGGGATGGAAACCCTAGAAAAGCAGCTCATATTCGCGCAACCAACGAGAAGACCACGAAGGTTAGCGAGGGGGTAGGGTGCTGGTGCGCTCGAAGTATTACAGCCCGAAATGAGAGATTTTGAGGTTTTGAATTTTTTTATGAGAGCGAGAAAGAGAGAGAGGGAAGAGAAGGGGCGGGTGTGGACGACAATCCTTCTTATAACCCTTTTTTTTGTTGGGAAAAAGCCTTCTTATAGCCTTGAAAGGTATTACTTCAGGGCTAAGGTTAAAGTAAAGCTAAGGCGATAACTAGGATTTATAAATTACAAAATAAAATAAAATTAGTTCTTATGAATATATGAATTAAAAGGTTTTAAAATTTAAAACTTACATATTTACTTTATTCCCGCTATTATATTTTATTACCCTTTTAAAATGAAAGATGAATCCTGTTCTTTTTTGTTTGTGTGAGAGGCTCTTTTTTAGGATTCACTTATCATGCCTCTTTTTAATGTAATCATTAGAGGCAGTTAGCTTTGGTGTCCATTACCTTGGGAAGGATCTGTTTGTTTCACACGCCGTGTTTACTGTGCAGTTGTGGTTTTCTGGTTTCGGTGACTTAGGCAGAAATGTGCTAATTGGTTGAGCATATCTGTTAGCCCTTGGGTCCGTCCGCAAGTGTACTACCTAAATTCTTTTTCCTCAATCAACTTTATTTACTTACCTAAAATTTTTTTGTTTGTTCCTTGAATATACTTGAATTCGAATACTAATATGTGAATAGCTGTGATTGGTTTATGATGCATAGTTCTCTTTGAGTTTGCTTTGTTCCACAGTACTGATATTTGTTTCATGATAATCTCCATATTTACTTTTTTTGTATTAATCTCTCACCTGACATTAACAAAAAAAATCTGTCACCTGATATGTCTACTTTCTTCGTATGGATTTGGTGTAATTATGATTCATTTATTCCATTTTGATTCTTTCCTCTCACAACTGTTTGTGTCCTTGCGAATTGTTTCGTTCTAGAATGATAAATTGATTTATTTTCTTAAAATTCAAAGTTTATGTATACTGGAAAGCATTGTTATTAGAGGTAATTACTTGGAATATTCCTGGAAGGATAGATTTGTTATATGATTCTATTAACCTTATATTAATCTGAAGAGAGTAGATTATCAAAGTAATTTTGTTGTTGTAGATACCTTTCACGAGGTCAAGAGAAAGCGTGACAAGAGAAAAGAGGTAATTCTTGCGCATCACTTGCTTCCCTTCATTTGCTAACTAAGTTCTGTAAGCTTAATCGCAAATGTAATTGTTTGAAGAGTACTGATTTGCAAACTACAATTTGGTACGCTATTCTTTTTGTCCTGTCAATGCTTGTAGTATCGGTGTTGATTAGCTTTCTTTTTTCCTGATGTTCATAACCTTTCTTTGAAACGTAAATTTTTATCTCATTGTACTAATTGGAAAGGTTATATCATTCTTCATTTATTTTCTTAATTTGTTTCTTCTGGTAAAGTTTATTTTCTTGTCATACTGAAGGAATCCTTTAGTTACTTTTGTTTTGAAATGACTAAAAGCACTTCGAAAATTTCTTACGCATCAGTGTTCTGCTACTTTCAAAACATGATGGTTAGTTTTTTGAGCAACTATGACCAACTCTCAAAAGATAGTTTATGTTTGCTTCAGTTCATTTGACGTGTTTTCTTTTGCTTTCCAAGGGTGACTAACTTTATTCTTGTTAAAAGATATGAACTTCTCAGAATGTTGCATAATGAAAAGCAAAGCAAAACATAAAGGCCATAAGGATGGTTTTGTTTATGGAAAAATGATTGAACTAATCTATAGTACTTCACTATGACTAAAAAATTTCATTGCTTTTATGTTGTTTTACCGACATGATTTCATTTATAGCTCAACTGAGCATGTTGCTTTCTAGACAATCAAATGCTTTTTAAACTGTAAGCTTATAGCAAAGTTCTTGATTCTTATCAAAGAAATAATAGCTTTTGTTCGACATAGGAAGGTTCCTATGCATGGCAATATAAAGTGCTTAGCAAATTTTTAATTTGTTTATCCTGAAGAAATAACATGAGGATTAAGCTAAGTAGAAGAGCATGAATTCTTAAATCTACTCAATAGAAAGTCTATTTGAGTTCATTAAATAATTTATATGACATCATGAAAATTAAATAACCATTATACTACAGGCGTTTTGCCTCGCATGTTAGATGCATGACAATCCACACGATAATATGAAAAGTAATTGGCACCAAGTATCCTTTTGTAGAAAATGCATTACTAATACCACATTAACAAAATTGCAAATACAACATTAACAAAATTACAATGGCAAAAAGCTTTGATTTTTATTATCAAAGCAAGCTTGAATGAACCAATTTCATTCTCAAACGCAATTTCATGAAATCTTAACTAAAGAAAGACAAGATTGGGGATTTCCTAATTTTGTATTGTGTTAATAAAACAAAAAGAATATATTGAGAGCAGTGTGACTGAAGAGAGAAGGTGATGATGAACTATGATGACAACGAAAACAATCTACATAAATGAACAAGATGGTCAATGAAGAAGGCAATGCTGAGGAAGAATAAAAAGATTGGAGTTGGCGTTAGTGATAGTGATGATGCACATGGAGATGAACAAATTTCACCATTGCTTGACCCCACCATTGTTGTCATGATGCTATGACATGGTTCTTGTCGGTTGCGAAAATTAAATAGGGGTTAGGGTGAGGAGTGAGGAGATAAGTTGATGTTAGTTTATTAGGAATTAAGGATTGATGAAGCATATAATCATAAAATTGTCATCTTATATTGTATATTCCAAGCAGGTGATAACCTTGAGCCATTTGGTTAATTTTGTGTCAATTCTTTAGTTCTTCCAATATTCTTCCATACTATTAATATCCAGTTCATCCTGCAACCATATGATAAATGACCCTGTTTAATTTCTCAAATCATCATTCGTTTGCCATGACTCTCAGTTATGGTGGCACTTCAATTGTGGTAGTCATTAATCTTTAATAATTGTCCTTGACCTCTTTAAATTGCTAGATTTTTGGTGGTTACAGTTTACATCCTCTATTATAAATTTATAAGAACTATTTTACTTTTGTTGCCTTGCTTAGATTCTTTTACTTTTTAATTGCTCGTATATCCAATTTTCTTGCTGTCAACTCCACTGGGATTAGTAGTGACATTTCCTGAATATGTATCAGTTGTTGCACCTCTCTCTGCTCCAGTAAATTTGTTGTGATAGATGTTTGAAGGGATAAAAAAAAGTTTGAGGAAAAAAAGTTTCTATCTATTAAGCATGGATCATTAGAAAGGATAAATAAATCAGCTCATATCTACTAATAGTTGCGTGCCAATAGTATGAAGAATCTATCATAGAAAAATTTTGGGGTGTCAGATTTTCTTAGTTCTTGGAATCTTAGTTATTAAATATGATATTATATTGGCATTAGAAGGTTGAATTGATAACCAAATGTAACTCAAGTTGATTCTCACTCTGGCCAAATCAACCCATTGCCCATTGGCCCTTAAAACCATCACGCTATTTGGTTGAATAGCCGATTTCATTTTCTTATCATTGAGTTTTTTTATGCATTTGCAGCTCTCAATTTTCCATTTTTCAATTATTATTATTATTTTAACTTTACCTTAATCTTTAGAATTAAAGAAATTTTTTTCTTGTATTACAATTTTACTTGTCAATATCCAAATTTATGTTTGTTTAAAGAATATTATCTTTTAATCAATTTAGCAATTCTTAACTTTGTCACAACATTTAGGATAATAGTTTTACCTTAGCTTTTACTAAATTGCCACAAACTTTTTTCCCTTAACACATTAAGCAATAGTTTCTTCACAGCTATTACAATTCAAACGCAACCGAATTTAACAACTTATTTTTGTTTTGATACTGTAAACCCCAGCTAATATCCCTAGTAAAATGAGGACTACCTTAATTCTAGTTTTTCATCTTTATCTTTGACTTGTTCTTCTTTTAAGCATTCTCTTTGAGCTCTCATTTTGGAAGCTAGATTTTTGTTTTGATGTGAGATGACTAGGGAACTTTTGCCTTCCATCTCTTCTTGTTCTCAGGATGCTTACATATGGATACACGTGCCTTCGTAATATGGTTGCTTTGAGGACTAAATATCTTACTTAATTTTATTAAATTTTGAAGTTGGAAAGTTCAGAGGAGCGGGTAGTGTGAGTATATATATATATATATATATATATATATATATATATATATATATATATATATATATATATATATATATATATGTGCATTTTGTTATAAATTAGAATTTGTCTGATGTAAAACAAACATGCGAAGAGTTGCTTTGGGATTGTAACAATAAAGATTGAATTTGTGCATTGCTAATTAGTAACTCATGATTCAATCAAGTTAAATTCTTAGAACTTTTCGTTGGAAGATTAGATAATGATAAGCCGTTATAAGAGGTTAGCAAGACAATTGCAATAACAACAAAAATTAAGTAATAGTACTAATAACAAGTAATCAAGAATCCATAGCATAACATCAAGACATGGTCACTTAGAGTTCCTACTCACTCAATCACTCTTATGCTTTAGCAGATGAAGACAAAGCATACGGTGAGAGAAATTGCCATTAGGAAGATGATATCGAAGGTCTTTGTTGATGGAGAGGTAGCCACAGACGGAGAAGGGGTAGATCTCCCAATGAGAAGCCAAGGCGTCTTAGGTTTTTGGAGATCGATCGTCTCCGCTAAGCAGTAGAGGATGCACTTGACGTATCTTTCCACCGTTTCGTCGTATTCCAAATCAGGCTCGTAGAAGGGGGAGAGGAGGATGTCGATTTACCCCTCGGTCGTTGTAAGCGAAGCCGTGATCGACCTCAGGTTCGGCCATGCACCATAAGCATGAGAAGGAGAGAACACAAGGAGGAAGACAAAAGGAGAGAAAAAGGGTGGTGGAGAGGGAGGCCGATGGCTTGAATAGGATTATAGGAGGGAGAGGGGTGGGGACGGCTTGGAGAGGTGTGGAGGAGGCTAGGTTTTGAAGGAGCTTAGGTTAGTTTAGGGTGGAGGTGTGGTTTAATCTAAATCTGAAATTAATCTCAGATTTTGATTAAAATTGGAGGGAAATAATTTGAAATTTGATTTCAAATTAATTGTAATTAAGACATTGATTGAGGATTATTTGGGGGGGGGGGGGGGGTGGGCCGGCGACATGGAGAGAGGGGGAAGGGGATTATGGGGGTGTTAGGCTCTTTCCAAACAAGATATGACAACTAGGCGGGAAAATAATGAATCCTCCAAAATTAAATTTCGAATGGATTCAAATTTGAAAACTTTCCTTTTTTTAGATTTCACAAATAAGGAAAGTTTTGAATTTCAAAACTCAAATAATTTCTTCCTTTAATGCTAGATCTAAATTAGGGAGTCATTATGATAATTGAAATCATCATAATGGCTTGATTAATGGGTATGTGGCCGGCGGTCGGGGGGGGGGGGGGGGGCGGATTTTTCGTCGGGTTGAGGTAAGCTTGGATGGTGGTTGGACTTGGGGTGGTGGAGCTAGAGGATGAAGTGGGTGGGAGAGATTAAGCAACCGGTGGAGGTGGACTTGGAAGGGGACGGCGGGTGGACAAGGGAAGGAGGATGGGGGAAACACAAATAAAAATAGAAAAGAAGAAACCACGAGCCGTGGACTCTTCCAACGACTGGTGGGCCTTGCACTTGCTCACCTCGAGCTCTCTCCCTTCTCACTAGTGATCACACAAGAAGAAGAAGAAACACAAGAAATTTTTATTAAACATTCATAATCCCATTACAATGTATAGGGCCACTATATATAGGCCTCTAACATGAAAAGAAAAAGTGCAAACTTGCCGTCCGGACTACAATGACAAGATACTCCCCATAGGGGTAAAATCGGAAAACAACAAAACTAAATAAAACATCATGCTATGACAAGATTATAAAACATAAAGCGTCAAAAGTAAAGATGCTGAATCGTAGCCGTCGATCTACGATTCTATCGTCGGTACACGTGTCTGAATATCTGAGCGATGTCCTCATCATTGTCCTATTATATTTTTTGTACATTAAAGTTTCACAATGAAAATCTAGGTTAGATGATTTGGGTTGGTACTATTCTCATGTGGTAATCATAATGTATGTATGATATGTGCATGCATTTATTTGTGAATGAGATTATGGTCCAGTCGAGCACAAATTCAATTTTCTCCTTCCTTTTGGATTCTAGTTATAAAGAACCAAAATTAAATGCTTGTCCATTGATTTTAATTTACACTATATGTATGTACGAGAGTATTGCCTTGCCCATTTGTGTGGCTAAAAATCCCTTACTAAATTTTGACCATGAAGAGTACATTTTGACCATGAAGAGTACAAAAATGAAAGTGAAGACTGGTTATCTAGATTTACACTATGTCGTTGGTTATAGTAAACTTGATTGAAAATTGGGATTAGCTCTTTGGATTTTGCTTATGAAAGTTCCACAATGAATTAAATGACTATCTTGTTTTTAACTTTAAAAACCATGGACCAAAAAATTATAAATTTTTGTAATCGCATTCATAGATCATAAGATTAGAAAAAAAGGCTTATAAGTCATGCTATAAGAAGTTTTTTTAGAAGATCAAAGCTAGTGAACTACTCTAAATGAAGCGTTTTGGACAGTTGCTCTCTTTTTACACACACAAAAATATTGCTCCCCCTCAATAAAACTCTTAATCATAAATCCCCCTAAAACACAACACTAGAAATGTTCTGGCAAAGATTGTTTATGATTTGGACTTATAATGACTTCTGAAATAATTATTGATTTCTCAAGGTCAATAATTTCTTTAAAAATTAAGGGCTTTCACAGTATGTGCATTCTTCGAGTGCTACACAAGTGTGATTGATTACCTAAATGAAGAAAAGAGAGGGGGGGGGGGTTTGCAATCTCTTTATATTGAAATAAAGCTTGGTTTTCTTTGGAATGTTTTTTATCAATATGGTTGTCTTTAATTAACTTATTTATTTGTTTTTCTCATGTGATTGACATCTTGTTAAGTGCAATAGGTTCATTATTTTCTTTTTGAAGCTCATACTTCATTAGTTACTAAACTTATTAAGGGGTATTGGGTTGGAGGAATTTAGAATATAGAGGAGTTTTAAATACAATGTAAAACAAATATGTGCATTTTAGAAATACGCAAGGTGTTTTGTTGGATACAAATTAAATGCAATGAATTTTGTTATTTATTTGATATGATGCATTTCAAACAAATTCATTTTAGAAATACAGCGGGCGTTGACAGGAGATAGTGGCAAGAGGCGGCTGTTAACGAGTGGTGACTGTGATAGGTGGCCAGTGAGGGCTATGGTGGGTGGTCTGTGGCTGATGGTATTAGGTGGAAAACTACTGGTGATGAATACGACCAATGAGTGGCATAAGTTGTGGCTGATTACCAGGCAACGACAATAGGTGGACAGTGGTGGCTACAGTGGGTGGCGGGTGGCCGATAACATTAGATTGCAAACTATTGGTGATGACTACAACCGACGAGAGGCGTAAACCATGGTCAACAACCAGGTGTTGTTGATTGGTAAGTGGTTTTGAGGGGGAAAGGTGACGTGGTGTATTAAAAAAATTGCACGAAGTTAGCAATTTTGAAACACACTAATAATAAACTAAATGGTGAATCCAAATAGATCAATAAATTTCTTTGGATTTGTTTTTTATCTGAAAAACACTTAAATTTTTTAAGTCCTTGCATTCCTTTTAGTCTACACTCAAAATATTTCAATCTAAACAACCCCTAATTGTAGTTGATTTCTTGTAAAATTTTAGATTTGGGTAATTGCTAAATTTTCTTGTGGAAAGAATAAAACATGTTTGTTTTCTATATATCAAAATTGACAAATTTTGTTAAAATTATAAATTAGTAGCCTGCTTGTTACGATTTTATTTTATTTTTCATCTTGGATTATCTTGGATTGCATCGGAAATCCTATAGTCTAATCTTTCTTAATTCAATCCTTCCTATGAATGGGATTTAGTGATTATCCTTGGGATGATTTATGTGTGTGATCCAAATTTATCAGCATAGGTTGGTGTCCAATCCTTTCTCAGTGAATGAAGATCAAGGGGGGTATATTTGGGCTGATTTATGTTTGTGTGTTTGAGAATCTGAATAGGCTGGTGTTCAAATCAAGGGAAGTGCCCTTTGGTTGATTTGTATGTGATAAAAAATCTAAGGATAGGTGGGATATGTGCTTGTTTTGCTTGTATGAAGTCTTGTTCTTTCTTATGGATGATTTCTATCTTTAAACTTGTCTTTTTTTATTTGCTTAGTTAGTGGTTTTACTCATGTGCTTGAAATCTTACAAATTGAGATATGTGCTTGTTTTCTTTTTGAAGCATGGACTTTATTAATTGCTGAAGTTATTCATTGTAGTTGAATTCATTGTTGAATTTTAGATTTGGGCAATACTTAAATTTTCTTGTGGGAAGAATAGTGGCTTTAATATGGCTAATCAATATTTATTTTTGTCGCCAACTATAACATTCGAAAAATATTAACATATTTTCCTAATAATAATTCTATAAGTTACTATGTGGCTGTTTAAACCGTCATTGTTTGATCACTTTCCTTTTTTAATCTTATTATTAGATAATATGCCGCATCATGTTGAATATGCAGAGCAACTTGTCAAGCAGGCATATGCAACTCTACTCTTTATTAGAGATGATTTATAATGATTATAAAATGACGTAACTACCGTGTGTCTTGTTTAGCTATAATCCATAGCAAAGCATCTTTAATATATTATATTGAAGAATAGAGATACAGATGCTGATACAATTTCTAAAATTAAATGCAAAATGCTTAAAATCGAGAAGTGGTATTTAAGTATCATGTGAAATGAGGAGATCATAGAGTGATAATGTTAAAAATTATAAAATTGCAATCAGGCCAATTTTATTGTATCGATATGAGGCAATAAAGAAAGGCCATTGATGGTTGAGTGTGACAAAAATGGAGATTTTAAGATGAAGTTGTAGCAAAATTAGGAATGATAAATTGATAAATGATAGTATTATAGGAGTAGTTGGAGTGACATCTATTGAAGACATTATATTTGAAAATAAATTTTTGTGATTGGAACATCTACAGTACAACTGAAAAACATATCCATTAGATATGTAGTAAAAATTAGTTGTGAAGGCTTGTGAAGGAATGTGGTTTGACTTGTTTTAAAGAAATTGTTCAAATTAGTTTGCAAAGAATAGGTTTAAACCCCAAGCAATGCAAATAGGAATGAATGGATAGGTTTTTTGGGATTGCAATACAATTGATCGCAACATATGTAACTTCTTTTTGAATTTATAAAAATGAGATAATATTGCAAGGAATATAAACAAATTGATATATTTATAGAATAAATTAAATAATATTATCATGAAAATATGTTAAAGAATAAAAAAAAAAAACGTAGTACAATCTCATGAAATGCTTAAGAAAAATTGAAAAAAATGATGAATCTATTGATCATAGGTAACAACATCCAATGCAACAATAAAATCATGTAAACTGTAGTCTTCTTTGGAAGAAAGAGCATGACTACTTTACATCTACCACATCCTATGTACAACTTCTCCATGGAAATTAATAGTTGAATGGATCATTCTAGTTTCACCCGAGGAGGTCCATAGTTGAATTGCTTTTTCAAAATTTATGTTATTTTATTTGCCTTCATCACTATTTTTTAATGAAAGATTTTAATATAAATGTTTGACTTTAAGCTATTTTGCCTTCATTAAGTAATATTTATATTGGTAGATGCTTATCCTAAACATCTTTCTATCAATTAATTCTTTAGCTTCTATTTCTTTTCATTTTAACTCAGCTCTTCTGTACATCGCCCCTGCTATATTCTAGTGCGGCGATCTAAATCTTCATATTATAGCCCAAACATCGGAATATCCTGCTGCATCAGATGGAGCATTTCCCCTTTCTTCCCTGTAACTTCACATTTTCATGTTTTCTGCAATCAGTTTGATTGTGCTTACAATAACTAATTTAGGGTTTGATGAAGTGTTTAATTTAGTTATCTTGCATGGTTGTGAATGTATTTGATAGGTACCACTTGAGTATTTCAAGTGATTCCTATCGGATCTAAGCCAAATCGCAACTATTCCGCTGTTTTCTATGGGAAAACAGTCACCAAACACAAAAAAAACAATGGAAAAAATCTGAGAGAAATCGTAGGAAAAATAGGAAAAACAATAGCAAACGATTGAATTTCACTAGTCGATGCAAAAGACAAGAAAGATACAAGTTTCCTTCGATTCGAGAGGAAGGAAAAACTCTCCAAATCTCTAGTCGTAGCCTAGAGCCCAAAAGAAAAAACCTAGATCTCCCAAATCACATTCAAAATCAAGATAACCCTAATTCCCCCCTCATCTCCCTAATTAAACATGAAAGGAGAGTTACAAAAGACCTAATTACCCCTTCTAATTCAATTCTCCCTCCCACAATTTGAAATTGGCTTCAAGTGGGCCCCCTAGCTTTTCCGCCCTCCCCCTGTTCGCCTGGCTTCCGCTAGGAATAAACCTGGATCGGTCCAGGTTGGACCGGTCCAGCCGGCTCAGGTGCCGGCCTAACAATACCCTCCTCCCAAAGTACCACCTTGTCCTCAAGGTGGAAAGCAGGAAATTGTTCTGCAATCCTCTCCTGTGGCTCCCAGGTGACCTCATAGTCTGGGAGGCCGCTCCACCTAATCTTCACTTCCTTTTCCCCCTTCTCATTGATGCGCACTCCTTCTACCGCTAGAGGCTCCAATGTCACTTCCATGTCCTCCTTCAATGTGCTGGGCAGCTCTGGGCTCACTGCATGCTCCCCCACCACTCTCCTCAACTGTGAGACATGAAAAATGGGGTGTATTCTGGCTGTTGGAGGGAGCCTCAATCTATAGGCCACCCCTCCAATTCTCTCCTCCACTTCAAAAGGGTCAAAATACCTTGCTGCAAGCTTCTCATTTCTCCTTTGGGCCATAGTCCTCTGCCGGTATGGTCGGAGCTTCAAGTAGACTTTGTCCCCAACTGCAAACTGTATATCTCTCCTTTTGCCGTCCGCCTGCTTCTTCATAAGTTGCTGGGCTCTAAGTAAATGCCTCTTGAGCTCTTCCAACACCTGATCTCTCTCCTTCAAATGCTGATCCACTGCAGATACTGGAGTACTACTATGGCTGTAGTGTACCAAATGTGGGGGGTCCCTCCCATATAACACCTTAAAAGGTGTCATCTTGGTAGCCAAGTGAAAAGAAGTATTGTACCAGTATTCTGCCCAAGCTAGCCATTTGGCCCACTGCTTTGGTGTTTCAGACACAAAACACCTCAAGTATGTCTCCAAGCTCCTATTCACCACCTCCGTCTGCCCGTCAGTCTGTGGATGGTAGGCTGTGCTCCTCTTCAATACTGTTCCCTGCATCCTAAATAGCTCCCTCCAGAAATGGCTCAGGAACACCTTGTCCCTATCAGAAATAATGGACTCTGGTACCCCATGCAGGCGGACTATCTCCCTCACAAAAACTGCTGCTACAGACGCTGCTGTGTACGGGTGTCTCAAGGGAATGAAATGAGCATATTTGCTCAGCCTGTCGACCACTACAAGTATAACGGTGTAGCCTTCTGATTTTGGGAGCCCATCAACGAAATCCATAGTAATCTCCTCCCAAACCTTCTCTGGTAGGGCCAGAGGCTGTAGTAATCCTCCTGGTGCCATCGTCAGGTATTTGCTCCGCTGGCAGATATCACACTTCGCCACCATCTCCTCTACATCTTTCCTCATCCCCTTCCAGTACAATTCAGCAGCTAACCGACTATAAGTTTTTTGCACTCCTGAATGCCCTCCTATGACACTCCCATGAAACTCCTGTAGCAGCTTGGGAATGTGGATGGAAGACCTTGAAATCACACTCCTTCCCTGATAGTACAGTCTCTCTCCCACAACTGAGTAGCCTGGGTGGCTGTTCCCATCTGATAACACATCTTCTTTGATTTTCCTTAGCTCCTCATTCTGAATGCTCTCCTCTTTGATGACTCCCCAATCTATCAGTACTGGTACTGATACAGCAATCCCTTGGAGCTCCCCCATACAGCGTGATAAGGCATCTGCTGCCTTATTCTCTAGTCCCGGTCGGTAGTGGATCTCAAAATCATATCCCAGCAGCTTGGACAACCACCTCTGGTGCTCCTCTGTGACCATTCTTTGCTCTAACAAGTACTTCAGGCTCCTCTGATCAGTCCTGATAATAAAGTGTCTGCCCAATAAGTAAGGTCTCAACTTTTGGATGGCCAGTACAATAGCCATCAGCTCTCTCTCGTAGACAGACTTCAGCCTAGCCCGGGACGACAGTACCTGACTGAAGTAAGCTATGGGCCTGTGGTTCTGCATCAACACTGCTCCCAATCCATAGCCTGAAGCATCTGTCTCCACTACAAACACCTGGTTGAAGTCCGGCATAGCAAGCACTGGCACTGTCGTCATGGCCTTCTTTAGCTTCTCAAAAGCCTTTGAAGCTGCTTCTCCCAATAAAAAGTTGTCCTTCTTCAACTGCTCTGTCAGTGGCCACGCTATGGTGCTGTATCCCCTCACGAACCTCCTGTAGTAGCCTGTCAATCCCAAGAATCCTCTGAGCCCCTTCAAGGTCTTGGGTTGAGGCCATGCCAGCATTGCCTCTATCTTGGATTGATCTGCAGCAACTCCCTCCTGGGATATCACATGCCCCAAGTTCTCCACCCGTGCCTGAGCGAAGTCACACTTCTTGAAGTTGGCCTTCAGCTGATGCTTCCTCAGCACACCCAACACCACTCTCAGGTGCTCTAGGTGTTCCTCCTCAGTCCTGCTATAGATTAGAATGCCATCAAAAAATTCCAACACAAACCTGCGGAGGTGTGGCTTGAAGATCCGGTTCATCAAGGCCTGGAATGTGGCAGGTGCGTTGGTGAGGCCAAAAGGCATCACTAGAAACTCGTAGTGGCCCTCATGAGTCCTGAAGGCCGTCTTCTGCACATCTTCCTTCCTCATCCTGATCTGGTGATAGCCTGACTTCAGATCGACCTTGGTGAACAAGGCTGCTCCATGTAGCTCATCCATCAACTCGTCAATCACAGGGATAGGAAACTTATCAGGCACAGTCTCCTTGTTGAGAGCTCTATAGTCTACACAGAACCTCCAACTCCCATCCTTCTTCTTCACAAGCAGAACTGGACTAGAGAAGGGGCTCACACTGGGCTGAATGATCCCTCCTTCTAGCATTTCTTCCACCAGCTTCTCAATCTCATCTTTCTACACCTGAGGGTGTCTGTAAGGCCTCACACTGATAGGAGATACTCCCTCTTTCAGGATAATCTGGTGCTCCTGCTCTCTGTCAGGTGGTAGTCCCACCGGAGGTTGGAACACATCCTCAAATTCCTGTAGAAGAGGCTGAACCAACGGGGGAATGAGCTTTTCCTCCCCCTCCTCCTGCTCCTCCAGGCTCTGCAGCTCCACAAGGAATCCTCCTCCTTCCTCATGGATGATTTTCGCCATTGATCTGAGTGACACTCCAGCTCTGGACAATCCTGGTTCCCCTTTTAGCTTCACCCTCTTCCCTTCTACAATTAGCTCCATCACCATGGTCCCCCAGTTCACCTTGGTTTCACCCAAGGTCTGTAGCCACTTCATGCTCAGAATGACATCTGTGCTACCCAACTTCAGGGGTAGGAAGTCCTCTACCACCCTGATCTCCTGTATCCTTATCTCCACCCATTTGCAGATCCCGGTGCTGGACTCAATCTTTCCTGTCCCCATCATCACCCCATAACTGCCTGTCTCAGTAGGCTCCATCCCTAGCTCCTTCGCCACCTGGGTGGATGTGAAATTGTGGGTTGCCCCACTGTCAATCAGGACCACTACCTCCCTCCCAAGGATCTTCCCCTTCACCTTCATCGTATGGCTAGGAGTAAATCCCAACACAGAATTGAGGGAGACCTCGGCTACCTCCAACTGGGGATCAATCTGCTCCTCATCAGAATCATCACACTCTTCAGGCGCCTCGTCTATATAGACGGTGAGAGTCCGAAGGGCGCGATCCTTGCACCTGTGCCCTGGAATAAACTTCTCCTCACATTTGAAACAAAGGCCCTTGGCCCTCTTCTCCTGCATCTCTTCCTCAGTCAATTTCTTGAAACTTCCAGTAGATCTGGTCACCCCGCTCTTCTCCTTTCCACTCTCCCTAGGGAAGCTAGGGCTTGGCCCTTTTGGAGCCAAGTAAGTGGTGGTTGTCCTGGTGGGCCCTCCTGAGTGCGTGTTCCTCCAAGTTCGGGCGTTGGTCTTCTGGTTCTCCACCAGCTGAGCTAACTCCATTGCCTCCCTTAGGTCTCTTGGTCTCATGACCTTCACCGCATCTCTAATTTCTGGTTTGAGGCCCTTCATAAAATTTTCCCCCAAAGTACTGTTTGAGAGGCCCTCCATGTCTCCCACTAAACTCTCAAATTTCTTCCTATATTCCTCTACTGTTCCCTCTTGAGTGAGGGCATAGAACTGTTCTGATATCTCCCATGGGCTGCTCCCCCTGAATCTCTCCCTGATAGCCTCCTTGAAGTCCCTCCAGGACCTCACCGGTTCCCACTTATCCATGTACTTGAACAAGGCAAATGCCGCCCCTTCCAAGCACATGCTAGCAGCCATCAATCTCTCCTCCTCCATCAGGCCGTTCACTGCAAAATACCTCTCCATCTTGTGGATCCACTCATCCACATTTCCCTCCTCGAATACTGGCATTTTCAGCTTCCTGGCCCTCGTGTCCACCCCGTATGCCCTATTCCCCCCATGGCCTCCTCTGTCCCAAGCTATGGGGTCTTCCCAAGTTCCTCTTTTTCCATATCGGGGCTCATCCTCCCTCATTGGCCGCCGGTAGCCATCTTCCCCTCGTTCCCTGCCATGGTGGTTATAGATCCCCCACGGCCGGTCCAATGGGTCGGGCCTCCGACGTCGCCAATCATCTTCTCTTCCTTCCCGGAAGTCTCTCCTTCTGTCATGTTCTTCTCGCCTGATGGACTCCCAAGGTGGCATCCTCCCGTTGCTGTCAAGCAGTTCTACCTCCTCTTCCTCTTCTGGATTCACCTTCTCCTTACCCCTGCTCCCACTACCTTCACCTCTTTCCTCTGCTGGCACCGCTCGTGCTTGCCCCTCCAACAACTTCTTCATCATCTCCTCCAAGGCCATGAATTTCCCTTCCACATTCTCGCTAAATGTGGCCATCTTCTCCTCCAGATCCGCCTTAAGTTGACCCATCTCGGTCTCCAAGACTTCTACCCGCTTAGATGCCATGGAAACCAACGAGATGCCTCCGGATCCACCAAAAATCTGCGAAAAACTGCAGCGAAACAGTGGAAAAAACAGCCCTCCACCGCCCGGATCTCGCTCTGATACCAATTTGATAGGTACCACTTGAGTATTTCAAGTGATTCCTATCGGATCTAAGCCAAATCGCAACTATTCCGCTGTTTTCTATGGGAAAACAGTCACCAAACACAAAAAAAAACAGTGGAAAAAATCTGAGAGAAATCGTAGGAAAAATAGGAAAAATAGGAAAAACAATAACAAACGATTGAATTTCACTAGTCGATGCAAAAGACAAGAAAGATACAAGTTTCCTTCGATTCGATAGGAAGGAAAAACTCTCCAAATCTCTAGTCGTAGCCTAGAGCCCAAAAGAAAAAACCTAGATCTCCCAAATCACATTCAAAATCAAGATAACCCTAATTCCCCCCTCATCTCCCTAATTAAACATGAAAGGAGAGTTACAAAAGACCTAATTACCCCTTCTAATTCAAATTCTCCCTCCCACAATTTGAAATTGGCTTCAAGTGGGCCCCCTAGCTTTTCCGCCCTCCCCCTGTTCGCCTGGCTTCCGCCGGGAATAAACATGGACCGGTCCAGCCGGCTCAGGTGCCGGCCTAACAGTATTTAACATTAAATTAAAAATATTACGAAATGAAACAGAGTATATGCTTACGAAATATAGATTGAAATGCTTTTTCTATTTTCTATCGTAAACCTCATAGAATTTCATATTACAACGAAGCTTTTCATTAGCCCATCATCATGCAGCATGAGATTTTGTTTGAAATAGGTTTTGTTCTGTTTTGTGTTTCATACACTAAAATTCCCTTAACTCGGTCACACTATCAGGAGAAATTCATTAGTACGTCCCAGTCAGAACCTGCATTGGATTTAATGTGGGAAGGAGAAGTTTCTTCTGCAAATTTCTCTGCAGAAAAATTCTATTGCTCCAGAAAACTGCAACACAAAGAAATGCAGTCAGAGAAGAAAAGAAATAGAAACTACACTTTTTTTTAAGCATCAGATATAATATATGGAATAGGAAAGAGAAGAAAAATGGGGATATTTAGCGAGTGATAAGCTGCACGCAACTCTGCAAACATGAAAGATCCAACCACTCAAAGGAGCATTATTAGAAGAGGAAATCTCACTTAAAATAAAACAGTGAAATATAGGGATGGAAAAAAAAAAAAAGAGAAATACGTGGAAAGAAAGGAGAGCAATAGATGCAGAACCATCCCTGCCGCACTCCATTGCCATGTGGTGATAACCGGCTCCCCTCATTCGCACATTTTCTAGCACCCCATCCATCTTCATGTAACTTTGTACTATCCTACCACCCCATAGGTTGGTTGAAGCTTTTTCTTTTGTTCTTTGTGAGCGTCAGCCCACAGGTCTCCAGACTGTCGAGGTCCTGCTTCCTTTGTTCAAATTTCTCTTGTTCAACTGCTGCCCTCTGTTTTTATGTAGGAAAGCTGGACCATCTACACGATATCCTATATATTTTAGGACAATTTGGAATAGAAAGTGCCGTCCCTCCTGGCTTTATCCATACAAGTAGAATCAGCTTCTGGAATGGTTAAACAGATAGCATTTAATTTTGTTTTCATAATTTTCTAAAAGGTTTTACTTATTTATTCTATTCATGGAAGATAATGATTGCCTTATTTTATGTTCAACTTTGAGAACAATAGTTAATTTGATAGGAAACACTTGTAGATTTCAAGTGAATACTAGCAAGAAAGTCAAAAATAGCAAGAAAACTCTTCCAAACTCCTATGAAAACCAGAAAAATAGTAATTTTATTGCAAGAATCAAATAGATCGGAAGAAAACAGCAAGATACCAGTGATCATCTATTCGAGAGGAGGATCGATCTTTCCCAATCTCTAGACGAAACTAGAGCCCAAAACCTAAACCTAAGAGATCCCAAAATCAGCCAAATTCAAGATGCCCTAACCCTAGGAAAACAAAGTATTTAATGCATACAAATAATATTTAAAAAAGCATACAAATCAAAAGGAAATCCCTAAATAGTCCCTACATTCAAATTTCCCTCCCAAATCCCTCAAAAATCCTTCCTAAAATGCATCATTTGCTTCGGCGGCTCACGCGGCACTTGCGTTTTTACTGGACCGGCTAGACCGGTCCAATGGACCGGTCTAACATTATTCAGTACTTGAATTGTTATTTCTCTTTAAACTATCATTTCCTTGACAAAACGAATTTATAAGCTAAGTTTTATTTGCTACCCTGATCTAAGTTTAGTTTCTGCCTTATTTTGGTTGTTGCTTTTCTTAGTGCAGATCACTGATTCTTGTCATCTATTTATCTACAGAGCAATAGAGAAGCTTCTGATACACGGTGGAGGCCAACATCACAGGGGCGGGGGGGTAGGGCCGGACGGGGCAACTATATTCCTCGTTATGCATCTCATGGTATTTCTTATTTGATGTCGATTGTTGATAGCAGTCGATTGTTGATATCAGTAAAGTTGTGGACCTGTGGTTATACACGTCTGTTTAGGACTTGGCATACCGACCTTCATTTTGTTTACTTCAAAAGATATCTGTAATTACTTTTATGTTATCCATTTCATTAATGATCTTAAACAAAGGACTGATGTTTGCTTACTGTTGAATATGTTTTATCTTAGGTCAACATCCCTTTCTGCTGTTGGTTATGCTGTTTAATAAGAATTTTTGTTCTTGATGTAAACTTACATCAAATTGTTGTTGAATTTTTGTGGGTTGGGAATAGATTGAGTGGTAAAGGGGCATGATCTTTACTATTGCACCATGACATTCTAAGTTGGCAAAGAGAATCTTACTAGGTCATTGCTAGATGCTGCTAACTATTTTTTATGCAAGAGTTTGTTTGTTTTTGTCTTACAATATGAGGTTTCAAGTTCTATGCTCTGGTTCTATCTGGGCAGATTCAGATAGCAGAAGGAACATAGTTATTGCGAAGGAGAATGGAATCAGCGAAGGCGGGGGAAAAGGTTCCACATCTCCTTTGTCTCATATGCCTGTGGCGACAGAAACTAAAGCTACTACTGGAGAAAATAAGTCGACTATCCCTATATTGAGGTATATTTGTTTTCCAATTTGCAGAAAACTCTGATCTATTTGTTTTTTAATTTGTATTGATTATTTTCTGTTCCGTGTCACTGTGGGGTGCTGAGAAGCATGGATTCACTGCACTTGACCAATATTCTAGAAATATGCCATAAAAACTCCTTTTTTTAGATTAGTATACATGCGAGGTATCATAAGTTGAAGTAATATGTTGTTCTTTAGCAATGAGCATTAAAGAAATAAAGTCATGATTATTGATTCTTGCCAAACTTTAGAGAATAAATACAAATTCTAAACATTGAACACAGCATATTTATAGGAAATGAGAAATAGAAGTATATGAAATTATGAATAAAAATGGTTTTTTGAATGGACTCTTGTTAAAGTGGTAAGGCTCTGGGTCTAATTGCTTCTTAAATGTATTTTATGCATGCCGTAGCAGTTTATAACAAAATAGTTAATGTTTAAAAAGAAGCATGCCATTGACTAAGTAATAGATTGGAAATATAATCTACTCACATTAGAGTGCGTATGCATCATACATCAAAACTATGGTAGAGAGTGATTGATCATAGGTTATGATGTGATAGTAATGTTTCTCAATATCAGTTTGGATTCATGCTGGGTAGGTTTACTATGGAAGTTACACATTTATTGAGATTTTTGATTGGAGAAGTATAGAGAGAGTAAGGAGGATCTACATTTGATATTTTTTTATTTTGAGAAAACCTATGATAAGTTCCAAGAGAAGTGCTCTGGAGTTTTTTTTAAAAGAAAGGAGTTAATAATATTTATATTCAAGTCATTAAGGATATGTATATAGGTGGCTATTATTTGTGTTTAAGCAAGGTGGTTTGACCAAGTATTTTCCTATTTCAGTTGGATTACATCAAGGATCAACTTTAAGCAAATATCTTTTTGCTTTAGTCATTGATGTTCTTACTAGACAGTTGCAAGAAAGATGTACCATGGTTTATGCTTTTTGCTGAAGATATTCTTCTTATTGATAAGACTATGGAGGGGGTCGAAGGAAAACTTGAACTATGGAGGTCAACCTTAGAATCTAAAAATTTTCATTTGAGTAGATCTAAAACCATGCATGGAGTGTAATTTTAGTAGCAATAGATCTAGTGGGGCATTTTGACTTTGGGCGATTAAGTCATTAAAAAAAGTACACGCTTTAGATACCTCATGTCTATTGTTCAAAGCAATGGTGAAATAGATGAGGATATTATTAGTAGAATTCAAGTTTGATGGTTGAAGTGTAGGAATGCTTTGGGCTTGTTGTGTGATAGAAAAGTACCCCTCAAACTTAAAGGACAATTTTATAAGATGGTGGTGACACTTGTAATGATTTATAGTACAGAATGTTGGCTATTAAAAGAGAAGCATAAATTTAAGTTAAGTGTTGCAGAGATGAGGATGCTCAGGTGGATAAGTGACATTTATACTTAGAGACATAATGCAAAATGAGTATATATGTGAAAAGGTTGGAGTAGCTCCAGTGGCAGATAAGATTTGAGAGAGTTGCCTTAGATGGTTCAAGCACATAAAACAGTGGCCTACCAATGACTTAGTTAGGAGAGTAAATGTATTAGATCTAGCTTTTGTTAAGAAAGATAGAGGTAGATTGAAAAAGATTTGTTTAGAAAGTAGTAGAAATGATCTTTTTTAATTAGATTTAAATGGAAATTTGACTTTTAATTGGACACAATGGAGAAAAATGATTCATGTAGTCGGCCCCACGTAGTGGGATAAAAGCTTGATGATGTTGTTGTTGTTTTTGTAGAGTGCTTATGAAAATTGATGTGCTGTATAGGACAAGTTTGTTTGATGTTATACATTTGGAAAAAAACATACAGCAGTTAATCATGTTTTCTCAAATCTACTTTATCTATAGCTGAAGCTAATTCAATAGATTTCTTCAAGAAAAATTGTCAAAGTTAGTGCATGACAAAACAGTTTAGGCCAGTCTTTTTGAATTTTCCTCTCTTCTTTAACAGCTATACGAACTAACCTTGAACTGGGTCATGCCATTTCATGTGTTATGAAATGTAAAATTATATATTGAGTTTTTTATTTTTATTTTAATTAAGTTCTTAAAAAAATACTGATCTCTATTTTGTGCTGGTTTATTTTTTCATCAGCTCTTGTTTAGGCATTCTAAGCTTCCAGCAAAAAAAAAACTGCTTTTTCTTCTTTCAAAAGCTTGATAATATATCTTGAGCTTACTTAATTTCCTTTGAGATTATATGAGCATGCGAATATTTTACTTTTGACTTATTTTGTTGATTTATTTATGCTTTAGATTGATTTCCAATCATCATAAGCTACCAGCAGAATGCAACAATACAATTAGCAGCCTGTGAAGTTGATTGTCTAGCTGTTTTAGATTTTACTTAAGGATTTTTTCTATGCTTTGGAAATTTTTATTGTTTAGCGTTCAGTCTTGGTTATAATCTTTTAGTCATTGCCATAGTGATCTGAAATTATCTGGTTTTACTAGCATTTGACGATTTGCAATTTGCTCATTTTTTTAGCTATGGTCCCAAATTACCTTAGGAAGATCTAAAATACAAGTTTCATGAAAATTTTAATGGTTGTGAATCAATAATTCTTCTTTATTATCATATAATTTTGTTGAGTGTGATGTTAACACTTATTGTTCAAGATTATTAGAAGATAAGGTGATTTTTGGATGTGATGGGTTTGAGTATCATAGATCTATCATATATAAAAAAAGGAGATATTGATGATGAGAGAACTTCTAGTAATATAAAGAAGTGTCTTGCAAGTTTTGTGTGATAAAAGGCTATTATGGAGGCTTAAAGATAAATTTTATAATTTATAGACAACAATTAGGATGGTAATGTTGTATGGATTAAAATATTGGACTATAAAAAAGTTTTTAATATCTTTTTATTTTTTTGCAACATAATTAAAGGATGTGAACATGAAAGTTTATCAAAATTAGGGAGGATATATCAATGAATGTTTATTTTAGAGAAAAGATTGGAGTGACGTCTATTGCAAAAAAGGTGACTGAAAATAGATTTAAGTGATTTGGACACGGACAACGAATGGTAGAAAATATGTCCATTAGACCAATTCATAAAATTAGTGTAAGAGGATTAGTAAGGATAAGGAATAAACTTAATTTTACATGAATAGTAAGTGTCAACATGATTTGTAAATAATCGATTTAACACCTCATGCAACTCATAAAAAAATGAATGGAAAATATGGGGTTGTAATGCCAATCCCAAATAGTTGGTATAATGCTAATGATGATGATAATTAGTTCTCCTTCCACGTGTGAGAACAGAATATTATAGTTCATTTTTTTGCAAGTTTTTGGTGTTAAATTCACATTAAAATATCTAGTTATGTTGTAAATTAAATATGGAATTTTTTTTTATAATGCCAAATCATATGATGGCCGGTAACTAAGTTATTGTCTTACATTGTACATGGCTTGCCTAACTGGTCATTGTATTGTGTTTTTCACATGTTGTGACTTGTGAGTCATTTTTGTTTTTTTATATTGTGGTTGTATTGAGTTGGTGGTTATCAACAATGTTTGGAATCGTCTCAGTGCCCTAGCATAACACTTTTGGAGTCTTCTTGCTACTGGTTGGATGTACAGTTTGAGCTTGTGTTGTGTTGCTTTGTTTGCCATTATATCTACTATCTTTATACATTCCTTAAATTTTACTTAAAGTAAAACAGAACAAAAGAATTGTTTTAATTTTTTATTTATGTACATCATCACTAGTTTTCTCTGATCCTTTTGCATGATTGGACTCTTCAGTTCCATGTCTAACATGCCCAATGGATCTATCAAAGCTGAGCACCTGCCATCTGACAAGCTTAGTTTCAGTGTTGACTCTTCAATTGAAGGACTTTCAGCTGTGATGGTCAGTAAAGTCGGGTCTTCTTCAACTGATGGAAAGCTTTCCTTATCAAGCAGTGATCAGAGCTCCTTATCCATCTCTGTAGTTTCTGCTTCCGGTGATTATGCCTTGTCATCAGAACCAGTCATACTTCCATCTAGTGATGGACTTTCTCTCAGTGTAGTGGGTGCGATTAAGGGTGAAGTAGGGACTCATCAGTCAATAGTTGATACAACTGCTGACATAAATGTTTCTCATGATAATGGTGGCTCTAAATTGTCATTCTTACAAGAGACAATTGCATCTGAAACGAGCCATACTTTTGTTAATGGAAAACTTAAAGAGAACTTTCATGGAATTGAGGGGGCAAAAGTTCTTAACACTTCTCAAGCTGCATCTCCATCTTCTTCTATTACAGGTGCCTCTAGCAGCAGGCCTTCATCTAATTATAGCAATCGGTCACAACACACAGGTGCTTCTATCAAGGGTAGATTTCTCATTTGAAACTCATAGATCTATTATTTTTTGTTTCTAATTTTGTTTATCATTATCCATTTTCAATTGGAAGGTAATTCAACTCCTCTCACATGAGATATCACTTATTTTTTAGTCTCCAAAACTTCCTCATATGTCACATAATACAATTCAAATTGTCAAATCATGCTAAAAGTTAGTAGATTTCAAGTTGGAGGGTTGAAGTGGAGGAATGCATTGGGCTTGTTGTGTTATAGAAAAGTCCCCCTCAAACTTAAGGGAAGTTTCTATAAGACGGTGGTGAGACCGGCAATGCTTTATAGTGCATAATGTTGGCCATTAAAAGAGAAGCATAATATAAGTTAAGTGTTGAAAAGATGAGGATGCTTAGGTGGATGAGGGGCTTTATTCTTAAAGACAAGATACGAAATGAGAATATACATGAAAAAGTTGGAGTAGCTCCAGTGGATGATAAGATTAGAGAGAGTCGCCTTAGATGGTTTGGTCACATAAAATGGTAGCCTTCCGATGACCCGGTTAAGAAAGTAGATATATTAGTCTATTAGATTTGGCTTATGTTAAGAAAGGTCGAGGTAGACCTAAAAATATTTGGTTAGAGAATTTTAGAAATGACCTTTCTTTACTGGATTTAAATGAGATTTTGACTCTTAACATGACACAATAGAAAAAAAGAATTAATGTAGCCGACCCCATGTAGTGGATAAAGGCTTGATGTTATTGTTGTATTCATTTTAATTCTTTGAATCTAGGAGGATGTATTTACATACTTAGAAGGTTGCCTACTATTGTACTTGAGTCCTTTGATCTTTATCTTACTGTTGGCGATAAAATTCCTTGAAGATTGCTTGCAGAATTCCCTGTTATTGCAGTTCCAATATCTTCTTGTGGCTCTCTACTCCTATGACTCATTGTTCCTACAGGGTTCTCTGTTTAACTTGCACTAATTACTTTATGTAGGCAGGTTTTGCTTACACTTTTTTCTTTTAGGTTGATTTAGGTGAACTTGTATTATTATAAATAGGGTTTGAGCTATGTACACAAATTGAATAAATTTCTTGTTAGATTTGCTTCATTTTCTAAATTTCTTGATCAAGTGAAACAACTGAACAGCATTGAGAAATCCTATTTCCTTTTAGAAGCTAATGAATTGCTTTTTTGGCAAAGACTTTCCCTTTCTACTTTGTTCTTCTATGTTTTGTTATTGGTATGAAAGAGCGATAGATTTTAAATAAGTACATGAACTTCAAAGTTTCATGGCTTTTTTGAACATTGAATTTCTAATCATTACTTGGTAGAAGGCTATTGTTTTTTTCTTATAAATTAATGTCCATTATTCTTTCAGGTTTCATCAAAGGCAACAATGAGAGTTACTGCTTCTAAACTTTTTTTGGTGATTGATATATGATTTTTTTGCATCTTATGTTTGATTGTATTAGAAACCCTAGATCTTAGGATGTTTACATCACTCAGCTTCTAGATCTCTAATAGCTCATTTATAATGTTGAGGTATATCAAGAATTAAAAGAAATCTAGTATAGGTGGAGAATCAATGATTTAGAAATAAGAAAGGGTAAAGAATTTGGACGAATGAACAAGCTTCAATAGGAGGAAGATAAGGAGTATAGAGAAAGCAAACAATAGAAACAAACCATTAGGTAGGGGGGGACCTTTGAAAGGGAGGCTACAAAAAGTTGAATTTTTTTATTTATTATATTATAATACCATAACGCAAGAGTAACAATCATTTTAAAGATTTCAGACTCAATTGCTTACTTAAAACATTTTATGATGTGAAAGGTAGGTAATACTACATTTTTTGTTCCATATATAAAATATTTTTAAACTGCATCTAAAACTAAATAGATATTTATCAAATAGCATGCTCCATGCATTGATTCCTTTGGGCTACAATGAACTATACCGAAGAGTTGAAATGTTATTGAAAGGAGAAATCGTGATCTTTAATTGTACCACAGAGCTGCCAAAATTTTTTTAAGAAACACATGATAAATCTATCCGGAGGAAGAGCATACAAAGGGGACAAACAACATCAACAAACAGTCACTTAACCCATTCGCATGAACATGATCAGCTGTGGAAAGACATCTTTGAAAGCTTGAAGGTCTTCTTGCACTCAAATAAATTGACTTAATTGTTGGCATTAATATATTTTTAATTTTTTTATTTGGGTTCATGGATGGATATTGATCAATTGTGTTAGGGTAAAACCTAATTGAGCTGATTCAAATTTGGCAAATTGGATAAAGCTTGCGAGAATTGCATGGGATATGTGTAAGTACTCTTTTGAGCAGGTGGATGTGTGGAGCGGTGGTGCAAGTGAGGGAGTTGTAGGCCATAAATGTGAAACTAGCGAACAATGTTGCTGGTGCAATAGAGCTAAAGAAAGGTGCACATTATTCATGATTAGTATGAGAGAGTAATTGTGAATAGACAATAGGCAGACGATGATCGATTTAGGACCACATTAAGTGGGCGAGTGCATGCAATGCAACAAATTCAATAAACTAAGATGGAATTGCAATGGGAGCATATACATGTGGGAACGTTGATTGCTTGAGGGTTGTATGAGTTAGGTGCAAGTTGTGATCATGACGATGAAGGTTGAGCAAGAAAGCCTCAAAGCATGGACTATTGATGGAATGATGGATGCGAGTGGATCACACACTAGAGTGAGTGGAGACATGTTGGTAATTGTTAGGTTAGATGAACGACAAAGATACAAGCTAAAATAAAGGGAGAACATGCGTGTACACGTTAAACAAGATGTAATGTGGAATTGCAAGCGATTGTGGAATTATGATGGCTACAAAGTGGACTTGGTCGGGGAGGATGAAGATGTGGTGAATGAGTTTATTTTGGGCTTTAATTACCAAATTGAGAACTATTGAATGAAAGTTTGAAGATTTTAATATAGCAAAATAAGAGAGTCTCCGAAATGAAGGAGACTAAACAGGAACAAGAGGGATCCACCGAAGAAAACCCTTCCCTTTTTTCGGAAGAAAGGGAGGATCTGGACAAAATAGATGAAACGGAAGAGATCCGAGTGAATGGAAAGGAAAAAACAAAGGATGAATTTCACTTTAAAGAGGCACGCTATCAAGGAATTAAGGAAAAGGTAAAGATAGAAAAAATAGCGGCTTTCTTTAATCAAAAAAAGAAAGGTACAATACAAATACAAGAAGAACCCCCTTGTTAAATAGATATTGAAGAATAGATGAAAGTAATGGCTTAATAGGGAGGGAGATAAGAGGAAGAGATGAAGATACAAGCCTCAAATCTAGAGGAGGAGAATCCTAAGTGATGTAGAACTACGTATGGATGCAATGCTTTTGGTTAAGATTTTGCACAACTCTTGATTAGAGAAATAACAAAGAAAACTATTAGCAATTTAAAACAACGGAATAAAATGAAAAAGGGGTCACACCCGCTTCGGCTAAGTCACATAATCAGAGATTTGAAACTTCAAATTAAATTAGAAAACAACATCATGCCAAAATAGTAGTTTCAATAAAAATCCCTAATCTAACAATAAAATTAGCAAACACATGAATACGCTAAAAAATCCTATGTTTACTAAGCTTAGCAGAAGCAGGCGACGGTCGGCCTTCGTGAATACAATCAAACCACGAGAAAAGTTAAACTCAAGAAATAAGAGAAAAGGGAGGGTAAGAAGCCTTCGTCAAGGATCGGCGACGATCCTCCACTCGACGATCTCCAATTGTTCCTCGATGGTTTCCACCAAAGTATCCAAGATCCGCTCGTTATAATCTTCCACCATGTGGTCGACCCTTGGGTTAACGTCGAAGAAGGTTGAACATAAGATGCACACAAACCTGTGCTCGTCGTAGGAGAGTCCGTATTTCGTCTCTGGGTCAGCCATCCATGGAGGACTTTGCTGTTTTGAGTTGGGCAAGCACTAAACACGAAGGGAAGTCTTCTCCGACGAGGGGAAGGCAGTTCGAGCTGAGGGAAAAATGGTGGACAGCAGTTTCGCTTTCCAAAGCAGCAGTTCTAGAGCCTTCAAGTGAGGATGCAAGGCCAATGGTTGAGATTTCAGCTGCAGTCTTAGGGAGTAGGAGAATCCATGCTTTGTAGAGTTTTGGAGAGGTTTAGTGTAGGAAATCTAGCGGGAAAGCCTTGGAGAAATTCGTCCAGCAGGGGAAGACGGGAAAGGGTTTAATTCCCAAAATAGAATACTGAATTTTGGTAAGATTTAAGAGGTGATTGCATGAGGAAGAATTTCGGACAGGTTAAGGGGATGAGTTTTGAATTCTTTCCAAGTGAGAATAGGGGTTTAGGAAATAAATCATGAGGATTTATTATAAGGGGGGCCGGCGGCTTAATGATGAGGGAGGAGATTGGGGAGATGATTTGGGTTACTTAATTAAGGCTTTAAGGAATTAGGAAAGTGTTTAGATAAATCCAATTTGAATTTGAAATTCAAAGGGATTTAATTTAAGAACTTTCCTAAAATAGATTTGATAAATTAGGAAAGATTTTGAATTTCAAATCAATTGAATTTGAATTTCAAATCTATCCAAATTCGACTCAATCTAAATTAGGAAACGAGGCTTGAGGGGGGGGGGGGGGGGGGTTAGGTGGGAAGCCGGCAGTGGGTAAGGTGGCTGGCGGCTAGTGGGGGAAAATTTGTGGAGCTCGGT
The DNA here is from genome assembly GCA_022539455.1 of Dendrobium nobile. NCBI lineage: Eukaryota > Viridiplantae > Streptophyta > Magnoliopsida > Asparagales > Orchidaceae > Dendrobium > Dendrobium nobile. Next base: position 71,913,168 of record CM039726.1, on the reverse strand, counting down.
TGGGAAGAGACGATGGCTTGGAGATGGAGATGGTTTGGATGTAATGATGTCTGGTAGTGGTGATGGAAGGGAAAAGGATAAAGATAAAGAAGAAAACCACTAATCCGACCGTCTCCAAGGTTGGCGGGTGATCCGATCTCCCTCTCCTAGGGATTTCTCTCAAATCAAACTCTCAAGCTCTCACAAGAACTCATGCAAGGAAGAAATTTTAGTCAATCATTCATTACCCTCAAACAACAAAATAAGGGGCTATAAATAACCTAGTACATGAGACTCAAGAAATAGAAAGACGAAAATGCCCTCGGGGATTACATATGACATCCATTTACTAGAAGGGTAAAACGGGAAATAAAATAACAGAAAATAAACAAAATACAACGACACATAATTAAAACAATACATGACATAAATCAACAGTATAATGACTCGATCGTGGTCGCAGATCGGCGGCCACGCCTCTGATAAACCTTCCAAGATTTGATGTCCCCATCACTAAGAGGAGAGACCACAAGAAATTTCAACTCACAAGATATTTTGCTAAACTTTTTAATGAAGAATGTGAAAATACGATTGGCTTTAGTGACCTTAGCACCCTAAATGAAAATAAAGATTTATATTTTTATTGACATATTAGTAAAACTGAAGTCAGAGAGACTTTAAAGGAAATGAAGTGTGGAAAAGTTGTTGGATGTGATTATATTCCAATAGAGGTGGAAATGCTTAGGAGATGAAGGAATTTCTCGGCTTACTAAACTTTTTAATACTATTTTGAAAACTAAAAAGATGTCAGATGAGTGGAGAATGAGAGTGTTAATTCTTATCTTTAAGAATAAAGGTGATGCACAAGATTGTGCGAATTATAGAGGAATTAAGTTAACGTGTCATACTTTAAAATTATGGGAGCGAGTTATGGAGCGTATGTTGCGGTGTGATACTAATGTTTCTCAAAATCAATTTGGATTTATGCTGGGTAGGTCTACTATGGAAGCCATACATTTATTGAGAGGTTTGATGGAGAAATATAGAGAGAATAAGGAGGATCTAAATATGATATTTATTGATTTAGAGAAAACATATGATAAAGTTCCAAGAGAAGTGTTATGGAGAGTTCTTGAAAAAAAAAGTATTAATAATGCTTATACTCAAATCATTAAAGATATGTATGCATGAGCTTTTACTTGTGTTCAAACACATGGTGGTTTGACCAAGTATTTTCCCATTTCGGTTAGATTACATCAAGGATCAGCCTTAAGCCCATATCTTTTTGCTTTAGTCATGGATGTTCTCACTTAGACATTTGCAAGAAGATGTACCTTGGTGTATGCTTTTTACTGATGATATTCTTCTTGTTGATAAGACTAGAACTGAATATATGGAGTGTAATTTTAGTAGTAATAGACCTAGTGAGGGGATTGTGACTTTGGGAGATCAAGTTATTAATAAGAGTACACGATTTAGATATCTTGGATCTATTGTTCAGAGAGATGGTGAAATAGATGGGAATATTATTAGCAGAATTCAAGTTGGATGGTTGAAGTGGAGGAATGCATCGGGCTTGTTATGTGATAGAAATGTACCCCTCAAACTTAAGGGAAAATTCTATAAGATGGTAGTGAGGTCTGCAATGCTTTATGGTGCCGAATGTTGGCCATTAAAAGAGAAGCATAATACTAAGTTAAGTGTGGCAGAGATGAGGATGCTCAGGTGGATGAGTGGCTTTACCCTTAGAGATAGGATACGAAATGAGCATACACGTGAAAAGGTTGGAGTAGCTCTAGCCTCCAGTGGAACATAAGATTATGAAGAGTCACCTTAGATGGTTTGGTCACATAAAATGACAGCCTTCCGATGACCCAGTAGGAAAGTAGAGGTATTAGATTTTACTTATGTTAATAAAGTAGAGGTAGACCTAAAAAGACTTGGTTAGAAAATATTAGAAATGATCTTTCTTTATTAGATTTAAACAAGAATTTGACTTTTGACATGATACAATGGAAAAAAAGGATTCATGTAGCCGACCCCACGTAGTGGGACAAAGAGTTGATGTTGTTGTTATTCTTGTAGTTCTTCATTTGTCAACTCCATAATAAGACTCAAATACTTTCCTAAATCATGTTATGATAAGATAGGAAAGAAATAATACATTTGTTATTGCATCTATAAAACATGTATAAAACTAATAGAACATTTTAAATGACATGTGCATCCCGTGTTAACAAAGATGCTTTAGGTGCTTGCTTAGCCGTCTTGGTGTGGTGAGGCTCTAGTGCCTCACACCCCTCCTAGGCTAGAGCAATTGCTAAGGTGTCAGCCAAGTGAGCGTCTTGGTGTATGATGCTATGTAATGAGGAGCTTCTTTATTAATTTTTTTAATTTATTACGATTTAAAAGTATGCATAGCTATAATATATGAATGGGAACCTATATTAGACTTAACATCTATGATAAATCGTTTGAGAACACTTAATGCCTTTTCTATAACTTGATTGGATCATAAAAAATTGTGTGATCTTATTTATGTAAAGTATAATCATGCTCTTAAGGCTCGTCATGAGATTGTCATCAATCCAACCTCTCTCAATGATATTGATGATAGCAATGAGTGGTTTATTGATAGATGAGTGTTAATGTATCAAATTGTTGAAGATGAATTGTTGTTTGATGATGAAGATTTATCATGGGATAATGTAAAAAGAGCAGCAAGAGTTAGATAAAGATGCTTATAGGAAGCTAATAAGATCAATTACAGGTACAATAGCTTCCCTTTCTACTATACTATAAAATATTTTGATGATGAATCGGATGAGCCGGTGGAGAAAAAAAGAAGAGTTGGAGGGCTACAAATATAGTGATGTGGAAGCTTAGGCTATGGAAGCTACATACTTAATTTATTTGCCTCTTTAAACTTTAAACATAGCTATTAGCCTTATTGGCATTTTATTTTATACAATCTATTCTACAAGATTTTGTCATTTGGCATTTGAAATGAATGTCATTTGAAAATGTATATTTTTTTTCTTACTCTAATGTAATATTTTAACCTGATGATTATCATATTATACTCTCAAAAAATATTCCTCATGATAAAATAGTTGAAAATTGTCAGCGCCTTTGCTTAGGTGAGCAGCTAAGGACTTAGGCGTTAGGCACTTGTATCATCTTGGAGGAACAGGAACTTAGTGGCTTTTATAACACTTAAATGCATAACATCTACCCTATCTCACATGCATAAATTTATTTTTCACCCTTTGATCTTTATATTTTACACTGCAATAATTAACTTTTTAGAGAATTTTGTTTTATGTAGTCTCCCCTTCCTTGCTTCTACTTTTTAGCATAGAAATATGCCTAAAGTGATGGATCTAGATGGGTTAGGCATTACGAGCTAACCCTGGAAGTGGGAGGAAGCCCTAACGATGTAGGATAAAAAGGGAAGATTTAGTTAAATATTGGGCACATTAAGTATGATGGTTAGTGGGCATTAAAAAATGCTCTTGATGAATCTCGTGTTATTGATGCTGGAGAATGGAGTTGTTGGGAGGTGTACCTGATAGGTCTACCAAATTTGATTGGGAGGGAATTAGAAAATTTCCTAATCAAGAGGGATTTGTTTAGAAAGGTTCTTAATCAAAAGGAATTAATTAGGAGATGTTTCTTAATTGAAGTGAGCATATATGGGGGCTGATTTGGGGGGGGATTAATTATGAAATATTTCCTAATTGAAAACGACATATTTATGGGATGATTTGATGGCTGATTTGGGAGGGAAATAATTAAGGAATAGGAGGGAATTAAGGGTGGGCTGTTTTGGTATTTATTATTTAATTGTTTGCTTTAAATATGAAGAGAGATTATGATTAGGGTTATGCAAATTAATTAGGTTGTTCTGGTTCTTGGAGTTTGGTCTCTTGGGTTTTAGCGACGCCTGGGGATTGGGAGAGATAGATCCTCCTCTCGAATTGAGGATCAATTGTATCTTGCTATTTTTCTTCTGTTAGTTTGATTCTTGCAATAAAATTACTGTTTTTCTTTGGTTTTCAATTTAAATTGTGGAGTTTTCTCGCCGTTTTTTGCTTCTCCTGTTAGGGTTACTTGAGATCTTCAAGTATTTCCTAACAAATTAGTATCAGAGCATAATTTGGGACCGTTTGTGGGCTATTTTCTTGAAAATCAGCGGTTGTTTTCGGCCGAAGGAAGGAATGTTTTGTTGTTTTTTGGTCTAGTTTTTTGAACCTAGAAAAATATGTGTATTGATGGTGGTCAAGAAAATGGATGCGCTGAAAGAACGCCTCGAAGGGGGGATGAGCCAAATGAAAGCGACAGTGAAAGATATAGAATTTCATCCGTGGAAGACAATTTTTTATCTTCATGAGATGGTGAAGAAGATATTAGAAAACCAAATTCAAACGGCGGTTTTAGAGACAAAGGAACTTGTAGGGAGAACTACGAATTTTAAATTTCGTAGGAGGAAAAATGATGTAGAGATCATGGAAAAAAAAGATGGAAAGTATGGAGAGAGGCGTGGTAAGGGGGGCATGAACCAAGGGGTGCTGGTTGGGAGAGAAAAAGGGTATTATGGTAGAAAGGTGTTGATTTTGAAGAGAGGAGGGGAGAAAGCGAAGAGGGGTTTGGGTATGAGCATAGAAGGGAAGATCGGGAGACGTGGAGAGAGCCAAACACTTGGCAAAGGGGAAATCATGGAGGAATACGGGGAAACGGGGGAGAACCGATGGTGCGGAAGCTGAAGATGCCCATTTTTGAAGGGAATAACGCATACGGGTGGATTTATAAGGTGTAGAGTTATTTCACCGTCAATGGGTTGACGTAGGAAGGAAAAATTGATGGCAACGGGCTTATGTTTAGAGAAGAAGGCGTTCTCTTGGCACCAGTGGAGAGACATGAGGAGATCAATACGGAGTTGGAGGGCATTCAAATAATGCTTATTGGAATGTTTTCGAACTGGCAGGGGAGGGGATTTCTATGAACAGTTCTTTGCACTAGTGCAGGACAGATCAGTGATAGATTACCGTGAGAGATTTGAGCTCTTGGCCAATCGAGTGGAGTGATTTGGAGGGTATTTTCATGAAGGGACTCAAATCAGAGATCAGAGCCGCAATAAGGGTCATGAGGCCTCGTGACTTGGGAGAGGCATTGAAGCTAGCACAACTAGTAGAGGATCAGAAGTACTGAGAAAGGGGAGCCAGGGGCAGTAGTTTAGGTGGATCTTACAAGATGATTACCACTCCTTTAGCACCCAAGGGACTTGCAACGGGCAACATTCATAAGACTCCTAGGGAGAAGTTAGTAGGAGGAAGCGGGGGAAACTTCAAAAGACTGATGGGGAGGGAGTTGCATGAGAAGAGGGCGAAGGGTCTATGCTTCAAATGTGATGAGAAGTTTACTCCATGTCACAGGTGTAGCGATCAAATTCTTCAAGTTTTCATCGTTTATGATGACAAGGAAGCAGAGGAGGGAGGTAAGAGTGAGGTAGAGGGAGAGATAGAGGACAAGCTGCATTTGGATGCAGCTGAGGTATCCTTGAATTCAGTGGTAGGATTCACTCCTAATCATACCATGAAAGTGAAAGGGAAAATAATAGACATGGAGGTGGTGGTGTTGATTGACAGTAGGGCTACCCAAAATTTCATTTCCAACCAGGTTGTGAATCAATTAGGGGTGAAATTGACAGATACAAGATGTTATGGAGTGATGATGGGTACATGGAAGATGGAGACCATACAGAGGGATAAGGTGAGGGAGGATTTTCTCCCATTGGAGTTAGGGAGTACTGATGTCATCTTGGGTATGAAGTGGTTGCAGACTTTGGGAGATACCAAGGTCAACTAGGGGGCATTGACGATGGAGCTGGTTGTGGAAGGGAGAAGAGTAGTGATAAGGGGAGATGTAAGGCTCTCCAAAGCCATGGTATCACTTAAAACCATGGTGAGGAGCATACAGCAGGTGAGGGGAGGTTTTCTGGTGAAACTACACATGCTGGAGGGGATCCAATTGGAGGAGGGAGGGGACGTTCCTCTTTCAGTGCAACCCTTGATTCGGCAATTCAATGAAACTTTTCAGCCACCTTAAGGATTGCCACCTTCGCAGGAACACGAGCATTCTATCATATTGAAGGAAATAGTCTAACCTATCAGTGTTCATCCATATCATTATCCTCAAATCTAGAAGGATGCGATTGAGAGATTGGTCAGGAAGATGCTGGAGGCAGGGATCATTCGACCTAGTGTCAGTTCATTTTTTAGTCTAGTGTTATTAGTCAAGTGCTTCAACAATAGTTTTCTTTGTTTCACCTTGAGGACAAGGTGACACTTTGGGAGGGAAGTATTGATAGACCGGCCAAATTTAATTGGGAGGGAATTAGAAAATTTTCTAATCAAGAGGGAGTTGTTTAGGAAAGTTTTTAATCAAAATGAATTAATTAGGAGATGTTTCCTAATTGAAGAGAGCATATATGAGGGCTGATTTAGTGTGGATTAATAAAGAAATATTTCCTAATTGAATAGGACATATTTATGGGCTGATTTTGGGGTTGATTTGGGGGTGATTAATTAGGAAATATTTCCTAATTGAAGAGGGCAGTTTTATGGGATGATTTGAGGGTTGATTTCGGAGGGAAATAGTTAAGGGAATAGGAGAGAATTAGGGGAGAGTTGTTTTGGTATTTGTTGTTTAATTATTTTCTTTAAATAGGAAGAGAGGATTAGGGTTAGAGTTATGCAAATTATTTGGGTTGTTCTTGTTCTTGGAATTTGGTGTCTTGGGCTCTAGCAGCGTCTAGGGATTGTGAGAGGTAGATCCTCCTCTCGAATTGAGGATCAATTGTATCTTGCTATTTTTCTTCCGTTAGTTTGATTCTTGCAATAAAACTACTGTTTTTCTTTGGTTTTCAATTGAATTTGTGGAGTTTTCTCGCTGTTTTTGTTTCTTCTGTCAGGGTTTATTTGTACCCAATCATGAATATAAGTTGCTGCCTGTGTAGTAACCACAATAATTGAACTTATCATTATTGTAGATGTGTAGCACTGCATAATTACATACTATGGATTTTGTTAAGGAATAAATATTCAATAAAGTGTTGTATCCAATAATAAATATTATTATTTTAGTTATCATGAAAATATTAGTACTACAAAGCTAATCCCTAATTGAGTAACGCTTTTCTCCCTAAATAAGTTCACATATAAATCATTCCCGTGCATCCATCAGCATGCATGAAATACTTTCACATTATATATGGGACATATAAGCATCCGCATCATTTCCGTATAACAAATCAATAAGACCATAGAACTCTTGGGATTTTATTTTGGCAGTGTAGCATCATTACTTTATCTAATACTTTCCTTTTTCCAAACTGCAAACAGATTATTTTTTGACAGATTAATTGAGATTCGATCTTTGGTTTTTAGGTAGATTATTTTTTCATATCTGCTTAAAAATGCTTGCACCTTTTTTATAAACTCATCCCAAACCTGAATGGATAATCGTGAACATTTCATATTGTAAATCAAAAGCTTTCTTGTTAACCAAAACTTAAGGTTATATTCCCAAGCCATTTTTGGGAAATTTATGCCTCTTTGCATTGTGTGATACTTCTATCCTGATTCAGGGTGGTAGATTATTACTCCATGGTGTTATTTGGAGTCTAACAGGTTTCTCTCGAAACTAGATATATTGTTTTATTGGAAAGAAATGTGGTTTTCAGAAATTCCATTCATTTTTCAAAATAGCTTGTCTTTTCATGTGGTCATATTTTTTGTTTTCTTGTCTTCTTGGGTAGCTTTAGTGACTTTTTAATTGGGATTATGTATCTTTCAACAGCTGGTCCTGCCAAGGAGTGGAAACCTAAGTCAACTATTGTGAACCCTTCTACAGTTCCTGGAGTTTTCGCAACCTCTGCTGTTGACTTTCGCATAGGGGAAGCCGTTAACCCCATAGTTCTAGACAATGCTACAAAAATACAAAAGAAGTTAGAGGACCTGCTCGTTTCAGACACTATACATGTCATTATTCCAGATCATTTACAGGTTTCTGAGTCTGAAAGAAGTGGCTTGAGTTTTGGAAGTTTTGATTCCAACTTTAGTTTGTCTATGAGGTTTAAAAATGAACCTGATCGGGAAGAAATATCAAGAGAATCATCAGAGTCATCAGGAGAGATTGAGGAGAATACTGAGGCACTTCCATCAAGGTAAGATGCATTGATTTCTTTTGCTTCAAATAAAATTTTTAATAAAAATTTTCCATGGTTATTGATTGAATGCTTTTTTATTTGGAGTCTTTTATTATGTGACAATATGCTGCTTGATATGCGCTTTGCCTTTGGTGTCCAGGATACAAACGCATAGTCATGAACCTTATGTTTTTGTGCTAGTAAAACCTTATGTTTCTTGGAAGCTCAAAGTCATGTATATATATATATATATATATATATATATATATTATTGGCCAAATTTAAAAAGAATGTTGCATAGATGATATCACAATACAAAACTTATCAAATGAAAAAAGAAAATAAATTATACTAGGTTATAAACACCTTTACCTATTCCTTGTAAATCTTATGAATATGTTAGTATTGTTTTTGCGTTAGGACTACCACAAAAACATTGGAAATATGATTTTTTCTTTTCATGATAAATCTTATCTCACTTTATTCTATGTAATAGAAGTGTTGATGGACATACAGACAAATTGTTTCTCAAGTAGGTTGTCATTGCGTGGTTTGTAAGAGAAAATGAATTACCGAGTAATTTTTGAAGAACAATAAGGAAAATATGATAAGTCAATTAATATTTTTAATTGCTCATCACTCGCAAACTAATATATTAGCATGCGTCTTGCTAGGATATGGTATTATATATGGTTAAATTTAGGTACAATTCATTCGTTAGTTGGTTACAGTCATGGCTTCATTTGAAAAAGTCATAGGATTTTGTTAGACCGGTCCAGTGGACTGGTCCAGTCGGTCCACGCGGGACCGGCCCAGACGCGAAACCGAAGTTCCGCCTCTACCTCTGTCCGTGGCCGACCACACCGCAAGCCTTGGGGGGGCTGTTTTGGAAGAATTTTTGAGGGGTTTGAGAGGGAAGTTTGAATGTAGGGACTGTTTAGGGATTTCCTTTTGAATTATATGTATTAAATAGTTTGTTTTTCTAGGGTTAGGGTATCTTGAATTTGGCTGAAATTTGAGATCTCTTAGATTTTAGATTTTCTTTGGGCTTTAGTGGCGTCTAGAGATCTGGGAGAGATCGATCCTCCTCTCGAATAGCGGATCAATTGTATCTTGCTATTTTTCGTATTCCTTTCATCAAATATTACAAATTATCTACTATTTTCCTTTTTTTGTGTGTGGACTTATGTGGAGAATTCTCGTTGTTTTTTAAGATTGCTAGGAAATACTTGAGATCTTTAAGTGCTTCCTATCAAATTGGTATCAGAATACGTCGATCGAAGGGGAACCAATGGTCGGAATGAAAGTGAAAATTTTGGAGGGAGAACTTGGGCAACTTTGATGAAAATATGACTTATTTTCAAAGTTAGATTGCATCCGTCAATGAAAAGATGGAGGAAAAGTTCACCGTGGTGGAAGACTTGTTGAAGAAATTGCTTTAAGCTAAAACCAAACCGTTGACATCAGAAGCAAAGGAAACTACCGGCGTCTATGGAAGAGATGGGAACCCTAACACGTCTAGGGGAAGGGAAAAGCCAGAAGTGGAGATCCTAGAGTGAGAAGATGGAATGCCTCCTCTAGAACCACTTTCTAGGGAGGAGATCAGCATTGGCTACGCAAGAAGGGGCGCTGAATTTGTAAGGCGAGGGGGTGATTTCGATTGTCGGGGTGCTGATTTTGAAAGAAGAAGAGGGGATTTTGATGAATGGTTTGGGTATGGTCGCCAGAGGGAAGATCGAGACAATTGGGGAGCACCTCCGTTTCGAGGAATGAGAGGTTATGGAGGATTTAGGGGAAACAAGTGTGACCCGAGGGCGAGGAAACTGAAGATGCCAATCTTTGAGGGGGAGGATGCACACGGGTGGATCTACAAGGTAGAAAGATATTTCGTTGTCAATGGGCTGACCGAGGAGGAGAGATGGATGGCGGCAGACTTATGTTTAGAAGGGAAGGTTTTGTCTTGGTATCAGTGGAGGGACATGTGACGACCCATACGGAGTTGGAGAGAGTTCAAGAATTATTTGGTAGAACGTTTCCGAACGGGCAGGGGAGGAGACTTCTACGAGCAGTTCTTCGCCTTGACACAGGAGTGTTCAATGACGGAGTACTGGGAGAGATTCGAGTACCTTGCTAGCCGATTGGACCGCCTTTCTGAGACTGTGCTCGAGGGAAACTTCATGAAGGGATTGACACCAGAGATCCGAGCAGCGGTTAGAGTAATGAGGCATCGTGACTTGGGAGAGGCTATGGAGCTAGCTTAATTGGTAGATGATCAGAGGCACCTGGAGGGAGAGACGAGAGGCGACAGCTCAGGAGGCTCGTACGGGATGACCACCACTTTATTGAAATCCAAGGAGCCAACATCGGATACTCTTCGGGAGACTTCGAAGGAAAAGATTGCAGGAGTAAGACCTGGGGACAACTTCAAGAAGCTCACAGAGACAGAATTACATGAAAAGAGGGAGAAGGGGCTCTGTTTTAGATGTGACGAGAGGTATATGCCGGGGCATATGTGTAAGGATCAAACTATTCAGGTTCTTACCGTTTGTGATAAAGAAGGAATTGAGGGTGTTGTCTTTCCACCTTGCGGATAAGGTGGATCTTTGGGAGGGGTGTATTAGTAGACCGGTCCAGCCGGTCCACGCGGGATCGGCCGAGACACGAAACTGAAGTTCTGCCTCTACCTCTGTCCGTGGCTGACCACATTGCAAGCCTTGGGGACTGTTTTTGACGTAGGCAAAGGGGTGTCAAATCAAACCTAAAAAAATTTGATTTTGACTTCCATTGAGCTTGCTAACTCAATAAATTTTGAGCTGAAATTTAGCTCATTATGAGCCGGTTTTTAGTTCATTTATTGAACTAAAAGTTAGCTCATTATTAGCTAGGTTTTAGTTCATTTATTATCTTATTTATGCAGTTTTTTATTTATAGTTTTATCTCATAAAATTCTGAGTTTGTCCCTTGGGATTCCAAAATGGCTTTTGGATTTCCTATGTTGGCTGTTTTTCATGCTTGGCTCCTTGGCTTCCTTGGTTGGCTGCTGGGTGGCCTTTCCCGTGCTTTGGTGCCTCGGTTCTGTGCGGGCCTCTTGGGTTTTCGCGGCTGCCTCTTCGGGTCCCTGGCTGGGCTGTTTCCCGTGGTTGTGTGGGGGCTTTTTCGTGGTTTGTGATGTTTGGGTTCCTGTGGGAAATCAATGAAGTGGCTGTTTAGTTTCTCCTCTCTTGCCTATAAATATGAGATGTTTTGAGAAGGAATGAGAGTTGATTATTGTGAGCAAATTTTGTTATAAACCTGCGTGTTCTTCTTGGAAAAGCTTGCGAGCTTGTTCCATTATCCTTCTTCTCTAAGAAAGACTTGCAAGTTCTTTCCACCCTTCTTCTCGGCTTCTAACCTCTTTCGTCTCTCCGCAAGTTCCACTCCACCTGTATCCTTCTTCTTGAGCTCTAGTGATGTTTGTTGGCTAATTTGGAAGCATTTGCTGGACGAGTTTGGGTTTGGACAATTGGACTATCTTGCAGTGGTGGACCATCGGTTTGCTAGCCCTAAGCACTTATTTTACTTAACCTACTTTTCGATGCATGTGAGGAACCTGCTCTGACGGTTGTCTGAGGATAGCGTTGTTTTTATTTTCTTTGTTTCTTTGAATTCTCTTCTAGTTTTTTCCGTCAAATTTTTGGATGTTATAGATGATTGCTACTATTTGAATCGAGTTTGGTTTAGTTTCGCCCTTTGTTCTCCTTGTTTGGCTTTTCTATCTACTGTGCTTACATCAAATTGGCAAGTACCCTTCCATCTGTATCCTTCGTCTCTTGGAAAGCAAGTTTAGGTGTTTTATTTGTGTCGTTTGTAAGAGTTGCAAGTTGTCTTGTTTGAGTCGCTTGAGTCAAAAGTTTGTAAGTGTCTTTTATATGAAATGTAAGAGTTTGTTCTTCTTATTATTTAGCTAAGTGTGTATGTTCTTTTTATTACTTAGTGTCTCTTCTGTTTTTTGATCGAAAAATTTCTGAGGTCCCTCTCCTGGAGGTTTTTGATCGCATCACTTTTGGTATCAGAGCAAGTTAGGAAATCCTAGGTTTGTGAGTCAGTTTCTCAGGTAAAATCTTGTGAGTCTAAGGTTTTTAGGTTGAGTCTTTCTTTTTAAAAATGGAAAAAGACAAAAAGATAGATTCATTCATGGATGAAAACAAACCAGTCAATCCTGAAGTCCCTCTTTCGATGGACAGATGGATTCCAACTAAAGCTTATTCAACCGATCCGCTTCAAGACAGATTATACAAACTTAAATATCACATGTTCTTATGTGATCAGAAATTCGAGAAATGGAAGACATATCTACAAAGACAGTTCGAGAAAGAGCAAGAAAAATTTTTGAAGAAGTTTGGAGAAAAGATTAAAGAGTTGGATGCACCGCCTTCGCCTCCTCGGAAGAAATCAAAAGCTAACTCATCGGGAGATGAGTCCTCAAGAAGGTGAGTCTGATGTAGGCAAAGGGGGGGGGGGTCAAATCAAACCCAAAAAAATTTGGTTTTGATTTCCCTTGAGTTTGCTAGCTTAATTAGTTTTGAGCTGAAATTTAGCTCATTATGAGCCAGTTTTTAGTTTATTTTTTGAACTAAAAGTTAGCTCATTATTAGTTAGGTTTTAGTTCATTTATTATCTTATTTATGTAGTTTTTTTTTATAGTTTTATCTCTTAAAATTCTAAGTTTGTCCCTTGGGATTCCAAAATGGCTTTTGGATTTCCTATGTTGGCTGTTTTCTGTGCTTGGCTGCTTGGCTTCCTCGGTTGGCTGCTGGGCGGCCTTTCCTGTGCTTTGGTGCCTCGGTTCCGTGCGGGCCTCTTGGGTTTTCGCGGCTGCCTCTTCGGGTCCCTGGCTGGGCTGTTTCCCGTGGCTTTGTGGGGGCTTTTCTGTGGCTTTGGTGTTTTGTTTCTTGGAGTTGACTGTTGGCTTTTCATTTCCCTCATTTAATATAGAATGTGAAAGGTTTTTGGGGCTATTTGTATTCCCCTCTTATGTCTATAAATAGTAGTTATGTCTATAAATAGTAGTTGTTTTGAAATGTTTTAAAAGAAATGTGATAAGAGAATTTTTGGAAAGAAATTAGCATATTTTCTTGGAAGAGCTTGAGAGCTTCTTCTTCTTCTTCTATCTCTTAGGGAGACTTGTGAGTTCTTTCCACCCTTCTTCTCGGCTTCTAATCTCTTTCGTATCTCCGCAAGTCCTTCCATCTGTATCCTTCGTCTCTTGGAAAGCAAGTTTATGTGTTTTATTTGTGTCGTTTGTAAGAGTTGCAAGGTGTCTTGTTTGAGTCGCTTGAGTCAAAAGTTTGTAAGTGTCTTTTATATGAAATGTAAGAGGTTGTTCTTCTTATTATTTAGTTAAGTGTCTGTTCTTTTTATTACTTAGGGTTTAGGATTTCCTTTTGAATTGTATGCATTAAATGGTTTATTTTTTTAGGGTTAGGGCATCTTGAATTTGGCTGAAATATTAGATCTCTTAGATTTTAGGTTTTCTTTGGGCTCTAGTGTCGTCTAGAGATTTGAGAGAGATCGATCCTCCTCTCGAATAGAGGATCAATTGTATCTTGTTATTTTCCATTTTCCTTATCTATTGTTTTCCTGTTTTGTGTGGACTTTTGTGGAGAATACTCGCTGTTTTTGAAGATTGCTAGGAAATACTTGATATCTTCAAGTGTTTCCTATCAAAGTGGTATCAGAGCACGTCGATCGAAGGGGAACCAATGGCCGGAACGAAAGTGAAATTTTTGGAGGGAGAACTTGGGCAACTCAAAGCAGATTTTGAGGAAAGATGACTTATTTTCAAAGTCAGATTGCATCCGTCAATGAAAAGATGGAGGAAAAGTTCGCTGTGGTGGAAGACTTGTTGAAGAAATTGCTTGAAGCCAAAACCAAACCGGCGACATCAGAAGCAAATAAAACTACCGGCGGCCATGGAAGAGATGGGAACCCTAACACGTCTAGGGGAAGGGAAAAGCCAGTAGTGGAGATCCTGGAGGGAGAAGATGGAATGCCTCCTTTAGAATCACTTTCTATGAAGGAGATAAGCATTGGCTATGCAAGAAGGGGTGCTGAATTTGTAAGGTGAGGGAATGATTTCGATCGCCGGGGTGCTGATTTTGAAAGAAGAAGAGGGGATTTTGATGAATGGTTTGGATATGATCGCTGGAGGGAAGATCGTGACAATTGGGGAGCACCTCCGCTTCAAGGAATGGGAGGTTATGGAGGATTTAGGGGAAACGGGTGTGACACGAGGGTGAGGAAACTGAAGATGCCAATATTTGAGGGGGAGGATGCACACGGGTGGATCTACAAGGTAGAAAGATATTTCACTATCAATGGGCTGACAGAGGAGGAGAGATTGACGGCGGCATGCCTATATTTAGAAGGGAAAGTTGTCTTGGTATCAGTGGAGGGACATGCGACGACCCATACGGAGTTGGAGAGAGTTCAAGGTTTGTTTGGTAGAACATTTTCGAACGGGCAGGGGAGGAGACTTATACGAGCAGTTCTTCGCCTTGACATATGAAGGTTCAGTTGCGAAGTACCGGGAGAGATTCGAGTACCTTGCTAGTTGATTGGACTGCCTTTCTGAGACTGTGCTAGAGGGAAACTTCATGAAGGGACTGACACAGTGACACCAGAGATCCGAGCAGCGGTTAGAGTAATGAGGTCTCGTGACTTGGGAGAGGCTATGGAGCTAGCTCAATTGGTAGAAGATAGGAGGCAGTTGGAGGGAGAGACAGGAGGCAGTAGCTCAGGAGGCTCGTACGGGATGACCACCACTTTATTGAAATCCAAGGAGCCAATACCGGATACTCTTTGGGGGACTTCGAAGGAAAAGACTGCAGGAGCAAGACTTAGAGACAATTTCAAGAAGCTCACAGAGACAAAATTACATGAAAAGAGGGTGAAGGGGCTCTGTTTCAGATGTGACGAGAGGTATATGCCGGAGCACAGGTGTAAGAACCGAACTGAACTCTTTATTTTCTTACCGTTTGTGATGAAGAAGGAATGGAGGGTGTCGTTTTTCCACCTTGCGAATAAGGTGAATCTTTAGGAGGGGAGTATTGTTAGACCGGTCCACGCGGGATCGGCCCAGACACTAAACTGAAGTTCCGCCTTTGCCTCTATCCGTGGCCGACCGCACTGCAAGCCTTGGGGAGGGGGGGGGGGGGGGGGCGCTATTTTGGAAGAATTTGTTAGGGGTTTGAGCGGGAAGTTTGAATGTAGGGACTATTTAGGGATTTCCTTTTGAATTATATGCATTAAATAGTTTATTTTTCTAGGGTTAGGGCATCTTGAATTTGGCTGAAATTTGAGATCTCTTAGATTTTAGGTTTTCTTTGGGCTCTAGCGGTGTCTAGAGATTTGGGAGAGATCAATCCTCCTCTCAAATAGAGGATAAATTGTATCTTGCTATTTTCCATTTTCCTTTCATCAAATATTACAAATTATCTACTGTTTTCCTTATTTTTTTGGACTTTTGTGGAGAATTCTCGTTGTTTTTACAGATTGATGGGAAATACTTTTAAAGTGTTTCTGATGCGGACATCCGACGATGGACGATGTTCACTGGAAGAGTAAAAAATCGACGGCCAAGATCACTGCGTTTTATTTTAGTTTATTAATTGTATTTTAATTTAATTTTGCAAATTTTCCCTTTTTACCATTTTATTTCAGAGTCTTGTCTTATATAAGCTCAAGGGGTAAATGTATCTTTTAATTTTTTTTAAGCCTATATATAGAGGCTCATTCTCTTGTATTAGGTATGATGGAATTATAATAAAATTTGTGTTCTGCACTTGTGTTCTTTTGGGAGGACGTTAGTGAGATTCTTATGAGAAGGAATCATAGTTTTCACCAGTCGCAGGATTGGTCCGGGCTCGTTGCTTGAAGTCCCTTGGAGAAGGGCAACGTATCACCCGTCAGTCTTCGGAAGAGTCCAAGGCTCGTGGTTTTATCTTTTATCTTCTGTTTCTTTGTTTTTGTTCCTTCTTGTTGTTCCTAGTCGTCATCTTCATCCTCTCCCTACTTCCACCAAATCGGCCTTTAGCTCCACCACCACTCACGGCCAAGCCACAAGCCGTCGACCCTCCCCTTGGTTTCCCATCTCCACTTGCCATTATGTCTTTTCTAAATTACTTTTTATTAGGAATGTCAATTTTTGACACGACCCGAAACACGACCCGAACCCGACCCGGAAAAATCCGGGTTCGGGTCAACCCGAACCTGAAACGGGTCGGGTTCGAGCTGAATAAATCAACCCGTTTTAAAAATCGGGTCGTGTTCGGGTTGACCTAGTAACCTAAAATTGACTTGAAAGTGACACGAAATCTCATATTTGACCCGAAAACCCGAGATTGACCCGAAATTCGAATACTGACCCGATTTGACCCGAAAATTAGCAATTTTAGGCCAACTTCGGGTCATTCGTGTCGGGTCGGGTTCAGGTTCGGAAACCTGACCCGTTTTTAAAAACTGGTTTGGATCGGGTTGACCCGAACAGTGCCGGGTCAGTTTCGGGTTCGACCCGAACCCGACCCGCCGACCCGAATTGAGACCCCTACTTTTCATATTTTAGGTAACTATCTCAATGATCATATTCAAATAGAATCTATTTGAATTTGAATAATTGCCTAATTTATAAATCCTATTTTAGAAAACTTACTAATTCATAGCCTATTTAAATTTTGAATTAAATTGGGATGAAGTTTTTCATTCCAAATTTAATTTACTAATTTAGAAAAGCTTTAAATGCCTCATTGAACTCCCTCCTTTATTCCCTTACTTTTCTTGCAAAATTAATTTGGGAAATATTTCCTTTCAATTCCCCTAATCCAAATTTGAAATTTAAATTGTTTTCTTAAATAGGATTCTATTTTAGGAAACTCCTCCAATCTAATTCAAATTAACAAATAAATTTGATTGGAATTAATTTCCTTTCCTTAAGTTGGGATTCCCAAAGAGGCAAGTAACTAAAGCTTTCCCCAATTTCCCCCGCCCTCTTTGAAACTGTCGGCCCCCCTTCCTACTCGCCG
Source organism: Dendrobium nobile (assembly GCA_022539455.1). NCBI lineage: Eukaryota > Viridiplantae > Streptophyta > Magnoliopsida > Asparagales > Orchidaceae > Dendrobium > Dendrobium nobile. Next base: position 71,895,921 of record CM039726.1, on the reverse strand, counting down.
CCTTCCCCCCCCTCTTGCTCTTGATTGAAGCCTACTTTTTTTTTTCCATACACCCTCATTTGGGAAGCTTTGATATTACTTATTCAATTCAATTTTGAATTTTGAATAAATTCCTAAAATAGATTGATCTATTTTAGGAAAGTCTTTAAATCAATTCCCAATTAATGACCTCCACTTATGGCCTGGTTCCCCCCTTTCCATATTCCCTCTCCAATTAATTCTCTTCAATTAATTAATTCTCTAATTGGATATCCCATTATGGGAATTAATTAATTCAAATTTTAAATCTCCCCCACCCCCATACCCGTTCTACTTCAGTTTCCTATCAGATTTCAACCAAGAAAAAATTTATTGGCCTCATTGAACTTTTTATAATCTAGACCTAGTTAATTTGCACAGTAATTATATAACATATGCACGATTTAGATGAAATATTATGTAGATTTTAGTAAGAGGTTGAATTCATAGCAGATGATAAGATAACGATTTGTCTTAATCCTGAACGGCTTCTATGGGAACCTTAATAAATTAATTGCAAGAATTTGAGAGCATTTAAAGTCATAAAATATATTTAAACCAATGCATTTAAGTTAAAAATCCTAAAAGTTTTCCATAATTATTTAGTTTTAAATGTATTTGATTTGACTTTGATTGTAATGTTAATGAATACCTTGGATTCTTCTCTTCTTTTATCATTTCTAAATTCCCATTTAACAATTTTTTTAGACTATTGTATTAATATTGTGCTAGAAGCTAATATATTAAATGACGAAAGTATATTTATGCTTGATAGTATATATCAAAATCACCTTTTTTACTGACGTGACAGGCTTTTATGTGAAGAATTATGAATGACTCTATAGTAAACACAACAATTATGCTCATAATTACTTGTATCAATTGAATAATTTATCGGTGTTGAACTTTTGTAAGTCGGGAAGAATTAGTGCAAATATTAAAGACTTAAAGTCTGCAATTGTTGGTAACACAAACTATGTATTGGGTGAATGAATTGAAAGGTCCTCACATTTTATGTCATTTTAGTTGTTTGGGTGTTCTTTTAGTAAACATTGCTGTTGCCAGGTCCCAAGTCCTGGATGAGAAAAGTGGAGGGTTGCGTTAGGTAGTTGACAGCCAGCGTAAAACTTGTCGAACAATAATGACATGAATCATTTAAGAAATTGTGTTAATGCTAGGGCGTCCCCTGGAAGCGACGCGTTGTATGACCTGAATACAGTAACAAGTGTGTAAGGGCCGCTGCACCGGTGCCCGGGTGCAGTGTTAAATAGACAAGGGTTCTCACATCAAGGATGGATGTGGGCAAAAAAGCTAGTCCATGGAACTAAAATTAGGATAGGAATTTGGAATATAGGTTCCCTTACAGGAAAATTAATGGAATTAATAGATATTATGATTCATAGGAAGTTAAATATTTTGTGCATTCAGGAAACTAAATGGGTTGGAGAGAAGGCTAAGGAAATTGATAGTTTAGGATTTAAACTTTGGTATTCGGGTAGGATTCGTACTAGAAATGGTGTAGGTCTTATTATAGATAAGAGTTTAAAGGATAATGTTATAAATATTAATAGGATTGAAGATAGAATTATAGCTTTAAAGATTGTTGTTGATGATAAGATTGTTAATATTATAATTGCTTCTGCTCCTCAAGTACGTTTGGATTTGAGTTCTAAATTAAATTTTTGGAATGACTTAGAAAAATTAATACAAAAGATACCTCTTGAAGAAAGAGTTTTTATTGGAGGAGATTTAAATGGACATATTGGTAGAGAGGTAGTTGATTTTAAAAGCATTCATGGTGGCCATGGATTTGGAACGACGAATGAAGGTGGCAAGACCATATTGAATTTTTGCTTAGCTTATGATTTTTCAATTGCTAATACCTTATTTAAGAAAAGGAATGAGCATCTCATCACTTATAAAATGGATATAGTAAAACCCAGATTGACTATTTTCTTATTAAAAATTAAATCGTTTAGATCGCATAGATTGTAAAGTTATTCCAAGTGAAAATTTATGTACTCAACATCGATTATTAGTTTTGGACTTTAAGATAAAGGGGCATAAAATATAAAATAAAGTAAAACGATATTTTAGGATTAGATGGGGGCTTTTAAAGAATATTAACAAAAATATTTTTGAGAATAAGATTTTAGATCTTAAGATTTTGTCTGTGCATGAGGATGCTAATGTTATGTGGGAAAAAGTGGCTAGTGATATTAAGAATATTGCAAAAGATGTCCTTGGAGTATCAATGGAAAAAGCTCCTAATAATAAGAATAGTTGGTGGTGGAATCCAAATGTGCAAGAAAAGATTAATAATAAGAAGTTTTGTTATAAAAATTGGTTTAATTTTAGAAATTCTGTTAATTGGGAAATATATAAAGTGGCTCGTAAGGATGCTAAGAAAGCAATATGCGATGCAAAGACATTAGCTTTTAGTGATTTATATAATAGATTAGATACTAAGGAGGGAGAAAGATATATGTATAAGTTAGCCAAACAAAGAGATAGGAATAGTAAGGATTTAGTTCAAGTGAAGTGTATTAAGGATGAAGATCAAAAAATACTTTTCTTAGAAGATGATATTCAACAAAGGTGGATGAGATATTTTGCTAAACTTTTTAATGAAGATTGTGAAAATAAGATTGACTATAGTGACCTTAGCACCCTAAATGAGAATAAAGATTTTTATTTTTATCGGCGTATTAGTAAAACTGAAGTTAGAGAGGCTTTAAAGAAAATGAAGGGTGGAAAAGCTGTTGGACCTGATGATATTCCAATAGAGGTGTGGAAATGTTTAGAAGATGAAGGAATTTCTTGGCTTACTAAACTTTTTAATACTATTTTGAAGATTAAAAAGATGCCAGATGAGTGGAGAATGAGTGTGTTAATTCCTATTTTTAAGAATAAAGGTGATGCACAAGATTGTACGAATTATAGAGGTATTAAGTTAATGTGTCATACTTTAAAAATATGGGAGCGAGTTATGGAGCATAGGTTGCGGCGTGATACTGTTTTTTAAAATCAATTTGGATTCATGCCGGGTAGGTCGACTATGGAAGCAATACATTTATTAAGAGGTTTGATGGAGAGATATAGAGAAAATAAGGAGGATCTACATATGATATTTATTGATTTAGAAAAAGCATATGATAAAGTTCCAAGAGAAGTGCTATGGAGAGTTCTTGAAAAGAAAGGAGTCAATAATGCTTATATTCAAATCATTAAAGATATATGCAGGAGCTATTACTTGTGTTCAAACACAAGGTGGATTGATCAAGTATTTCCCTATTTCAGTTGGGTTACATGAAGGATCAGCCTTAAGCCCATATCTTTTTGCTCTAGTCATGGATATTCTCATTAAACATTTGCAAGACGATGTACCTTGGTGTATGCTTTTTGCTGATGATATTCTTCTTGTTGATAAGACTAGAGAGGGAGTTGAAGGTAGACTTGAATTATGGAGGTCAACCTTAGAGTCTAAAGGTTTTCGCTTGAGTAGATCTAAAACGGAATATATGGAGTGTAATTTTAGTAGTAATAAACCTAGTGAGGGGATTATGACTTTGGGTGATCAAGTCATTCATAAGAGTACACGTTTTAGATATCTTGGATCTATTGTTCAGAGTGACGGTAAAATAGCTGGGGATATTATCAGCAGAATTCAAGTTGGATGGTTGAAGTGGAGGAACGCATCGGGCTTGTTATGTGATAGAAATATACCCCTCAAACTTAAGGGAAAATTCTATAAGATGGTAGTGAGGCCTGCAATGCTTTATGGTGCCGAATGTTGGCCATTAAAAGAGAAGCATAATACTAAGTTAAGTGTGGCAGAGATGAGAATGCTCAGGTGGATGAGTGGCTTTACCCTTAGAGATAAGATACGAAATGAGCATATACGTGAAAAGGTTGGAGTTGCTCCAGTAGAAGATAAGATTAGAGAGAGTCGCCTTAGATGGTTTGGTCACATAAAACGGCGGCCTTCCGATGACCCGGTTAAGAGAGTAGAGGTGTTAGATTTGACTTATGTTAAGAAAGGTAGGGGTAGACTTAAAAAGACTTGGTTAGAAAATATTAGGAATGACCTTTCTTTATTAGATTTAAACGAGAATTTGACTTTTAATAGGACACAATGGAGAAAAAGGATTCATGTAGCCGACCCCACGTAGTGGGATAAAGGCTTGTTGTTGTTGTTGTTGTTGTGGGTGTTCTTTTAATAGGATTTTTTATGTTTTCTCTATAATAAGACATTTCTTGATGCTTCTTTTTCTATAAATAAGTTGTACCATCTAATTTTTATGGGTGAAATGATTGTATTACAGTTGATGGTGATTTGGAGTGTTAGATCTATATTTGGTTTTTGTAGATTGATATTTAGAATTACTTGTAAGATGTAGGCTGTGTATTTGGTCTCTCTATTGGGTGGCTGTAGTTCCTCAACCTCACGGACAATTATTACGTCCTCCAACCGGACGTAGAGGAACGTCCGGTCGGAGGCAAAATCCCGCCAAAAAACGAGTTGTACCGAGCAATACCAAACAATAACGAGGAATACCATCATTTGAAGACCCAATATCGAGTTATATCGAGCAATACCGAGTTATACAAAAGTTGTACCGCGGTACAACTCGGTATTTCTCGGTACAGCTCGGTATAACTCGGTATTGGTTTTCAGATAGCGGTATTCTTAGTTATTATCAAATAATACCTAATTGTACCAAGCAAATACCGTGATTTCTAAGATAGTATGATTTTCAATTAATTAGATGATTTTTATGATTCCAGATTTATGCATATTATTTTTAGTGAATGACTTTTAGATTATCATGGGCACGAGTTTCTTTATTTTTTTTAGTTTTGTATAAGTAATGAAAGATGTTCTGATTAAGAGTTTGTAAGATGCGAAATCGAGAGTGTTGCATTGATTTTGTACATTGCATTATAGATTTGGATTAAGCAAATATTAGATTCTTAGATATCCTATATCATATATGTATGGATATTTGTATTATGGTTTGTTGTCTCATACCAACCAGTAAGCATAAGCACATTTAAAAAAAAGAAGATAACTGTCTCGTTTTTGAATGATATATTACATTTTGAGTCTTTTTAATTTTGAATTCCTTTTAAAATATCGTGTTTTGTAACCTTTTTTATACTGGATACAGTACCGTAGATTCTTCCAAAGTCGCTGAAGAAAACAATTATCAAGGTGATCAACAAGCCAGCATCCCTGAAAATCAAACCGTCGGACTTGAAATTCTGTCAAGCATATCTCCTGCTGCTGAAAACGATCAATCTAAATCTGAAGGATCTTTGGCTTCTGAAGTACTTCAGCACTCCGTTATTCATACTGCGCCAGTTTATTCAAACTTTGGATTGGTACCACCAATGCTTGGCAGCCATTTTTCAGCATTAGAGAGTGCAGATCCACAGGCACATGAGACCGCCCGTCTTCCTAGCTTTATTGTCAGACTTGAACCTTTAGCTTACATTATAGTCGGCATTAATTATCATGTTTGCTTTTTCGTACAAGTTTTGAGCATCTATTTCTTCCTTTCGCATGCTGTTTCAAGTTTATCACATTCAGTGGTACTAGACATTGATGAACCGTTTTTGCGTTAATTATCAGTTGCCCCTTTTTTTGCGTTTATGGCTTTATCTGCATTAATGCATAGATTTTCAGCCCTTATTTTGGCCTTTGTTTGTCTTAATCTTTATTTTTTATATTGAATTGCACTAATCAGTAAATTCTATTCACATACTGATGAGAGCGTTTTCTGTGGTGACAATTACCCTTGCATGGTCAAGCAACATTTGTTTTGGTTAACAAGGAAATTTTGTTTTTTAGTATCTTTATCTTCATGAGAGTTTGCTGCGTATAATATTTTCCTTTTGTTAACAAGGAAATGTGTTTTTTTTCAGCTATGTTTCTTAAGTCTGATTTTGGAGTTTTGGCTATAATGGGTTAACAACATTTAATCTTGTTACATGTAGACCCTTTACAATTCTTCTGCTCTTTTCTGCATTTAGAGTATTACAATGTCAGAGATCTGAAATAGACATGTTAGGCATTGCTTTCTCTCCACTTAATCTTCTCTGCGACAAAATAAAAAAGAAAGGTGCAATCTGTCTGCTTTAATATTACGATTGCAAACAATTTTTAAGTCTTTTTTCGTGAATTTTAATATTTATACTTTTCATGCGCTATCTAGCTGCCAATTTGAGTTGCCTTTTTGAAATCTTACAATCTCAACATGAAAGATTTAAATGGAAAGCAATTATGTGAACTAATAGGAATCTCTTGGTAGTTTAGCAATGAAACAAGTTTATCATGAAGAGGTGTTTGTTGTTTAAAATGGATGGATGAGATTTTTTTTTCTAGGTACGAATTAGGCAAAGTTAGAAACTAATGGTATGGGGGGAATAGATGGGTTTTTGCTTGATTTTGTGTCTGCTTAAGACAATTTTTGGTGATTTTGTCATATTTTCCATGTTTGGTCATCTAATATTTTGCACTTCATTGCATATTTCTAAGTACTATGATAATATGCACTTTCTCAGAGGTTGTCTTTAGCTTATTATATTATTGCACTGGAGATTTTTTGTGACATGTTTGCAATACAAATTATTTATCTGGTCTAACCTCTGAACTTTAGTCATTGTTTTGTCTTTCAGGTCCCACAACCTTTTGATCCTTCTACAAATTACTACGCTTCTATCTATAGACCTGCCATTGATGGAGATGGTCGTTTCTCCCCTCTTCTTTCCACTGGTGCTGCTACTAAATACAATGGGACTGGAGCAGTATTATCTGTTCAAACTGGCCAAGAGGTTTGCTTTTTGGTTTACTGCTTGTCCGATATTCTACTTTTTAAGTATAAAAATTATCATAAAGACGTTCATGGTGTTTGGGAGTGCCTTGACTCATATTATTAAGTTGCCCAATATATTTAAAATATGCAATTTTTATTTTTTGTTGGTTTTGATATCTAAATGGCATGTATGATCATACCACTAATTAGGTTTCATTTGGGACAGCTTTCTTATTGCTTTGTAAAATAGTTTTTTGTTTTGTTCAAAAAAATTTTATACTAAAAATTACTTTAGAAAGCTGTCCCAAATGAATCCTTAATTTCTCTATAAAACCGATTAATAAAACGATCGGACTTGGAAAGAAACTAATTTGTGAAGTTCTGGAAATAAATGGTGCTTCATTCTTGAGTTGGTTAATGTTTTTGTTGATAACATTCTTTGGTTTTTACATTGCTTGGTAGTTCTTCCATTCGCTTGAGTTCTCATTTTTGTACTATTTCTGTAATTTTAATCTTTTCTTCTTTACTCTCCAGAGTGTAAGCTCATTAACTTTCTCAACTGGATCGGCTCCTCTGGTAACTCAAACTGCTGGAGTAGCGCAGTCCTCAATTGCTTCTGGCCAACAGCCTGTTCCTGTTTTTAGGCAGCCTGCTGGTGTACATATATCTCATTATCCACCCAACTATGTTCACTATAGTCAGTATTTTTCGCCATGTTATGTTCCTCCACCGGCCATTCACCATTTTTTAGGAAATACCGCAGCATTCCCCCAGCAGCCTCCTCCTGGAGGATTATTTCCCCTTTCTACGGCAACCGCCGGCACCAACGCTGTCAAGTATCCCATTTCTCAGTACAAGCCTGCAACTAACAGTGGCCCAACTGGTCAACCCTATGCTTTGAATCCGCTTGTTTATGGTTCTGCTGTTAGTGGTGGGAACTCAGCTGGCAGTGATGATCTTACTTCATCTCAATTCAAGGACAACAATGTGTTTATGACTGGGCAGCAGGTAATTCTATTATGCACATTTGACTTTACTACTAGTTATTTCTCTACAATGAATCCTTTTCTTCTTTTAAGTGCATTTATTGCAAGTTGAATTTGATATGCATTATATGAGGGGCAGAGGTTTTACTGTTATTGCTCCAATCAAAAGCTTTAAAGTTATTTATGAGTAAACAAGCTTCAAGTTCATAATATTTTGACGTGCATTCTTAGTCTCTTATTCCGTTTTTTGTTCTTTTTCTGGTCTAGACTTAATATTTATGTACTTCTATTAGTTGATATTTAGCATTTTATTATGGGGAAATTAACTGAAGGTCCATGGTTGCTCATTATTTAATTTCTAGTTCTTTGACTTTCATGTATTATTATTTTTGTCCTATTAATTTTTTTTTTCATATTTTATTAAATAATTATATTTATATCCAACACATCTTTATTTTATACCTTATATGATTATATGCTTAGCTTTATCTGCTTTCTACACTGTTTCTTTCTCTGAATCTGATTGTTGCCTGAAAGTATTTAGTTATTGCTTTCTTACATATGGTTATCAATGCATCTCTCATAATAACAAGTTGTAATTTTCAATAACCAGATGATGCTAGACAATAATTAGATTAATGAAATCTAAGCGGTTCTTTAGGACCTTAAGCAATGTATCCGATTTTTTGAAAATTACCTTAATGCTGTATAGTTGAGCAACTTTTTTAAGTCCTTTGACTTTCATATTTTATTTTTTAGTCGTAATTTATGCTAGAAAATTTTTGTTCATAGAGAGATTTTTTTGCTTTGGCTTTGTATAAAGATCTTGCCTGCACACAGGAAAAAGAGAGGATTGATACGACAGAAGCTTATTCTATCCCAGGGTGGGCCTAGGTTGGGCTGGTGGATAAGGATAAAGAGAGGGCTGATGGGGTGGAACCTAGCAGTAAATTAATGCATTATATTAGGAGGAAATCAATTAGGAAATCCTTTCCTAATTGAATTTCAAATTGAGGAGGGAAATACTTTAGGAAGGAGGCTGATTTATGAGGGAAGGTGCTTGCCTATTTAACACTGCATTCGGGAGCAGGTGCAGTGGCCCTTGCACACTCATTGTTGTATTCAGGTCATACAATGCGTAGCTTCCAGGGATCATCCAAGCATTAACTCAACATATTAAATGATTCATGTCATGATTATTCGATAACTTTTATGCTGGCTGTCGACTGCGTAATGCAACACTTCATTTTTCTCATCCAGGAATTGGGACTTGGTAATTACCGTGTTTATAATCAAAATTTATTAAAAATAAAATAATTAATTGGGGCTTAAACATATGAAAACCCTTGTTTTTCTCCCTAAGATTTTCTTCTCTCAAAATTCCATAAACCCCTAATGATAAAAAGATGCGAGGAAGTCACAAGAGAAGCTTATTGGAGAAGAGTAACTGCTGAAAGTGTGAAGAAGAATAGTTTATGAAGTACTTGTAGATTTAAGGTAAATCCATCCAATGATCGAATATAGTAAAGCTAGGTTTTAAAGAAAAATGGAGAAGAACTGGTATTTAAGGATCTATAGGATATAAATTTGTCATTTTTGCAGTTTGACAAGATTTAGGTTAAATCCTACTACCAATCAGCCCCTAATTGTAGGATTTAACTCAATACGATTTGATAAATTTTTAAAATCCGGACTAAGTAAATCCAATGTGGGTTAAATCTTAAAAAATAGTTTGATATACTAGGTGTTAAATTTAGCTAAATCTAGGTAAATCACTTTGCTTTTTATTCAAGATTTAAGAATTTATATGATTGAGATATTTTATTATTATTTTTTGTTTACAAGAATCTTAATTAAACTAATTAAATCATAATTATACTAGTAAACCACCTTAATTAATAATTAACCAATGATTTAATCAGCTATATAATTAATATTGTGATAGGAATTACTAATAGAAAATCAAGAAAACCTTTGCTAAAATCAGAATAAATCAGCCACATGAAAGCCATTTTTAGAAGGAAGTAGATGAATAACAACGAAACAAACTTTATTTGATGAAAGCAGAACAAAGCAAGCAAGATACAATGGATCTTCAATTCGAGAGGAAGATCCAGCCCTCCCAATCCCTAGCCAGTGGCTAGAGCCCAAGCATCTAAGAGAGATCTCAAATTTCAGCTAAATTTAAGATGCCCTAATCCTAGGAAAACAAACTATTTAATGCATACAATCCAAAAGGAAATCTCTAAACAACCCCTACATTCATATTTCCCTCCTAAATCCTTCCTATTGAGAACTATTTGATCCTTGAGTTTGAGTGGCACGCGGGGAGGGGGGCTTTGCTTCATCTCGTGAAAGCCCAGGCCGGTCCAGGCAGTCTGGACCGGCTGGATTGGTCTAACATATTGATTATAAAAATTAAATCAATTGTTTAGTCAAAATACATGCCCGTATATATAAAATTTATTTGATTGGATATTTATAATTTTAAATGATAAAACTCATTATCAATTCTTATTTTTGATTAATCTATAATTATGTTGATATTAATATCTTAACTACTAATTAATAAGTAGTTTATAAATATAAGAAAAAAATTATTTATTTAAATTAATGTTAATGGTTAAGATTATTTTAAAATTGTAATTTAAAATTCATATTTATTTCTTTAATGATGCAGAGTGAAGGCTCAGCTGTCTGGATGTCTCCACCTACCCGGGATATCTCTACTTTTCAGGCTGGTTCTTTTTATAACGTTCCTCCCCAGGGACAGCCCGTTGCATTCGCTCCAGCTCAAGGTGGGCATGCTGCAGCTGCATTCACTGGTATTTACCACCCCACCCAATCTGTTGCTAGTGGATCTGTCCATCCCTTGCTCCAGCAATCCCAGCCCATCGGTGGAGCTGCAGAAATGGGCGGCCCTCCTCTTGGCATCTATCAACAGCCTCAGCGAGCTTCGCCAATTAACTGGATCAATAATTATTGAAAGATCTACCGGAAATATTTGTTTAAAGTAGACTTTGGTTAAGCTTATATGCAGTTAGTTGCATTTGAAAACAAGGGGACTATTGGATTCAATTGTGAGGATCAACAAATTATCTACGTGAAGACCACCAATGCATGAATGGTTGTATATAAAGAGGCATAAAGGATGACCAGAAACATAAGCGTGATAAAGAGGCCAGAATGAATTTTAGATTGGTTGAAGAAAGGTAATGAAGTTTAACTTTCACCTGATACTGATAAGTTGACCCTTTATATTGTAGTTGAGGTCGATATTCTGGTTCTACCTCTTTTGTTTGATGCTGCCTTGTAATGCTGTTAATGTTTTGCTTCATAGCCTACCTCTCTTTTTTTCTCTCTTCCACTGTTTTAATTTAATCTCAAAGTTCACTCACTTATCCTTTTGGCTCAGCTCATACAAAACTATAACAGAAATTATTTGTGTTTTTGGTCATTCATTATGTGATCGTCTGTAAAGTAAATTTTGATAGCATATAATTGTATTGAAAACTGTTATATTTGGTATAATAGAAGCAGCAGCATCTGTTTCCAGTTTCTTTTCTTTCTGACTTGGGAGGTCTGGGTGTCTATTGAATGATAAAGATCTTAGGATTTAGAGTTCAAAGCATGGATCCTTTTGGATTCTTTCAGACTTTGAAAATCACAAGATTTAATAGTTTATAATCTCTTACAAATCTGTTTGTGCTTCTGCTACCATCAGGAATTTGGATCAGAGGTTATTTCCCTCTTTGAAATTGAAGAGGTGTGAGGTTAAGATTTCTTTTGGGACAGCATTCTAACTTTTCTTAAAGCAATTTTTTGGTGAAAAATTTTAATTTTCGTACTAAAAAGTTGCTTTAAGAAGCAGTAAGAAAGTCATTCCAACTATAGCCTAAGGTCTCGTTTGGGACGGCTTTTTTATTGCTGCTTAGCAGCTTTTTAGTACAAAAATTTTAATTTTTGTATTGAAAAGCTGCTTTAAGAGGAATAAGAAAGCCGTTCCAAATGAAATGTAAATCTCAAAAAAAAAAAAAAAACTTTTGCTGCATTGTTTTATAGATACAATTGAAATAAATAAAAAGAATTGTGCATCCTTGAGTAATTTTTTCAGCTGTATGCATGTAAAGTAGTTTGCTTGCTTTCCTATAAGCCGCAGAAGCATAAATCTGTGAGCCCGTGTGTATGTAGCGCACTATTCTTCCTGTAATATTTGAAATTATATGCTATAATCAGTTGCAGCAGATTGCTGACCAATTTTGCATAATTTACAGGGAGAAACAGATTATTATGGAACATTATTTTTAAAAAATAGCTATGATACCCTATGCTTTGAATACGTTGGCAGGTGTTCTGCATTTTCATTTATCTTACAAATAAATATTATGATTATCCTTTTTAAGTATATTTAGACTTTATTTAATGACAGCATTAGTTATTAGTGAGATGTTTTTTAAATTTATAAATGAATGTTGATATCTGGTTTTTTTCAATTCAAATATTCTTCTATTTAGATATATTTGACCTGATAATTAAACATGTTTTAATTGAAATTAAGGCTACATTTGGGATAATTATCTTATTATTTTTTAAAGTAAATTTTTATAACAAAAATTTTTAATTTAAAAATTTTTTAAATAAAAAATACCTTTAAAAAAGCGGCCAGAAAGTTGTTCAAATGAAAACTAACTGGCAATAAGTTTACCTAAAAGGAATTGTTAACAATATTAGATACTAAATATATTTGTTTTTCATTTTATGTGAACAATTTTAAATAATTAAATTTCTTAGCCAAGTAATTAACTTTTGAAGAAAATGCCTACTTTTGGGGGAGGGGGAAATTAAGCAAAAAAAGTAAATATTAATTTGATTAAATTGAAAAAAATGGGCATTACAAGAAGGATTGTAAACTAGTCGCCCGTATGTCTAATCAATCAAGCTTATTTAAATTTCTAATGAGCTTGAGCTCAACTTGAGCTCATTTATTGAGCTCGAATACGGCTTGTTTAAAATCTTTTTGGCTTAAGCTTGTCTCAACTACTTGAGTTCATTTGGCTCTATAAATAATTAAAAATATTTAATATATATTTATTATTTTATTATGAAACTAATTTTAAAATATTTTTTAATTTAACGAGCGGCTGGACAACTTTACGAGCCGAGTCAAGTTGAACTCAAGCTCAAGCTTCTATAATATACGTGCTCGAGAATTGGCTCGAGCTCAAATTCGTGGTTCGATAAATTAGTCTCGTGAGTTCATTAAAGAATCGAGTTAGAGCGGACTGAGCTCATTTACACCCCCCTAATTACAGGTTTTGAAATTCCTTTGACTGCACAAATCCTTTTCAAAACTGTTGTAATGGGAACGTAAGTAAACTCTCCAAGTCATTGAGTCTAAATGTTAGGTTAACTTAGAAATAAAGGCAAAGCAAGGCCGTGTGCAGCTAAAATTTCTTTGAATATACTATAATTTGGCAGTTCATTTTCCTGGACAAAATGATTAGAATATGTAAAATCCCTACTGGAGGCCACCAGCATTTTCCAGCTGAGATTTTCATTTCTTTAATATCTTGTCATTTTAATCTCTCCTGATTAAAGATAGTCTTACTAATCACTTTGTCAGTTGAGATTGAATCAATCCAAAGCCTTTTAAAAAGTATAATTTGTAAATTTAAGTTAAATCCCTAAACCATCTTATCCACAGATGATTCAAACTTTATGAACTTAATTAGGCTTTGTTTGAGGCAGCTCAAATTTTTCTATTTTTGATTTCTAAAACTCTTTTCTCAGCCATAGTTTCAAAACTATTTTTTCAAAAGCAACATTTTAAAGCTTCATCTTGGGAGAAATTATCATGTCGGGTCACCAGACGGTCCAGAGGAGAATCAGGATGCGCCACGTTACCTTGGTACGTAGCGGTACACAACGCTGGTACACAATACAAAGTGATATGGCACGTCCTGATTACCCTCTGGACGGCGTCCAGTGACAACATAGAATAATTTCGCTCATTTGGGACATCTTTCCTACTTCTTTCTAAAACAGCTTTTCAGTAAAAAAATTATAATCCAAGAAATTTTTTTATTAGAAAACTGTTTTAGAAAATAGTTAGAAAGCTGCCCTGAACGAAGCTTAAAATCAAAAATTTTAAAAATAGAAAAAATTTATCTTCCAAACACATTTTTTTCTTACAACAAAAGTAGTTAAAAAGCTATTCCAAACAAAACTTAGACTTTATTTTTAAGATTTAAAACTGAATTATTATTATTTTGATTATTTTTCAGAGAAATCTAAAAGCTGATAATTTCGTCATATTTGGAAAATATATATTCATATTATGATGCGAGAAACAAGAGCAATGAATGAATGAATGCTCATCATTTCTTTTGGAAGGAGACGTAGAAGAAATAAAAACATTTTTAAGAACTCTAGTTGAGTGCTTGGTTCACCCTACGGTCATGAACCGAGTGAAGTTTCCTTGCAGGAACAAGCATCATGGAGTGGGATTGCTAGGTTGCGTATCAGTTAGAGATGTTGAAATTTAGGGTTACTTTTATGCAATGGGAGGTAGGAGAAGATAAGGACCTCTTGTTTGGAAGAAGACATTATCCATTTTTTTTCCTTTTTTTATCATAAATTTTAAGATTTAGATATAAATTTTATTCTATAAATAGGAGTGTCAAAGAAGCTAGATGTTCTTGAATGGAAAAACAATTGAATAATCTTGAACAAGTTTGGATGAATTAAGCAACAAATTTGAGAGTGTTATTGATCATTTCTAACCACTCTATCATGCATGGCAATAGTAGAGATGGACTGTTTGATAAGTTGAATGTTAGAAGTATATTATGAGGCATAGTGGCGGAACTAGCTTTATTTTTGAAGGTGGGCAAAACTGGTGGCAAATGTTCAAAGAAGTGAAGGTGATAGGGGCTTTTAGTTTGTAGCAGGAGAGGCAGAGTTCAAGCAGCAGTCCGTCAAGCATGAACGAGATAGGAGAAATAGTGCAAATGAGAAATAATTAGTAGTTGGGCCTGTATGAATTGGATCTTAAGTGGATGTAGGCAAAATTCTTTAAGATATGCCAAAAAAAAAAAAAATAAAGGCGGGAATTTTTTGAAATTGTACACACTTATAATATTTGTGTTAAGGAACACAAAGAAGGCTTCAACAACCGGAGAGATTATTTTGTGCAGACGCTGGACGGGAAGAACCGTCCAACTTTGTCTTTATGAACAGTAAAAGCGTAATGAGCTGCGCTTTTATTATTCATAGAGACAAACCGAATGATTCTCTCCGCCTGATGTCCGCATAGAATAATTCATCTAACAAAGGTTCTATTATTAGTTGAGAAGATTTCAATCTATTATTAGTTGAGAAGATTTCAATACTAGGATTCTTATTGAGGAGTGCATTGCCTTTCGAGATCAGTGTTGTCAAATATTATAAAATTGCTAACAAATGTTATCTTCTGAAATGGATAATGGATATTTCTCTGCTTATTTTATCTTTTGTATCTATCATTTAAGTAGTCTTCAGACTCGAAATCAAATGTTTGATCTTTGAATATATCGATAATATTAAATTAAGTAAATTAATGTTTCTTAAAATCCAATGTTTGATTTTTTTTTATTGATTCAAATTTTGTTTAGTCCAAATTATGAATTTGATTACTCCTACATTGAATGTAATAAAGAAATAAATGATTGTTATTAATTTAAACGCAATTACCAAAATAATGAATGTGGTTACTCAGTATGATATTTTAGTGCTCGGTCATATTTTGTATTGCGTGACATCGTTCGTTAAGTTAATTTTTATTATGAAGTAGATTCTCACAAGTACTTGATTGTGGGTCTGATTGAGACAGCTGTAGTTTTTTATAAAGGTGATTGTAAAATTATTGTGGGGGAATGAAATTTTCTTAAAGTTGTTGTAAAAAACAGCTTTGTTAGCTTAGAAGTTTCTTGGAAGGGATGAAGAAACACTAGTCAATTAGAAATTGTAATTGCCGTCTTAATATTAAAACAATAAAAAAAATTATCTCAAACAGACTCTGAGTTTTCTAAAATTATAATAAGGCCGACAATGAAGAATAATAATATATGACTTTTTAGAATTTTGATTAGCCATTCAAAGAGACAAAATGACGGGTATATGTAATTGAAGATGAATGATTAATTTATTAAAAATCTACTATTCAAGCTAGGAGAATTAAGAGAAATAAAAAGAATATTAAAAGTTGCAATAATTGAGTACTCATTATTGTCCTATTTCAAATGTTGGTGAGCAAACAACCATAATCATAAGAGAAATAGTATCATTGTTTGGAAATATGCCAATAAAAAGAAGACTAAAGAGATGATCACCTTTGTCAATGGTGTCTTTCTTGTTCATCTTATCAATACTACACCAAAAGTTCTAAATAGTAAGCCAAAAAACAAATTTGGCAATCATTATAAATTCAGCATTAAGGAGGAATGTTGAAATTGATGCCCATTTCTAAAATGATTGATTATTCAAATCTTCTTAATAATAATAATAATTGTTTAGTGCTTGCTTATTTTATGAGTATTAGTATTTGTAGTGAAATTTTCTCTATACAAATGAAGATATGGCTCACATGCACTTGAGCAAGAGTAAATTAACAAAAATTAAATTTTGTATGCTTCTAAATAGATTGTCCCCAATGAGTGCAAATTAATGAAAGTCTTCCTTTATTATTATTATTTTTTGCTAAAAATGGTTGTGATTAAGGTTAACGGTATAAGCGAGTTGAGCACAATTTGAGCTACTCCTAATTTGAACTTGAGCTTGATTAATTAAAGGAGCTCGAGCTCGAGCTTAATTTTACTAGTTTAAACAGACCGACTTATTTATTATCAAAAGGAACCAAAAGACAATCATGAGTCGAACAATTATAAAATAAAATGACGAAAAAAAAGAGAAATAAGAATAAAAATAAGAAATAATAAGTAATCACTTGTATAAGACAATAAGAAGTATTTTTAAATATTTTCAACAAGTTTGTTCTAAAACCTTTTAATGGTAATGTATTTAAATATTTATATTAAATTAATATTCTTTTAAACTAACTAACCCTCGAATTAAGGGGTCAAGTCCTATCATGAACCAAATTTCTTTTAAATTTTTAGAAAACTTTACATCAGCCCTATTAAGTAGCAAAGTTCCCAATTCATAAGGCTAAGGGAATAACTACCATGATTTCTTACTAAAAAAATAAAACACTAAGGAGCTCTTTGTGAGGAATCTCAAATAGATTTTATGTTTTATTGAGCAAGTAAATGTAATAGATAATTAAGTTGAATAGAATTATTAGATATTTAATAAATTTTTATAAACTTTTTAATAATATTTTATATTTATAAATAGCAAACATTTGGAGACATTAGAATTGTTGCGGGCTAGAAATTACGCGGCGATAGAGATTTGATTCTACGTCTTAGCGTTGTACGTATAACTAGCACACACAGAGAACACAAGATTTTTTACGTGGAAAACCCTTAAAAGGGAAAAAACCACGAGGCCTAGCCCAGTTGAAAATGATTCCACTAGATTTTGAATTGGTTACAAAGGACTGAATCACCTCCAGGGGTGAACAGATTACAATGGCTTAAGTAAGATGTTGAGTCTTCGGCAGGACGTAAGGACTGAACGTCGGGTCCTGAGTTGGACGTCGGATGTTTGGCAGGAAGTTGAGACTGAGTATAGGGTCTTGAACAAGACGTCGGATCTTTGGCAGGACGTAGGGACTGAACGTCGGACCTTGAACAAGACGTCGGGTCTTAGGCAGGACGTAGGGACTGAACGTCGGGCCTTAAGGTGGTGGTCCGGCGAGGTCCTGTGGTGGTCCGGCGAGGTTCCTGCGGTGGTCCGGCGGTGGTCCGACGAGCTTCCTGCGGTGGTCCGGCGAGGTTCTGCGGTGGTCCGGCGGTGGTCCGGCGGCTGTCGAGGTGGAACTTCTTCCTTCTCTCTCTCCTTCTCTTCTCTTCTTCTCTCTCTTGCTTAGATCCTCTCTTGTGAAGAATGAGGGCTCTATTTATAGATTTTCTGGAGTGGCATGGTCCGTAAATAGGTGTGAGATCAAGGGCGAATAGGGAGTGATCAAATGGACGGCCGATATTGAATCCTATGATCGTGCACCGTTCGTTGGATATTTGGAGGCCTTAATGATGTCGGAATTTAGTGATCTTGGGCTCGTTGGATTCGTCTCGTCGAGCCGTTCGATTCGAGTATAAGCTCGTCAAAATCGGAGACCGTTTGGTAACTCAAATTGCAGTTTGAACCTTCCAACAGCGCTTTGAGCTCTTGATTCGGACTCATTTGGGCTCCGATTGGGTTGATCTTGGTGTCGTTAGGTTCGTATTTCCGAGACGCTCAGTTCGACAGTAAGCTTGCTGAAATCGGAGTTCATATGCTCCTGGATTTAATTTTTGAAGTTTCCAACTAGCTTTTGCTTCGAGACCAATCAAGCTAATTTTGTGATGACGTATCAAGAATAAATAAAAGAAAGAGATAATTTGTTTCTCCTGTAATTTCTGAAGTTGCCAGTAAACTTGAATCTGCCATTTATTTGGAGTTTTCGGGAACCTCGAATTTGTTGTTTATCACGTCACTATTAGAATCTGCCAACAAGTAAAATTTAGTTGTAGATGCATCTTATAATCAAGGGCGGAATCAGCCTTAATTTTCAGGGGAGGTAAATTTATAAATAATTATCAGGGGTGCAAGGGGGCAGCACCCCCTGGTGGGGTTCGACTTGTCCGGTCAGGACGCGGGGTCAAGGGGCAGCGTCCCTGCGGGGGTTTCCGGGGGCAGCGCCACCAAAACAAATTTTGGTTGTAAGGATATTTTTGGAATTCAAATTAAAAATAAAATAATGAATGCTTTTTACTATTTGTTTGGAGCAATTGCCTAAATATCATAGTATTTTAAAAGTTTTAGGAAGGGGCAATTTTTTTTTTTTAGCCGCAGGGGGGAGGGGGGGTTGCAAAGGGGGTTCCGCCCATGCTAGTATGTTGGTAAAGAGTTTTGACTACCAACTAACAGGACTCAGATTCAAGTCTTACGTATATAATATTTGTATGAATTCCGAAATGTCTCAAAAAAAAAAAAAAAAGGAGTACTGATTTATCATATAAAATCAAATTCAACTAACCATGAACATGTTAAATGGTTAAGAATATGTTATATATTGTTAAATTTAATTAAAATTGATAAATTATTTGAAAAAAAAAACTATTGAAATTGAAGATTTAAATGAAAGAAAAGAGGAACATTTAAATGAAGTAATATAAATATCTTAAATAGTGTTTTCCTCAAAATTTACTAAATTTTAAATTTAGCTTAAAATAAGAGAAATTTGATATTTAAAAAGATAGTAAATTTTATGTAGGAATTAGCACAAACACAATCCGAACACATCCCCTAAAACTGTAGAAAGATTAAAGACGAAGCTCGGCGGATTTAGCAATTAGCATCAAACAGAAATTCACAAAGCCACTCTGAATTTACACAGCGAAGAAGAAAAAGAAGAGCGAGGGATAACTTAAGCAGCGCCATCACACCAATACCCTTCTATCAGCTCCCAAATCTCACTTTTCTCCGTTCAATATCCCTGCAGGTGCGACCGTGGCTCAGCTGCAACCGCTGAATTGTCGGCGGTAAGAAGGTGGGAGCGGCAGAGGGGACAAGTGGTGTTTCGGTATTCGATCCATCGCTCGACGCAGCTCTTGTGGAAGAGATGCCCACATGGAAGACGGTTCACTACCGACTCCGGCTCGAACCCGGCTAAGCAAACCCGGCAGTCACCGTGCCGGTGGTACCCGAATCGAACCGCTTTGATCCGACTCCGGAACCTCTCCGTCAGATTCTCCTCCGCCGGCGAAAACAGATTGGGGATTTCCGCCGTGCTTTCCGCCACGGCCGAATCGATCTCCGGCGTGAGGCCGAAGATGTGGAGCGCAGATCGGAAGATTTCTTTAAGGATCGAGATCGTTAGCGCGGTGTTCACAAGGAGGAGAGTGAGGACTGACTCCGATGGAGTTGGCAGGCTTGAGAGCCCCATCGTCGTTGGATCGCCGCTAGATCTAGGGAGTGATCTACTATTGAAACCCTAAATTGATCGAGAATCGGATCAACTTGTTCAAAAATTCGAAGATTAGATCAAGATCGGAGGTGGAGATGGA
Organism: Dendrobium nobile; assembly: GCA_022539455.1. Taxonomy (NCBI): domain Eukaryota; kingdom Viridiplantae; phylum Streptophyta; class Magnoliopsida; order Asparagales; family Orchidaceae; genus Dendrobium; species Dendrobium nobile. Next base: position 71,875,890 of record CM039726.1, on the reverse strand, counting down.
CTCTTACTGGGGAAGATAGGAAGATGGAGAATCCAAGAATGAAGAGCAAGATGGGCTCACCGCCAAGCCCTTAAATAGCCGTGGATGACGCCAACATAGTAACTCAACTGAAAAAATCTGATTATTCAAGATTAGTTTTTTAATGGAAGCAATATAAAAAATAATTGATTAATTATATATTACATTAGCTTAAAAATTAAATTTAATAACTAAAATTTATTCTATCCAAATAAGAATATTCTAGTGGCCTAAAAGAGTCTAGCCCAGATTTAGACTTTGGTTGGGACAACTTTCTTACTATTTTTTAAAGTATCTTTTAGTAAAAAATATTTTAATTTTTATACTAAAAAATTACTTTGAGAAGCAGTAAAAAAGTCATCCCAAATGAAGTTTAATTGTTCTAGTTCGAGGTCCAACTTGAGCTCAAGCTTTATTTTATGAGTTCGAGCCGGCTCACAAGCTAGCTCGTTAGACAGAAAATGGCTATAATTTAAGAAATTTTTATAATAAAATATAAAAAAATGAGAAAGTAGAAGAGAAATAATAAACAATCACTTAAGATACGAAACCCAATATAATTTTTTAAATATTTTTAATAACTTTGTACTTAAAATTCTAAATACTAAAATATTTTAAGAGCATTCATATTAATATTTTTTTAAACGAGTTGCTCACGAGCTAACGAGTTGAGTTAGAGCAGCTCAAATTTGGCTCATTAGCTCATCAAGCTCAACTCACGAGCTACTTATCAAGTTGAGCTTGAGTCGGCTCATGAGTCAATTTGGCTCACTTACATCTAAAACAGTCTGATCCAAACTTTTTTTTTTCTTTGTACAAATATATAATCACAATTCACAATGCTACTTTCACTCCAGATTTTATGACAGTAGACGCCGATTAAAAATAATAATTAATATAATAATATGGGCTTTAAATTATTTGAATATACTTTGAAATAGTATTTTATATATTATTTATATATTACACTAATCTAAAAAAAGATACAAACTGTAGAGAGAAAGAAAAGAAAAGTATGATAATTATTTTTTATTTTTTATTATTCTACAAATTGCACTTATAATAACTATTTGTATATTTTTTAAAGAAGAAGTAAACTAAAGAAAAAAAAAACCATTACAAAAAGCTAATCAGGCTGTAAAGACTTATGACTATCATTGTTTTTAATTAGTTTTTGTGCTAGGAAACTGTTTTTTCCATTCACTTTCAAAAAAATTGGTTTCTCCACAACTGTTTTAGAACCATTTTTGTAAAAATTATAGTAGTTCCACACAGACTCTTTAAAAGTCAATTAATTATTCTGTGCGGATGTTGATCGTCATCTGGGGACCAACCAGAATGTGTCACGTCACCTCTTGCTCGGTACCACAGCTCGGTGTTGCGCATTCTGATTAGTCTCCGAATAGCTAGCTTCAAGGAACCCCAAAGTTCTTAATCTATCATAAAAGAATTAATGGTTAATATCATTAAAAGCTTTCTTAACTTCAATTTTATAAGAGATGTATTTAGGTTGGTGGAAGAGGTGAAACCAAGAAGTAGTTTCATTGGAAAGAATGACATTGTTGGCTATAACCCTTCCAAAAGTACAGAAATCAACAAATTTGCAAAGACAATGAGCCATACCAACAATTTTTTTCTCAATAATTTTGATAAAGTTAGATAGAGCAAGATACTCTAGTAGCATTCCCTTTAAATTTAGATTTAGAGCAAATGCAAAGGAAACACTAATACACTGCTATGGGAAGAAAGGACATGTTTTGAATGGTTACTCCCTCTACACATACTACCTCTATTTATATTTCCATTTATATTCTGACAAAAATTAATTGAAGGTTGAGTGTGAGTTACAAAGGTTTTAGGGAATTGGGGTAGTTAGAATCATCATGAGCAAAAGTATCACAACCAACATAAGGAGAGAATCTTCATTTTTTGTTCAATATCTTGTCCTATTATTATTAGTACAATGATATCTGGAAGAATTGAGGTTGTAGAAACTTGCACGCTCATCCTACAAAATGTCAAATTGGATCTATTAGCCATGAGAGGGTTAAAAGTAAGAGTACCAATTTCACTGTGAAGATTTGAAATCCCAATTTTCAACCAACAACACAATGGAAAATTATGAAGCATAGCCTATATCAAAACATCCTTGAAGTCCTCTTTGATTGGTTTGACGGGTTGTAAAAACTTGCACGCTCACTAATGAGAAAAAGTGTTCTTTCATTTATAAATCACAAGCTACCATTGTTAACCATTTTTAGAACTTCACCGTGAAGAAACTTAAATAGAAAAAGCGTCATTTGCATGAGAGAGTAACTCAAATGTGCCTCATAGCTTCCATAACTTACTAACCACTTGAAGAGGTTACCATATAAAGGTCTTCTATCAAGAGCATAGCCCATTAGAGCAAGATTCTATAGTTTGGTTCCTTCATCATTTTCTTCATATAAGAAACATGTTTTACCTTCTTGACATAAGATGTAGCTCAACAAGAAGTTGGAGGAGTTAGGAACACATGAGGTAAGGAGGGCGATTAGTAAGTGGCTTGGGAGGGCGACTAGCAAGTGGCTTGGGTTCAAGAAAAGAGGCAGAAAGGGAGAAAGATAGATGATGGGAAAAAATCTAAGTTATCCACAAAGAAAGGATGGGCGAGGGCCCTTATATCCTCCAAAAGGATATGAGAGAAATCAAAAGATGAGGGAAAGCATGACCTAAAGAGAAGAAAAATCCTAGAGGAGAGCACATATGCAAGCCAAAATAAACAACTTTAGGAATGTGCATAGGTGATATCATGAAGAGATACATTAGAAGAAAAAAAAAACAATAATGATGGCCTTTGTTAATTTACACTTGTATCTATAAAAAAAAACATGTTGGAATCATTTGTGAACATTGCAGTACTCAACGATTTGGAACAATTAAGATTACATAATTATCTGATTGACCTGAATAAAGATCTAAACCCTATATATATATATATATATATATATATATATATATAGATAATTTATCAGATAGCATAGAAGATTTTTTTTTTTTGCCTTCTTAATGATTAATAATAAAATTTCTCATTTTTTATCTTACAAATAATTTATAATCTTTCTATGAACCTATTCTTTAGACTTATATGTGATCTTGACATAAAGGCTTTAATATGGCTGGCAAGCGAATGAGTGTGCCCATTGAAAATCTCATAATTTTTCTTTAGTATTTTCTTCGGTGGTCGCTCTAACTTGACTTCAACTTGGCAATTTGTCTTTTGGTTGGTTTATTGTTTCTTTACTTGTTAAGTTAGATGTTTTGCATGCTGTCCTTCATCACTACAAACAAACCTTTCGCATTTTATATTACCATTTGCTCTCTGTCCAAGTCGGTCTTTTCCAAGCCAACTTATCTAGTGAAGGCATTGCAATGATCAAGGAAGGATGGTCCGTGGCTGGCCGCAGGATTGGTGTAGGTAGGCTTCCATTTCTAAGTCTCTGTAAATCTTATTCTGCTATGCTTGTTTTTGTTTCGTAACTTTTTGTCTTGTTTTGTTTTTTTATGTTTTGTCGCATTTGTTGTTGGCCGTTCAGTGTTGTAATCATTTTCTTCTAAGAATAAAATGGTCTTTTTGATATATATATATATATATATATATATATATATATATATATATATATATATATAAAAGATGATTACATTAAGATAAAAAAATAGATTTATTATCATAATTTTAATCATTTAAAATGTAAACTCTTTTAAGAAAAAAAATGACCTCACTAAGGAAATAAGTTGACAATAAGCACAAAAAATTATATAATTCTTTGAGAAAAGCTCGTATCTAGGGGTGTGAATAAATATTTTGACCCGAAAAGTTTAGGTTAAGATTGATTAGTTAAATAAATAGATTGGGTTCGGATTAGAAATTTAGATCCGTTTAATTGATGAGTTACGTTCGAGTTGACCCGCAAATCTAATTTTGACCTGGAAAATACTGTTGGGAAATTTCTATAAGTGGGCCCATATTATTATACATATAAATACAGTTTTATACATTTGTTGCTATCGAAAATTAAGCCAATTAAATTCGTGATCTATTTAAATATTAAATAATTATTTGGCTTATGTGGCATCTCAATTAAATTTTGTATGGAATTAATTTGTGTAGAGGCCGGGTATTTATTTTATTTTAATGATGGGCTGAAATAAAAGAAATACACTTAAAGTATAAAAGGTCGTGGTCCCCAGTTTAAGCGGTTAAGTTCTCATTTCCCTCATTTCCCATCTTGAGTGAAAAGAAGGGGTCTCTCGCTCTCTTGGAGAACGCCGCTCTAAACGTGGAAGATCGAAAGACCTTGATTTTGCATTTCAATGGATTCAGGTACGCTTCCGAAAAACTTCTTCTCGATGATTTAGCATGTCTTTCGGAGACGATTGATTTGTTATTTTCGTCTCCGTTAAATCCTAACAAGTGGTATCAGAGCCGGTTGTCATGTTGAATCAACGAGAAATTTTTTCTGTAATCATGTTACTGATTTTCTTAGTTTTCGGTCAAAAGAAATGTTAGTTTGAGACATCTTTCTTTGAAAATTTACTTCAAGTATGAGAGATTTCAATTAATTGAACTTCATCATTTCTTTTACGGCATGCTTTGTAAGCAAGTTTATTTGTCTTCTTTGTCGATTTTGATCATGTTTTGGTAAAACGTGAATAAAGCAAAATCGAAAGTGCATTTTCAACATAATGAAAATTCTGCATGTGATCTTCTTCTCCGTTAATAAATTCAATTTTTTTTAATGGAGTCATAACTGTTGAAAATTTTCGGTTACATGAATGGTTATTTAAGTTTTATATTTTATTCTTTCTATTTTATTCAGCCAATTAAATTTAATTGACTGTTCGTTTTCCGATTCAATTTATGTAATATGAATCGTCACAACCATTGAAATGCTTTAGTGACAGAAATGTTCAATTAAATCATTGAAACGTTGCCTTTAAATAAAACTGTTTGGTTTTAGTTAATGACTCTAATAATGATTATTCTCGAAATTGACGTTTGCTTTTCATAAGCCAGTTATAATCATTCATAGTTAGAGTTAGCTTTTTCATTATATTAATTATAGCAGTTTATATATTAGTTATGATATATTTCTACTGTCATTTATTAATTCAATGAATTCAGTTACTTCATGGAATTAATTATATTTTAAATGCAATTTTTTTTTATGAGAAATATTAATTAACTGATAAAATATATTTGTCAATTAATTATTTCTCATTTGACATAATTATTCATTAATTCAAAATTAAATTGAATTGAAAATAATATGTCACCAAAGTGACCTCTATTAGATCAATTTATTTAATTTTTAAATTAATTGAATAATGCTAAAGAAGTTTTTTTTTCTAGTCTATGCGAAAATTAATCGGCCCAAAGGAAGATTATTTTTTGACCGGATTCTAAAGATATAGTCATAAATATGTGATAATTTTGAAAGTATTCATGCATATAGTAAGTCGGTCCAAAGAAAGGCTTATTATTGGCAGAATTTTTTTATCAATATTTATTAACTATAATTTTAAGAGTACCATTTACAAATTATAATTTCTGTCCAAAGACTAAATTATGATGTTGTTTTAGGTATCTTATAAAGGGCCCACCATATACTTTTGCTAATTGTGAGTTAATTTTGTTCTTTTTAAGTTAATGTTTCTTCTATATCTGCCAATTTACATAACATTCCAGTGCTTAATGGCTCTAACTTTAAGAAATGGAAAGAGCACATTACTATTGTTCTTGGGTGTATGGATCTGGACTATGCGATTCGAACTGAACGCCCTCCCGCCCTTACTGCGGAAAGCACTATTGAACAAAGGGCAAATTTTGAAAAGTGGGAGCGTTCAAACCGCATGAGTCTAATGATCATGAAGCACTCAATTCCAGATACCATCAGGGGTGCAATGCCTGAGGAGGAAAATGCTAAGAAATTCCTAAGCCAAATAGCAGACCGTTTCGTAGGCTCTGAAAAGGTCGAAACAAGTACTATTCTTAGTAAACTTGTTTCAATGCGGTATAAAGGCAAAGGGAATATAAGAGAGTACATTATGGAAATGTCTAATCTTGTTACAAGACTAAGAGCATTAAAGTTAGAATTGTCTGATGACATTCTTGTGCATCTAGTCTTAATCTCTCTTCCTGCACAATTCAGTCCTTTTAAGATAAGTTATAATACTCAAAAGGAAAAATGGACTCTTAATGAGCTCATTGCTCAGTGTGTGCAAGAGGAAGAAAGATTGAAACAAGAAAATATAGAAAGTGCTCACTTAGCTTCTTCCTCTCATAATTTTGCCACCAAAAGGAAAAGGGATTATAAAGTTAAAGGAGCTGCAGATAAAGGGACTTCACAACCTAAAGTGCAACAGAAGCAAGATCAAGTTATTACTTGTTTTTTTTGCAAGAAGACTGGTCATGTGAAGAAGGATTGTCCAAAATATGCTAACTGGCTCGTCAAAAAGGGTAAACTTCTGAATTATGTTTGTTCTGAAGTTAATTTGGCTTTAGTACCAAATCACACTTGGTGGATAGATACAGGTGCAACTACTCACATAAGTGTGACTATGCAGGGTTGTCTAAGGAGCAGAGTGCCAACTGATGCTGAAAGATTCATCTATGTGGGAAATGGCAATAAAGCTCCTGTTAAAGCTGTAGGCTTATATAGATTGTACTTAGAATCTGGTTGTACTTTGGATTTGTGTGAGACTTTTTATGTACCGTCATTTAGACGGAACTTGATTTCTATTTCATGTTTGGACAAATATGGTTACTCTTGTTCATTTGGAAATGGAAAATTTAGTCTCTTTCAGTGTTCTAAAGTTATTGGTACAGGTTCTTTAATTGATAATCTATATAAATTGGATATTTCTGCCTCACAGATAAATGAAACCTTGCATATAAATAATTTTGGTACAAAGAGAAAATTAACTGATGAGAATTCCTTTATGTTATGGCACAAGCGTTTAGGACATATTTCTAAACAAAGAATTGAAAGGCTTGTGTCAGATGGAATTCTTGATTCCCTTGATTATACAGATTTTAGAATTTGTATTGAATGTATTAAGGGAAAACAAACAAATATTAAGAAATTAGGTGCCAAAAGGAGTTTAAATGTCTTGGAATTAATACATACTGATATTTGTGGCCCATTCCCTACAGTTTCTTGGAATGGTCATCAGTATTTTATTACTTTCATAGATGATTATTCTCGTTATGGGTACCTATACTTAATACATGAAAAATCAGAATCTCTGGATGTATTTAAGATCTTCAAAGCTGAAGTTGAAAATCAACTTGGTAAGAAGATTAAAGCTGTCAAATCTGACCGTGGTGGTGAATACTATGGTAGATATGATGGACCAGGTGAACAACGTCCAGGCCCTTTTGCAAAATATTTAGCAGAATGTGGCATCGTTCCTCAATACACTATGCCGGGGACTCCAAGTCAAAATGGTGTAGCTGAGAGACGAAACAGAACCTTAAAGGATATGGTTAGAAGTATGATTAGTCATTCTTCTTTACCAGAATCACTTTGGGGAGAAGCCTTAAAGACTGCAGTTTATATTCTCAATAGAGTTCCAAGTAAAGCAGTAACTAAAACCCCATATGAGTTGTGGACTGGAAAGAAGCCTAGTATTAGGCATTTTCATGTCTGGGGATGTCCAGCTGAGGCTAGGCCTTATAAGCCTAATGAAAGAAAATTGGACTCAAGAACTGTTAGCTGCTATTTTGTTGGATACTCTGAAAGATCAAGAGGTTTTAAATTTTATGATTCCTCAAGTAAATCATTTTTTGAGACGGGCAATGCTAAATTTATTGAGGATGTTGAATATAGTGGGAGTGATAAAATTAAAGATTTTGATTTTGAGGAGGAATATGTTACTATTCCTATTATTACAATTGAAAATGATCATGTAACTATGCCTGATAATATTCAAATTGTAAATCCAGATAATCAAAATAATCTTGAATTATCTCCCACTCATATAGAAGGACAACAATCTCAAACTGAAGTGCCATTAAGGAGATCCACGAGGGAAAGGAGAACAACAATTTCAGATGATTATATTGTATATCTCCAAGAGCATGAGTTTGATTTGGGGTTGGAAGATGATCCAATCTCATTCAGTCAGGTCAAACAATGTTCTAATTCTCAAAAGTGGATAGAAGACATGGAAGATGAGATGAAATCTATGAAAGACAATGATGTTTGGGATCTTTCTGAATTGCCTGAAGGAGCAAAACCTATTGGTTGTAAATGGATTTTTAAAACCAAAAGGGATGCAAAAGGCAATATTGAAAGATATAAAGCACGTCTAGTTGCTAAAGGTTTCACTCAAAAGGAAGGCATTGATTATAAAGAGACTTTCTCTCCAGTTTCTTCGAAAGACTCTTTTAGAATCATTATGGCACTTGTAGCTCATTATGATTTAGAGCTACACCAGATGGATGTAAAGACTGCATTCCTTAATGGAGACATTGAGGAAACTATATATATGTTGCAACCAGAAAATTTTCAATCTTCTGATTCAAAACATCTGGTTTGCAAATTAAAGAAATCCATCTATGGTTTAAAGCAAGCTTCTCGTCAATGGTATAAGAAGTTTGATCAAGTGATTTCTTCATTTGGTTTTAAGGAGAACACTGTTGATCAATGTATTTATCATAAGGTCAGTGGGAGTAAATTTATTCTACTGGTGTTATATGTCGATGATATTCTGCTAGCAAGCAGTGATATAGGCTTATTGCATGAAACTAAGAGATTTCTTTCAAATAAATTTGAAATGAAAGATCTTGGAAATGCATCTTTTGTATTGGGTATACAAATTTATCGGGATCGCTCCCGTGGTATACTTGGGTTATCACAAACAGCCTATATTGATAAAGTGCTTAGCAGATTTGGCATGAAGGATTGTGCACCAGGAGATACACCCATTGCAAAAGGAGATAAATTTAGTTTGCTTCAATGCCCAAGAAATGAAGTTGAAAAGCAAGAGATGGATAAGATTCCTTATGCATCGGCAGTAGGGAGTCTTATGTATGCTCAAGTTTGTACGCGTCCAGATATTGCGTACATTGTTGGAATGCTTGGTAGATATTTAAGTAACCCAGGAATGGATCATTGGAAAGCAGTGAAACGGGTTATGAGGTATCTTAAAAGGACAAGAGATTTTATGCTCACATATCAGAGATCTGATCATTTAGAGATCGTGGGGTATTCCGACTCTGATTTTGCTGGTTGTCTCGATAGCAGAAGATCTACTTCAGGCTATATTTTCATGTTGGCTGGAGGAGCTATTTCTTGGAAAAGTGTCAAGCAATCACTTATAGCTTCTTCAACAATGGAAGCAGAGTTTATAGCTTGTTATGAGGCTTCAAATCAGGGAATATGGCTGCGAAATTTTATCACAGGGCTACATATTGTTGATGGCATTGAGAGACCATTAAAGATAAATTGTGATAATAAAGCAGCTGAATTATATTCCAAAAACAACAGGAGTTCGTCAAAATCAAAGCATATTGATATAAAATTTCTTGTTGTGAAAGAAAGGGTTCAGAGTTCTCAAATTTGTATTGAACATATTAGTACAAACTTTATGATTGCAGACCCACTTACAAAAGGATTACCACCTAAAGTATTTCATGAGCATGTGGCTCGTATGGGTGTAATCTGTTTTGATATGCTAGCTTAGTGGGAGTTTGTTTGTATTGTTCAATTATTGTGAACTTATTTTCTGATCAGACTAAAGTATTATTTTTTTTTTGAAAATTCTGAAATACAGTTATTTGATTTCAATTGCAGTTTAGCATAAAGTATGAAATTTTGATTATAACTCTTTTGAGTTATGAAATTGGACTAGTTGAAAAAATTGTCATGATTTGAGATCACATTACATGAAATTTTCATGCTACACATCCATACTTGATCTATGTCGTTAATTATATTAATATAGTGACCATTGATGGATCTAGTTACGAAAAATGTAACAAAGGTCGCTTTGATTCTAAATTGATATGATTGATGGACCAGATTGCCTAGAGATGTTATTTGAGAAAGATAGCAAAATTGAGCTCTTACAGTTATTTCAGAATGTATAATTATATGTATATATATATATGTGGCCCAAGTGGGAGATTGTTGGGAAATTTCTATAAGTGGGCCCATATTATTATACATATAAATACAGTTTTATACATTTGTTGCTATCGAAAATTAAGCCAATTAAATTCGTGATCTATTTAAATATTAAATAATTATTTGGCTTATGTGGCATCTCAATTAAATTTTGTATGGAATTAATTTGTGTAGAGGCCGGGTATTTATTTTATTTTAATGATGGGCTGAAATAAAAGAAATACACTTAAAGTATAAAAGGTCGTGGTCCCCAGTTTAAGCGGTTAAGTTCTCATTTCCCTCATTTCCCATCTTGAGTGAAAAGAAGGGGTCTCTCGCTCTCTTGGAGAACGCCGCTCTAAACGTGGAAGATCGAAAGACCTTGATTTTGCATTTCAATGGATTCAGGTACGCTTCCGAAAAACTTCTTCTCGATGATTTAGCATGTCTTTCGGAGACGATTGATTTGTTATTTTCGTCTCCGTTAAATCCTAACAAATACACCTTTAGGTTTTTCCTTAATTTTTTTGGGTGTATTGATGTGATTTTATTGTTTTTGATTGATCACCATAAACTCTATAGTCAATAAGTTATTCAAAAAATTATTATTTTTCATCAAAATGAGTTAGCATGTCCAATTTAGGTCATCTAGGTTTCCAACACGACGGCCAGATTAAGATCAATCTTTTAACCCTTTTATTAAATAGATCAATTTTGGGTTATGAACAAATCCCATCGGTTAGCCCATTTTGATACTCCTACTTGTATCCCAACAAAATATTTAGATATTTAGAAAATAATTATTTACATAACTTATACTATTGTAAGATTTATAATTTAAATATCTATTAAAAATATTGATTATTTTTCAAAATAATTAATTTATTTATTTGTTAAAAAAATCTCATAATTTTTTATCTTGAAATAAAGAAGAGCCAAGGGGTGGGTCAAATCTCTCTTAATCAGGTTATTAAGTGGGACGGCGGCGTCGACCTGAGCCGTACCTATGATATTATATAATTATATGCTTCTTTATCTGAGTAAAAATAGGCAAAAGCATGCCAATTTATGGGCTACTTGGCCTTATTGCCTAACATTTTTATCAATACAAAAAAAAAAAATCTGTGTAATATAATAATAAAAGAATATATGTTAGGTGCACGTACCAATCAGAAATACATAACATTTAAATAAATAAATATTTCGAGACAAATTTTTTTTTTTTTTTTATTTTGATCAACTCCTCTATTGAGTATACACAAATAATTATTTCAGGCTATTCTATTACAAATTGTGTTCGAATTTAATAACTATTAATTTTATTTTAAGATTAATATATATTATTTATATTTTGTTAATTTAAAAATAAATTTAACAATTTTAAAATCATCTTAATATAATGTATATTAAGTTGTTCATAATTATTTTATAAATGTATGCAACAAAGCTTAGCATTATAGGTATTATAATGTATTTTCAGGTTGGGTTCGGGTCCGACATGAAAATGATCCCATTAAACCGACCCAACTTGTTTAATTAAATGGGTCAAAACCTTGAATCTAAACTTGAACCACTCTCGACCGAGTTGACCTGACCCACTAACCCCATTATATGAAAAAATTTATTGGATGGAGAAGGAGAAGGCAAGGAGCGTTGACCGTCGAAGAACGTTGTCACCAAGTCGTCCATTGTTGAATGATAGTGAAGCAGCAGCTACACGTGTAGTTAACGTAGTTGTATGTTGCGGCACAAATAAAAAAATGAAAAAGAAAACGAAAAATCGAGACGTGTTGTGAGATAGTGAGAGTGAATAGGAGCCGTGAGAAAGTGAATGCATTTAAAGGCTTTAAGTGAAGGGTTGTGACACGGGCGATCTAGTAAGGTGATTCTCGCATGTCAAAACTAGGTCAATCCCATATTTGTGGGTTAACTGAACCCTGAACCCGACCTAATGAATTAAACGAGCCTGCAAATAAGACTTGTATCCGACCAATTTGTTAAATATGTCAACCTGAACCTGAATGTTCTTGAATCGAATTATCGGGTCGTATCTTTTATTGACATTCTACGTAGCACAATACTGGAGGCGAAAGTGAAATAAAGCCTTAGTTCAACTCTAGACTTTGGGCAGACGTTTGGCTAACTTTCATAATTATTAGTGCCTTCGAATGTATTGGGTTATTGTAATAGAGATAAAGCTTTTATTGCATTTAGTCAATTCCGACACAAGATTAGAAGATTTGATGCCCTTATTAGAACCATTTAACGTCTAAGTAACTCCTTCATTTATTTGAGGCAGGCGGCCTAACTTATTATTTTCTGATTATTTTTAAATATAGGATGGCCATTTTGTAGATTATGTTCAGTATTAACCTTATCATTAATCCCAAAATTAAAATTAAAATTATTCATTATTTTTAACTTTATTATAATTAATAATTTACACAAATTCAAAAAAAAAAAAAGATAAATCGATTCTAAGTTGAATTTATCAAAATGTTTCATTAAATGATTTTGATTAGATAAATTATATGATTTTTTTTTAGATAAATTATATGATTAGATAAAATATAGTTGTAATTTAGGCTTCATTTGTGAGAGCTTTTCATCGCTATTTTTTCAATGTTTTCAATAAATTTTTGTATTAAAAAGTTATTGTAGAAAGCACTAAGAAACTATCTCAAATAAAGTCTTAGGTTTCGTTTGAGACTAACTTTTTTTTTTATTTTTTTACTAGAAAATAGCTTTAAGAAACAGTAAGAAAGCTGTCACAAATTAAATCTTAGTGTAAAATCTTTCAAATAGCTTGAAAATAAATATATAAGATATTTTTCATACTCTTATTCGTCTATATAGGTACAGGTGCCTAACAGGTTCTCAGGGATTCTCGGCCTGAATGACAGGATAAGCACTCACATATGATGAATGAAGTGTTGTAAAAATTAGTGAATTTTAATTCATAATTAATTTTAATAAAATAAAATAAAAAAGCAAAAAAAAATCTTCTAATAAAATATTATATATCATTTAAAAAAAATAGTATGGCAATTATCAATAGAGCCACTAGGAATGGAACCAAATATTTGACACGTTTGTGGTTAATTAAGCTTGCGTTTGGCGATTAAAATATAGAAAGCATGATGAAACCGCGTCCAAAGATAAAGCGACGACGTGGTCGTCTATTACCCACTATGTGATATTCTTAATTTTTTGTATTAACCAACAAATTATATTTTGGCTCTATATTTTTCCTTTTTTTTTTTGGGCAAAAATTTATGCTTTATGTAAAAATTATATTTTGAATATTTATTATAATTTAATTTTTTATTTTTTATGATTTTATGATCATATATATTAACATGTTTGCATGGGTTGATGGGAGAATCCTCATGGCGGTGTCCCCCACTAAAAGTTTATTTTTGCCCACGACGACAATGCCTCCTCCTTGGAACTTTTATTTGGTTCGGTCACAGGATGTAGCTCTACGTTTGGCCGCCAGTAGAATCGTCACGCGTTCTCACTATTTACTGCGCGCCCCGACAACCCGACCTGGAACGGACCCAAGATGGCTCGGTATTTCTCGATTTTGCAAGGTATTGCTCCGTATTGGTCAATTTTGCTTGACAATACCGAGCAATACCAAGCAAATACCGAGCAAATACCGAGTAATACCGACTATGTATTGGTCTTCACAGAGCGGTATTTCTCGTTATTGACATGCAATACCGAGCAAATAATACCGAGTAATACCTCGCAATACACGAACATAGCATTCCCGGGTTCCGGTCCGGGTCAAGTCGTCGGGTCGCGCGGTAGAGAGTAAGAGCACGTGGCGACATGTTATTGGCGGCCGAACGTAACTCTACGTCCGATCAGAGGACGTAATAATTATTCCCTTGCATGACACTGACAACTCCTACATTTAGATCCTTCATCTTGATGATTTGATTTTTGTGGAGATTATTTATCTTAATCTCTTTTGTCGTTTAACTATCTGCCTTTGTCATTAGTTAATTTAGAATACTTATCATCGCAATATTATTCTCATTTTTTTAGGATATTTTAGAATTTGTAGGAAGTGCCTTTCATAATTAATGTAATTAAAAAATTTAAAAAAAAATAAAAAACATATAACAAATTTTAATCAGCATTAAAGAGTGTCTGGTCACTCCTTTCTAAGCTTTAAGGATCTAGCACATCCTATCATGAGGATTCAACAAACAATGCTTTAAGAATTTGGCCTCCATAACTCTTATGATTTACTTAATTTTACATTATCACAAAATGTAAAATATGTTAATAAGTTTATAAGCATTAGGCAATTGATCAATTATAATGAAATACAAAATTTTGTTTCAAATTATATATTTTTTATTTTATTTTGTTAAATATTAATATATTTTTATCATAAATCTGGCCCTCTTAAACGACAAGGTGTTTCCTCCCCTGCATGTTCTAATCCTACTTGTCATTGAAAATTTTGTTAATGATAGGTTGGTGCATGCTAAGATGGATTGCATTCGTGGGAATTAGGACTTTATAGGTCAGGCTTTGTCAAAGGCATATGCACTTTGCATCAAAGTGTAGGTGTATTTGGGTCATGTTATGGCTGATGCTTATACTAAGCATTTATGAGTCAAATTATGGAATTATGGGGTTTGGTTGCAACTTATGTGCATATAACCCACATTAAGACCTTTGAAATTTCGGCACTCATTCCATGCATGCATGTACTTCGATAAGCATCGATAATAAGTCTCATGATATTGGAAGTGCGTGGCTCTTACAAAATGCAAGTTCATGGGTATTGCACTTTGGCAAAAGCTTATTGTTTTATAGGCACTTTTACTAGCATTGAATTTTACATGTGCTTGTATTGTCGGCATACTTTTGAGGACTTATAAAAACCATTCTTTAGGGAGCGAAGGGAAACACCCTTTCCCTCCCACCTTGTTTTACAACTTTATCTTTCCTTCCATTGTCCTATTTTTATGCATATGGAGCTTAGACACCAAGGTGATAGCAACAAGCTTTTTGGATAAAGAATCTATCTCTCTCTATATTATATATTTGACAGCTAGAAGGCTGCACATTCAACTCAGAAACCCTTTAGTATACTACTTATATTTGGATGTTTAAGGTTACATTGATGAGTTTTGGGAAATGATGAATAAACTATAATTTCTTGAAGTTTTTTTCTTAAAATGATGAATAAACTATCATTACAATTAAAGATAGATGATGCATTTATGGATTTCTACTAAGAATTGATAATCAAGGGCAAACAAACTCTGCTTCAAGCAAAAAATATTACTTTGATGATATTGGCCTAGAAGAAGTCTTTACTTTTATAGAAATATCATATATCAAATGATTTCATTATTTATTTCCTAAAGAAACAAAGAGGGCATATAAGCTCTGTGTTAGAAGGTGATGATGGGATTAAACTGAAAGATATTCAAGAGCCAAAGTTCTTATTTTTTATTATTGACCATGTTAATTTTTTGTTATGGCTATAAATATTCTCACATGGTTGAAGGGAATTAAGGTTCATTAAACAAAAGAATGACTGAAGCCAAAAGAAGGGCATGATAGATGAATCTTAGAAGTCATCTTAATCTAGAAGAAGAACATATTGGCAATGAGTATGAAGAGATTTTCTATGAAGGAGTTCAACTGTTCAAGAATGATTATTTTCACCTTAAGCTTAAGATGGTTTATCTTTAAGCTATGTGGAGGAAGGGAAAGTGTAAGGAATTATTAATTGAATTATTTAACGAGTAAAAAAAGTTTCTTCATAAAGTATTATAATTAGAGGCGGAATTAGCCTTAATTCTTAGGGGGGAACTTATAAATAACACATTTACACAATGTTTAATTTTGCTAATGGGGGAATTGCCTAAAGACCATAGTATTTTAATTTTTTAGGGGGTGGGGAAATTGCTTTAAGATCCCTGTAATAAAGAATAAAAAATGAAGGTGGGAGGCAAATTACTTAAAGATCAATGTACTAAAAAGTTTTTTAATTTTTTTAGGAGGCGCAATTGCCCCCGGGGGCAATTGGGGGATCCACCTCTGTTATATTAATAAGAATCTCCTCTGTACGAGAGGTCAGATATACTCACCACCCTTTTTGGGGCACATACGAAAGAATCGAATATCACATTTTTATGCCGACCAATAAATCAATTGGGTTGAATCTCGT
The DNA here is from genome assembly GCA_022539455.1 of Dendrobium nobile. Taxonomy (NCBI): domain Eukaryota; kingdom Viridiplantae; phylum Streptophyta; class Magnoliopsida; order Asparagales; family Orchidaceae; genus Dendrobium; species Dendrobium nobile. The sequence goes on along the minus strand of CM039726.1, from coordinate 71,859,516 downwards.
GCAAATTGTTCGCGCACTCTTTAATTTATTAACGCTCTATTTGGCATTTGATTATTATTATTATTGTTTTTTTTTTCATGCTTCAATTAATCCAGTTGATTGTAAATAGTCTATAAAATATAAATTCAACATATCCTTCAAAAGATTGTAGTTAACTAGGTGATTTAGAATAGGCAGAATTGAGCTTGATTTGCTCAACTTAGGATTCGTTTGAGACCACTGCAATTTTTTGTAAAGGTGATTATAAAATTGTTGTAGTTAAAGTAACTTTTTTAAAACCTGTTGTACAAAGCAGCTTCCAAGCACAAAAATTTCCTAAAAGCAATGAAAAATAGTGATCAAACAGAAACTACAATTTTGGTCTAAAAAACAAAGCATAAAAAAAGCTGCCTCAAACAAAGGCTTGGGCGAAGCCTTGGGCTAGTTTGGTACAGTTTTCTGACTGGTTTTAAAGTAATTTTTTAGTACAAAAATTTATTGAATTAGAATTTTTATACTAAAAAATTGCATTTAAAATTAGTATGAAAGTTGTCTCTGTCGTTCTCCAGATACGGTCCTTCCGACCACTATCACCTCACTACAGTCTTTCCAACCTCCGTCCCCCGCCGACTACAGTACTTCTAACCACATCAACCGACTACGATCTTTTTGTCCTCTATCGCCCACAACTACAATCCTTCTGCCCATCGTCACTCAATTAAAATGTTTTCAAGCTCCATCACCCGACTACGATCCTTCTAACCATTGACGCACAACTACTGTCCTTCTGACCTACATCGCTAGCTGACTATGGCCATGTCAACCAAACGAATATATCAACATTGATTCTTCCTACTCCCACCATGTAATGCACTCTAAATAATGTATATTGACCACATGTAGCCAATGCTTCTCCCCCTAAGGCCCTCATTTGTAATCAACTGCAAATACTAGTTGATTCATTTAAACTGAGCAAAGTCATGCGACTTTTTTCCTATTTTCAAAGGTTTCTACATAAAAACTCTGGTGCCTCCATAAAACTAATGTCTCATATCAACATTATATACCTAAATCTTTATTATATTTGTATGCTAGATCTTCATACAAAGCTAAGACACTAAATTTTATCTCTCTCTGTGTACTACCGTGAATGTTCCATGATTTAACAATTCTATACTTCTAAAAATCAAAATAATATTTTCTTTAAACTGAGTCGGCAGTGAGGCTTAAATTCTAACATATTTCAGCAATTATAAATAGCAATGAGATCTCACCATACAATCCAGTTTGTTGGAGAAAAAACTAATAGTTACATTATATCTACCACAAAAATAAACTTCTAACTTCTAAGGCATCCATTTATGACAATTTTTTTACTACTTTTAAAACAAACTTTTAATACAAATTAAAAAAATAAAATAAAAATAATATTTAAAAGTTGTCCCAAACAAAACCTTTATGTGATCAACCAAACCTTCAATAATTATATGCAAAAAAACATTATGACCATCACACCTTCAACCTATGATACCTTCTCTTTCAACTTAGGCTTCGTTTGAGACGGCTTTCTTGCCGCTTCTTAAAACAGCTTTTTAGTACAAAAATTTTAATATTTGTACTAAAAAACTGATTTAAGAAACAATAAGAAAATCGCCCCAAACTAAACCTTAGTCACCACATTCTTATAAAACATCATTGCCAATAGAGGCAAATCCCAAATATGAGAAGAATCGAATGAAGACAGTCGAGACTCAACCAGTCAACCTTATTCATTATGAGGGTTGAACAGTTCTTTATATGAGTCGAAAACTTCAAATCAATTTTAACAATGATACTCAAACACTTCTGAACTAACATGAGAAGCAATTAGGTTATGTTAGATTTGTGTCAATACAATAATAAGACATAATAACCTTATTTTATGAGCTTTGCAACCCTTTTTCATACGTAACTTTTTTTCCCATTTATAGCCTATCATTCCTAATGTCAACAACTTAACCTCAACAGGCACTTACAAAATGAATTGAAACCTACAGATGTACAGAACTATAGATTAATCTACGTTCATTAAAAAAAAATTAGCAGCTTGATATTAAGAGATTATTTGGGACGGCTTTCTTATTATTTCTTAAAGTAGTTTTCTAATACAAAAATTTAAGAAGCAGTAAGAAGGCTGTCTCAAACGAAGGCTTCGTTTGGAACGACTTTTTTAGTGCTTCTTAAATTAGCTTTTTAGTGCAAAGATAAAAAATTTTATACTAGAAAGTTACTTTAAGAAGCATTAAGAAAGTCGTCCCAAACAAAGCAGAGGTCTAAATACCCAAAGCAAAATCACTTCACGCCTAATGGTGCATGAAAACAGTTGACAGCAATTTCTGTCTACGCAACGTCCAGTTTAGCTTCTTGAAGCTCCTCATGGATTTGTGAGAAGTCAGCAAAATTTCATTTTCCTGTAGAGAACTCTTTCTCAACTAAACGAAACATCTCTTTCAGACGAGTTGATGAGTTGGCAATAACATTCTTTGTTATCCTTTTCTGATGCTTAGTGCTCTTCAACCAAGCAATTCCCAAAGACACGAGAACATGACATGCCTTGGATTTTGACTGCAGATCATCAATCTGATATCTCAAATGAAGCTGAACAGAAAGAAATCAAATCACAATATCATATAGAGCGCATTCTAATGGCTAAAACTTGAAGAAGAAGAAGGTTCGTATTTCTCTTACAGTGAAATAGTCGCCCAGCAACACTCCTTGAAGTGTCATGACCTCTTCAATCAACCATCCATTTTTATCATGGAGGCGAGACCTCTGCTGAGTGCTGGTCACCTCTCCGCCGTAGCGAGAGATGTTCTTGTCGAATTTGTAGTTGACTTGTCTCTGGTGCACATCAGGGGAGACAGATTCCCATGGTGTAGCCGAGTAATCGACACAACCAACTTTTTCCATCACCTTTTGCTCTAAAGAATCTCCGTCAAAGATCTCCATAAGCGAGTTCAGCTAATTATTTTAAGAACAAGAAAAAGATTAGATCCATGAGAACAAAATTAGAGAACATATTTCCATATATCAACTTTTACAATGGCAACAGGCAGGTTGGAAGCAGACTCACAGGAACGGGAACAATGGAGGAGAAAACCTCAGACATTTTGGCATCTTCTACACCCAGGAAAGATCCGCTTTCCTCCGAGTGGAGTTCCTTCTCTTCGGACTCTTCTTCCACTATTCGCACCTTCTGTTCAGGGCTTAGAGACTTTGCCTTCCACAATGCCATGATTGTTCTGTTACAAGGACGAAATTGGAAGCTCGTCATATACAGAATTTGTGATTTATAGAACCTGCTTCATACATGTTCACATGGAATATTCCAAATTTCTTTGGCCAACAGGGAGCAAAGTTTAGCCAGAGAATGCACCTATTCTGCTTAGATGCTAAAATGTGCTACAGGCAAATTTTAGGCATGAGCAATCATTGGATCTCTTAACAGTTATCAACATCACCTTAGTAATGTTGAAGTTTGCTTATTCATAGCTACGTTACAATCCTTTCCTATCAATTGAAAGTTCTGTGCAAAAACAAGGGGAAAAAAAAGTATTCTTGTGCAAAGAAGAATTACCTGTTGGCCACGTTGAATGACACAAATGATTGGAATTGGAATTTCAACCTTCCGTCTGGGTCCAGGGACTTTGCTCCATGCCTTGCATCCAAACCTCTACCACGGCGAAGAATAATCAATAAAGAAGGGCTACCCATTGATGTCAAAGATGGGGGAACAACTTGAATGTCCTCGATATCTTCCCAGAGAAAGAAAAACTTGATCTTGTGTCCGAAAAGGTTGGTGTAAAATCCAATTATTCTTGGAGAAAGAAACAGACGACCCTAAAAAAAGACAAATTACCATGGTTGGAGTAGCATGGTCATACTCTAGAAATTTTGAGGACTTCAGTATTTTACTTGGGGCTTTCACCATCCAGATCCTAATCTAACTTGTTAAAGATTCAAGAGAAGAGAAATTATGATATATGAAAAATGAACCTGTATTGGCATTTTGCGCTTCAAGTGACAAGTAAAATCATTGATAAGAAACTCTTCCGGTGGTAGACCAAATAGCTTCTGGAATGCTGAATTTGTCTGAGGTGACCGCAAATTTATCTATGCGTTGAATTATAAAGAGCTGCGTGAGTTAATAGTTTAAACTTCCAATAAATGGATCTCAAAATGTACAACCGTACCAACCTTTTTACCAACTTCTTTCTCCATCTTTGTTAGATAGTCTGAAACAACTTGGACACCTCGAGTGTTGTTAAGAAAGATCCTCAGATGTAACTTAGATTGGCATGCCTGAGCTAACTTTCCCTCTAGAAAAATCCATACATCTGCCAATTCTGATAAGTTAGATTTGAGAAAGTTGACTTCAGCATGGCCCAGTGAAACAGCTTCATCAAAAGGTCCGTCAAAATCATACACATTAATTTCCATTGTTGATGGAGGATCAATCATTGCATCAAATTCAAAAATTTCTGCAAATGGAAGGAGATATTACTTATTAGAGTGCTGATAGGTATAATAGCAGGGGAGATAAAGGTGCTAACCGAATTTGATAAAATTGAGGAGTTAAATTCATTGAATATGATGCAAGTTAAAATGTTTCAGTTTTCTATAATAATGTGCAAAGATTTCAATATCTGATGAGTTGTTACATGCCAGTTCAAATCATCTGCGGCATTATATTTGCCGCTATACCTTCCAAAGATGACACCGGTTTACTGACTAGCATACAATTTTCATTTGTCCGTTTACCAATATGAACCCCTTGATTTTGACGCATGCGTAAGGCGAGGAATAACAAAGGTTTCAAAACATTAAATGACAATCGACGGTAAGCCTATTGTGCAAGGTTCTTACTTCTTGATGGCAGCTCCTTGCTGCTTTTCAAGCCTCAAAGCCCCCAGAATATCTCCCCACGGAAATTATGCTTGGCATTTTCTATGAAAAAGCTTAATAAGCAACTTAAAGCAAGTCCTAATATGCCAGTACAGGTTGCTATTTAGCTATGCCTGTGAAACCCAGTTTTATTCATGATCCTTTACTATTTTCATAAAACCTACTATGTTGATACCAATGGCATCTGCTGAGGTGATTCAAAACATCTAAAGATCTAAGATTCCTAATGCCAATAAATGTTCTGAATGAAACAACAACAACAACAACAACATCAAGTATTTATCGCATTTTGTGAGGTCGGCCACATGAATTATTTTTCTCTATTTTGTTATGTAAAGAATCAAATTTTCATTTAAATCTAATACAAAAATATCATTTCTAATATTTTCTAACTAAGTATTTTTAGATCTACCTCTATATTTCTTAACATAGGTCAAATCTAATGCATCTACTCTTCTAATCGAGTCATCGGAAGACCAGTGTTTTTGTGACCAAACCATCAAAGGCGACTCTCTCTAATCTTATTTGCCACTGGAGCTACAACAACTTTTTAATGTATATACTCACATTCTGTCTCAAAAAGTGAAGCCACTCATACACTTGAGCATCCTTATCTCTGCAACACTTAACTTAATTTTATGTGCGTCTTTTAATAGCCAACAATGTGCGCCACAAAGCATTATAGGTCTTAACATCATCTTACGGTATTTTCCCTTAAGTTTGAGGGTTACTTTTCCATCACACAATAGGCCCGAAGCATTCCTCCACTACAACTATCCAACTTGAATTATACTAATGATATCCCCATCTATTCACCATCACTTAGAACAATAAACCTTAGATATCTAAAATGTGTACCCTTATTAATGACTTGATCGTCCAAAGTCACTGTCCCCCACTAGATCTATTATTACTAAAATTACACTATTTATTCGGTTGTAGATCTACTCAAACGAAAACCTCTGGACTCTTAAGGTTGACCTCCATAGTTCATGCTTATCTAAACTCTCTCTCTAGTCTTATCAGCAAAAAGCATATGCCATGGTACATCCTCTTGCAATTGTCTAGTAAGAACATTCATGACTAAGCAAAAAGATATGGACTTAAAGTTGATCCTTGCTATAATCCAATTGAAGTAGGAAAATACATAGTCAAACCACCTTATCCTTAATGACTTGATTATTAAGCATTATTAATTCCCTTTTTTTTAGATCTTTCTAGAGCACTTCTCGTGGAACTTTATCATATGTTTTTTTCTAAATAAAAAAATATCATATGCAGATCCTCCTTATTCTCTCTATACTCCTCCATCAAACCTCTCAATAAATGTATAGCTTCCATAGTAGACCTACCCGACATGAATCCAAATTGATTTTGAGAAATAATAGTATTAAGTCGTAACCTATGCTCAATAACTCCCTCCAATAATTTGAGTTTTTCCTTTTGATACTCCAAACACATCCTTTACAACATTCCTAATATCACTAGCTACTTTCTTCCTCATAATATATTTTTCTTATATACAGTCAAAACAATAAGATTTTGAATCTTACTCTCAAGAATATTTTTGTTAGTGTTTTTTAAATGCCCCAATCTAATATTAAGACAACATTTTACTTCAGTTTTTATAATTCATCCCTTCCTTTTAAATTCTAAAACTAATAAACTATATTATATACATTAATTTTCATTACGAATGATTTTACAAACTTTGCAATCTATTTTTCTTATAAGAAAATAATCAATATTAATTTTACTTTATCCATTCTTATAAGTGAATGAAACAACAAAAATCAAATTATGGAATTCAAACCTCCAAAGACTATCAATTAAAATAAGAATTCAATTTATTTTGATGTTAACAATAAAATATGATAAATCCATTTCAAATAATAGTTTAATAATCGACTAAACCAAGAAAATTAATGAGAATAAAACATACCAAAAACCACAAGTCGGTTAAAATTCTAATAGACTGATTGATTTGATTGGGAGGGAATTATGAAGGTTTATTTAGGGCAAGAAGGTTGATTTGATTGGGAGGGAATTATGAAGGTTTATTTAGGGCAAGAAGGTTGATTTGATTGGGAGGAAATTAGAAGGTTTACTTAAGAAAATAGGACTGATTTGATTGGAAAGAAATTAGGAAAATTTATTTAGGAAAAGATTGTTGATTTGAATTCAAATTTGAAAGAGAATTATGAAGGTTTATATAAGGAAATATGACTAATTTGAATTCAAATTTGGAAGAGAATTATTTAGGGAGAGATGGTTAATTTGAATTCAGATTTGGGAGGGAATTAGGAGAGCCTATTTAAGGCTAACAATAAGATGATTTCAGGATTATGTTTTGAGTTTACTGAAATTAGAATTTCTTATGTTGTGATGGCTTAGCCGCCAGCTAGGGATTTGGGAGAGCCAAATCTTCCTCTCCAACTGAAGATCTTACTATATCTTGTTATTTTCTTTCATATATTTTATAAGAAAAATAATTTGGGTGTGTTCTTCTATTTTTCATTATCGTTTGCTGATTCTGAGAAAATTATATCCACTGCCTATCAAATTCAAACCACAAAAAAAACACTAGTGTAGCATATATGAATAAAATTAAGCAAATTGATAAAATGTTAGACCAGCCCAAGAGGGGCTGATCTAAGAGGGATCAGCCTATGTTTATACCAGGCGGAAGCTTGGTTCTCCCAGGCTTAGCCCGCCCCCATGGGGGTGGGTCCATTTGCTAATGAAGAGAGAGGAGAGGGCGGGTGAGAGAAAAAATTGAATTGGAGGGGCTGTTTTGACATTTTACTTTGAATTATTTGCTTTAATAATTGTTTCGCTCTAGGGTTAGGGTTATGCATGTTTTGTGCCTGAATTTAGTTTGTGCCTTGGGAATTTTGGGCTCTAATCAGCGGCAAGGGTTTGAGAGAGTGGGATCTTCCTCTCCAATTGACGACCCTTGTATCTTATCGCTTTTCTTTTGTACGTCCTACAATAAAAGTAATCTAAGGTATGTTCTTCCAATTCTTTCTTGTGGGTCTCTGTTTTGGGTTGAAAGATCCCCTATTTCCAATCAAATTAGTATCAAAGCACTTTTTTGGGACCTATAGAAGCGTAGAAGATCGACATGTTGAAGGTGAGATGGAACAACTCAAGGCTGGGATGGAGAGATTTTTCGGAATGGAGGAAAGATTCACATCCGCTGAAGATAGGTTCTCATCCATGGACAACCACTTTGGAAACATGTTAAGGCATGATGAAAAAGTTGATTGAAATGCAATCAAAGGCCTCACCGGTTACTCCTACGATAGATCGGAGGGGTAAGATAATTCAGAAAGATGATGATGAAGTAGAGAGTGTTTTTCCTCAAAGACCACCCAGAGGGATTCCGATGGGAGGTGCTTCGGGGTATCTGGAAGAGAGGGCAGCCAGAAGAGGGGAATTTGAACCCTTTTGGAAACCACCTAGGCATAAGGGAAGATGGACCGGAGGAAGCAATGGTTGGACCGAACCATGGGGTCCAAATCCGCCAAGGTAAGAAGGGAGAGAATCACACCACCATTACACCGGAGGAACCAACGTAGGAAGAAAATATCGGGGTATGGATGCGAGGTTGAGGAAGTTAAAGATGCCAGTCTTTGAAGGGGAAAATGCTCAGGAATGGGTGTACCAAGTGGAGTGTTACCTTGCTATCAATGGGCTGACAGAAGGGGAAAAAACTCATGGCAATGGGTCTATATTTGGAGGAAAAAGTCCAAGCTTGGTTCTAATGGAGGGAGGCTAGGTATTTAATCTATTCATGGGAAGAATTAAGGAGTGCTTCTTAGAAGGTTTTCGAGCTATTCGAGAATAAGACCTCTATGAGCAGTTCTATGTCCTAACTCGGGAAGGTACAGTTATGGAGTACCTGGAGAAGTTTGAGTTGCTGTCAAGGAGACAGAGGAATCTCTGAGGAAAGATTAGAAAGGAATTTCATGAAGGGACTTCGAGATGACATACGAGCAAAGCTCAGGGTACTTAGACTAAAAGGGCTGAAGGAGACAATGGAGCTTGCTCAGAGGGTGGAGGAAAAATATTGGAGGGAGAAAGCCAGCATAAGCAAAATCATGGGAGGGAACTACAAGAGGACCTCTATGACCCTTACACCTAGAACCCAGACAGTGTCCTTCCAGAGAGAATCTCTCGAGAGATGAGCAGTGGAGTTTGCCAGGAGGGCAACTTCAAGAGACTTATAGAAGCATAGGTGCAGGATAAACGAGCAAAAGGGTTATGCTTCAAATGTGATGAGAAGTATTACCGAGGCACGAGTGTTTGGACCGAACTCTTCAGGTTCTCACCATACGTGATGACCAAAAAGCTATGGGAGGTGGGAGTGAGGCATCGATGGAAAAGGAAAAGCTGCATTTAGACATGGTAGAGGTCTCCTTGAACTTAGTTATGGGATTCATTCCAAATCACACTATGAAGATGAGAGGAGAAATAGCAAATAGAGAGATAGTGGTGTTGATTGATACTGGGGCTACCCAACACTTCATCTCCAATCAGGTCGTACACCAATTAGGGGTGAAACTGGTGGACACAGGATGTTATTGGGTGATGATGGGTGATGATGGGGACTGGGAAGATAAAGATAGGTAGAGGGGTGCGTAGGGGAGTGGTCCTGACTATACAAAAACTTTAGGTGAGGGAGGATTTTCTCTCACTGGAGATGGGCAGCACTGATGTCATATTAGGGACGAGATGACTACAAACCTCAGGGGATACCAAGGTGAATTGGGAGATGCTAACGATGAATATGATGGTGGAAGGAAGAAGATGGTTATTAGGGAAGATACATGACTCTCTAAAGCCATGGTATCTCTCAAAACTATGGTAAGGGCCATATAGGAGGTGGGGGAGACTTTCTTGTGGAACTGCATAGCTTAGAGGAGATCAGAGGAGAGGAAGAGGGGGACATCCCCCTTCGGGTACAGTCGTTCATACAACAGTTTAGTGAGGTTTTCCAACCACTTCAAGGGATGCCACCACCGAGGGAGCAGGAGCATGCCATAACTTTGAGGGAGGGGGTGTCACCGATCAGTGTCAGACCTTACCGCTACCCTCAGATCCAAAAGGACGACATAGAGAAGTTGATCCATGAGATGTTGGAGGCAGGGATCATCAGGTTAAGCACAAGCCCATCCTCTAGTCCAATTATATTGGCCAAAAAAAAGGATGGAAGCTGAAGATTTTGTGTGGACTACCAGGCCCTGAATAAGGAGACTATGCCGAACAAGTTTCCTATTTCGACGATAGATGAGATGTTAGATGAACTTTGTAGAGTGGTGGTATTCTCGAAGATGGACTTGAAGTCCGGATACCATCAGATACAGATGAGAGGAGGATGTTCCAAAGGCGGCATTCAGGACTCACGAGGGATAATATGAGTTATTGGTGATGTCATTTGGCCTCACTAACACCCCTGCTACCTTCCAGCCTCTCATAAACAGGGTGTTCCAACCATACCTCAGGAAGCTTGTATTGATTTTCTTTGATGACATCCTAGTATACAACAGGTCCAAAGAAGAGCATTTGGAGCATCTGAAGGTGGTCTTAGAGGTGTTATCAACTAAGGATCCACCTAAAGAAGTGTTGTTTTGCACAGGCCATTATAGAATATTTGGGGCACGTAGTATCCCAGGAAGGGGCAGCCGCTGATCAGAATAAGATTGAAGCCATGTTAAAATGGCCTCTACCTAGCAATCTGAGGGAGTTGAGAGGATTCTTAGGGTTAACTGGGTACTACAGGAGATTCATGAGGAGATACAGTGCCATAACCTGGCCACTAACCAAACAGCTGAAGAAGGATAGTTTCTTGTAGGGAGATGCAACGACCCAGACCTTTGAGAGATTTGGAGACAATCATGACCACAATACCAATTCTAGCCCTACCCGATTTCAACCAGATGTTCGTGTTCAGGACCGATGCATCAAGATAAGGATTGGGGGTAGTACTCATCCAGAACCACCGACCTATAGCTTATTATAGCCAGAAGTTGACAATCAAAGCCAGGCTGAAATCGATCTATGAAAGAGAGTTGATGGTCATTATATTAGCTATACATAAATGGCGAACTTACTTGTTAGGCCGACGCTTCATCGTTAGGACAGATCAAAGGAGTTTAAAATACTTGTTAGAGCAAAGGATGGTGACCAAGGAGCATCAGAGATGGTTTTCAAAGTTGCTGGGGTATGATTTTGAGATCCAGTATAGGCCAAGGCTAGAAAATAAGGTTGTTGATGCCTTGTCAAGATGCGTGAGGGAGCTTTAGGAGATAACCATTTCGATATCGTTGATGTTGGATTGTGGTGCTATTAAGGAGGATAGTATAAGACAAGGAGCTAAGAAGGATCATAGTGGATCTACTGAATGATGAGAGTAACCACCCTGGCCATCCGTAGATGGGGAGAGACTACTATACCATGGAACCTCAGACTTTGATTCATATTCCACACTTGCTACAGGATTTCCACGGGAGCATTGTTGGGGGTCATTCTAGTGTGCAAAAAACATACAAGAGATTGACTGTAAAGTTATATTAGAAGGGGATGCACAAGGACGTAGAGGAGATGGTGGCCAAGTGTGAGATATGCCAGAGGAATAAGTACATGGCCATAGCTCCAAGGAGACTACTACTGTAATATCAAAATCTGCTCCAGTATCGTCCAGGACGATCTGGGATCGTCCTGGGACGATCAGTGAAAATTCAGCTCCAGATTTTGCCCAGTTTTGCTCCAGGTGATTTTCTGCATGCATCGGCCAGGCCGATTGGAGACATCGGCCAGGCCGATCGGCACTGTAGAAAATATCGTCCCTGCAATAGCCCTGAAGGGAGACCAGGCCGATCTTTTTGGTCAGATCGTCCCGGGACGATGCTGCGATCGGCCGGGCCGATCTGTGTAGTATAAGGCTGATTTCAGTCGTTTTGAAGAGAGAGAAAAATCAGAAATTAAAAATTAAATATCTGAGGAGAGAGAAAGTCGTGGGATTTTGGAGAAAAGTGGATTTTCGGACGACGCGGAGCCGTTTTCGATCGAAGTGACTGTTGAGGAATTTGCTGTACTCGAGGTAAGGCACATTCTACCTTTCTCAATTTTCAGTTCCGTCGTGTTTGGCGGTATATTCTGTCCGGGTTTTGTTTCCGTTAGCGAATTTCGTCCGTATCTTTTGATCGGTTCAGTTTTTACCGCGTAACTTTCTGTATATCGTTGCCGTGCCGGGTGTGCACGTTTTGACTATATTTTGAAGATTTTCGTCCGGGTATTTTTGTTTCGACTGTGTTTTTAGTCGACCGGATTTTTCTGTGAAATTGGAATTTATCTTTGCAGTAGAATAAAGGTTCTGAAATGTTGATATCTGTAGTCTGTGCGAATTCGGTAAATTTTCTTTGCAGGAATTTTTGTGTAAATTCCGTATACTGCCGTTGTGCTGCCCGATTTTTGGGTAATTTCTGAATTGTCCGGATTTCTTCTGAATTGAAATGCTATGTGTATAAGCTATAAAAAGGGAGTTATAAGGGGCCTGAATCCTATGAGATTCAGTTAGTGAAACGGGAAATCTGAAATGAGCTCAATCTGAAATCTGATATCTGTTTTGTTCCGGATCCGATGAATTCTGTTTTGGTGCTATAAGCACATCTGTTTTGGTGCCGTGAGCACAAAGGGAGACATAAGGGGCCTGGATCCTATGAGATTCAGTCAGTGTCTGGGAAGGGAGGCATAAGGGGCCGGAATCCGTAGAGATTCCGTCAGTGTCAGGGCATTTAGCTATATGTATCTGTACTACTTTCTGTATCTGTTCTGTTCTGTACGAAATTGTGATTATGATATGATATGATCCGTACGATTCTGATTTCTGTTTCCGACTCTGCTGAGTTTATTCTGTTCTGTGATCTGATCTGTACGATTCTATTTCTGCTTTGATATCTGTCCGTATAAGTTCTGATTTCCGATTCTGTTCCGACTTCTGATCTGATTTCTGTCTGATAAGTTTGGTTTTGTTTTCTGAGAATTTAGATTGGTGGTTTGTTGCTTTGCTGAGCTGTTGAGCTCACCCTTGCTTTCTGGTGGTTTTCAGGTTCTGGGAAGGGCAAGGAAGTCCAGGATTAGATTTCAGAGTCTGATCAGATTAGGTACTTTTGTACTTTTGATTTTTGTTCAGTCATGGCTTTCCTGTTCTGTCTTTCTTTCTGTTGAAAGCCATGTACTGTTCTGTAGATGATTATTTTGAGGAAATGAAAAGATAGATGTTTTGTTCCGCTGCATTTGATGTTTTTAGTAGCTCTGTTGTTCTGTGTGCTTCTGTTGAGTTAAGAATTTGGAAGATCAGTTCAGTAACCTAATCCAAAGCCAGATCCTGGTTAGCTATCCTCCGTCGCGATCCGGCGCGGGCGGGATCCGTCTCGTCTCGGGTCGGGTCGTGACAAGCTTTTGTGGTATCAGAGCACTGGTTTTGGAAACAGGTTGGATTGTAAAACAGAGCTCTAGGAAGCGATCAGTGCGTCTGTCTGGGAGGTAGTTTTGGGTCGTTTGGCTTTTTATTGTGTTATTTTGTGTTGTTTTGTGATAGTTTTCCGGATTTTCTGGATTTTTCTGTATGGATCAGCCAGACCCAGACATGACAGACGGTCAGAGTGACGATCAGGCAGCACCAGTGGGGAGTACAGCCCCAGTGGTCGGTGCTGATACGCTTTCACAGTTTGCTTCACTTGTTGCTCAGATGATGAGCGAGACTCAGAGCAGAGCTTCGACTGTTAGATCTGAGGACATTGATCGACACCTGCAGTTATTTTTGAGGTTGAAACCTCCGAGGTTTGAGGGCGCTGTTGAGCCCAGAGCAGCCGAGGAGTGGCTGAGGAGATTGGAGAAGACTTTTGACGGGATGCAGTGTCCTGCAGACAGGAAAGTTCCGTTAGCTGTTTTTCTGTTGGACGGAGAGGCTGAGCACTGGTGGGATGGCCAGCAAGCAGCCAGATTTCAGGGCAGATTGAACTCTTTGATTACTTGGGAAGAGTTCACTGAGGTATTCAGAGATTGGTTTGTTCCCCCTTCTGCACGACAGCAGATGCAGGAGAGTTTTCTGAGGCTTGTTCAGGGGAGCAAGACGGTGATGCAGTACGAGGCTGAGTTTACTGCATTAGCCAGGTACGCTCCGCAGTTGGTTAGCACGTCTGCTGAGAGGTGCTACAGATTTCTGAGAGGCTTACGAGACACTTTGAGGCAGCCTCTGATACCGTTCCGGATTACTGATTTCTCTGAGCTTGTGGAGCGAGCTCGTCTGATTGAGAATGACATGACGGCTACTCAGCAGCGGTGGACTGCGAGTAGGAAGAGGTTTGGAGGAGAGACATCTGGCAGTGGTTCCTCTGGGAAGAGGAGATTTGTTCCTGGATCTGGATCTGGAGATTCCAGGAAGAGCGGAGGATCGTCTGGTACTGCTACCAGTACGACTGGTTCTGGATCTGTCAGTTCGGCACCTGTGTGCCAGAGTTGTGGACGGCGACACCATGGCCAGTGCTACAGGATAGCTGGTCTTTGTTTCAGATGTGGTCAGCCGGGACATCGGATTGCAGAATGTCCGCAGATGGGATTTGATCAGCGTTCTGAGTTCCGATCTGAGGGCTTTGTCAGACCTGTTGGTTCAGCAGCAGGAAGACCGAGGACTGTTCCTCCACGCCCTGAGGGATTTGCTGGTAGAGGTGGTGGTTCTAGTTCTGCACCACGGAGACCACCTACGATTCAGAGGGAGCAGAGTAGTTCTGTCGCTTCAGCTCCTGCTCCAGTTCAGCCACGAGTTTACAGTTTGAGTCAGCAGGAGGCTCGTGACGCTCCGGATGTTGTGACAGGTACGATTTACATTTCTGATCAGCCCTGTCGTGTTTTGTTTGACTCTGGAGCGAGTCATTCTTTTCTGTCCGAGCATTGTTTTGAGATTTTACATTTGGATTCGATGGTTTTACCGGTTTCTTTGTCTGTGATTTTACCGGCTGGGAATCCATTGATTGCTCGACAGTTTTGTTTATGTGAGATCGAGATTTCTGGCAAGAAGTGGAAGTCTAGTTTGATTCGATTGCCGATTTCTTCGTATGATGTGATTCTGGGCATGGATTGGCTGAGTCAGTATGAGGCCCAGATTGACTGTCTGAAGAAGCAAGTGAGTTTGCTTGTGGCTGGAGAGAGAGTTGTATTTCAAGGATTACGAGGTGTTCTCTCCAGTCTGGTTTCTGCGTTGGAGGTGAGCAGGATGTGGAAGAAAGGATGCCCAGTATTTTTGGCTTCGGTGCGGGATCTGAACCTAGAAGTTGGTTCTGTTTCTGAGATCCCTGTGGTACGGGAGTTTGCTGATGTTTTTCCTGAGGAGTTGGTTGGTTTACCTCCGGATAGAGATGTGGAGTTCTCTATCGATGTTTTTCCGGGTACCGCTCCGATATCGAAAGCTCCGTACAGGATGGCACCGAAAGAACTTTCTGAGTTGAAAGTTCAGCTTCAGGAGTTGGTTGACAGAGGGTTTGTGCGTCCTAGTGTTTCGCCCTGGGGAGCACCTGTTTTATTTGTAAAGAAGAAGGACGGTACACTCCGTATGTGTATTGATTACAGAGATTTGAACAAGGTCACGATCAAGAATAAGTACCCTTTGCCTCGGATTGACGACTTGTTTGATCAGCTTTCCGGATCTTCGGTATTTTCGAAGATTGATTTGAGATCCGGATACTATCAGGTGAAGGTGAAGGAAACTGATGTGGTGAAGACTGCTTTCAGTACTCGGTACGGGCACTACGAGTTTTTGGTTATGCCTTTTGGGGTAACCAATGCGCCTGCGATTTTCATGGATCTGATGAACCGAGTATTCAGGGAGTATTTGGATCAGTTTGTGATCGTCTTCATTGACGATATTCTGGTATATTCTGCATCTGAGGATGAGCATGCCAGACATTTGAGGATTGTGTTGGAGACTTTGAGGAGACATCAGCTATATGCCAAGTTCTCCAAGTGTGAATTCTGGCTGAAGAGCATTTCATTTCTGGGGCATGTGGTTAGCGGAGAAGGCATTTCTGTAGATCCCCAGAAGATTCAGGCTGTTGCTGATTGGCCAAGGCCGACTACGGTATTTGAGGTACGTAGTTTCTTGGGCATGGCCGGGTATTATAGGAAGTTTGTGAAAGGATTTTCACAGATTTCGACTCCTCTGACGAGACTGACTCAGAAGTCAGTACCTTTTGTTTGGACACCGGAGTGTGAAGCTAGTTTTCAGAGATTGAAGGAGTGTTTGACTTCAGCTCCAGTGTTGGCACTTCCGTCAGGTACGGAGGGTTTCCAGGTGTTCAGTGATGCTTCACTGAAAGGACTGGGTTGTGTTCTGATGCAGCATGGTCAGGTAATTGCTTATGCTTCGAGACAGTTAAAACCACATGAGAAGAATTACCCGACGCATGATCTGGAGTTAGCTGCAGTTGTTTTTGCTTTGAAGATTTGGCGTCATTACCTGTATGGCGTCAGATGTGAGATCTTTACTGATCATAAGAGCCTGAAGTATATTTTTACTCAGAAGGATCTGAATCTGAGACAGAGGAGGTGGCTCGAGTTGATCAAGGACTACGATTTGACTATTCAGTATCAGCCTGGGAAGGCGAATGTGGTAGCGGACGCTCTGAGCAGGAAGTCTTCTGGATTCTCAGGTATTCAGCTTACCTGTGATGACTTTCTGATTCGTGATTTGGAGAGATTGCAGTTGGAGGTGGTTTCCTCCAGTGATTTGGAGTTGGCTCAGATGAGTATTCAGTCTTCTTTGGAAGCACGGATTCAAGAAGCCCAGAAGTCAGATTCTGACTATTCGAAGTTGATAGCTCAGATTGGATCTGGTAAGACTCCTGAACTTCGAATTTCTGATTCTGGTGTTATTTTCTGTAAGAACAGGTTGTGGGTACCTGTGTCTGGAGACTTGAGGCAGGAGATTCTGTACGAATCTCATCATTCTGGCTACACTGTTCATCCAGGCAGTGGTAAGATGTACGCTGACATGAAGCTTTTGTTTTGGTGGCCTGGGATGAAGAAGGATGTGGCAGAGTTTGTGTCGAGATGCGAAGCCTGTCAGTTGGTGAAGGCAGAGCATCAGCGACCAGGTGGACTGTTGCAGTCGTTGCCTATCCCTGAGTGGAAATGGGAGGAGGTAACGATGGATTTTGCGATGGGTTTTCCTCGATCTAGACAAGGACATGATGCCATTTGGGTGGTTGTAGATCGATTGACCAAGTCAGCCCATTTTCTTCCGATCAGACAGACGGATTCAGTTGATCGCTTGGCACAGATTTATGTGAAGGAAATAGTCAGATTGCACGGTGTGCCTCGTGTGATAGTATCTGATCGAGATGGACGTTTTACTTCCAGACTTTGGAAAGGCATTCAGCAAGGTTTGGGTACGAAACTGCATTTCAGTACAGCCTTTCATCCTCAGACCGACGGACAGTCTGAGAGGACGATTCAGGTACTGGAAGATCTGTTGAGGCTTTGTGTTCTGGACTTTAGCGGAAGTTGGGAAGATCATATTCCGCTGATTGAGTTTGCTTATAACAACAGTTTTCAATCCAGTATCGGTATGGCACCGTACGAGGCTTTGTATGGCAGGAAGTGTCGTACTCCTTTGACTCCGACCTCCTTCGGAGATAGACAGGCTTTGGGGGCCACTTTTGCTGATGAAACTGCTCAGAAGATCAATTTGATAAGAGAAAGATTGAAAGCCGCTCAAGATCGACAGCAGAAGTATTACAATCAGAAGCACAGATTTGTCGAATTTCAGGTCGGTGACTTTGTGTACGTCAAAGTCAGCCCGATGAAAGGTGTGAGCAGATTTGGTCAAGTAAGCAAGCTTAGTCCAAGGTATGTTGGACCTTTTGAAGTTTTGGAAAGAATTGGAAAAGCTGCTTATAAGTTATTGCTTTCTGAATCTATGCCTGATGTGCATAATGTGTTTCACGTATCCACTCTGAGGAAGTGGGTTTCAGACTCTGGGAAGAAGTTGTCAGCTGATGAGGTGGAGATTCAGGAGAATCTGGCGTACAAGGAAGAGCCAGAGCTTATTTTGGCGTACGACGTCCGAAAGTTAAGAAATAAAGAGATTCCGATGGTTAAAGTCCAGTGGAAGCACCGGACTGCACGGGAAGCAACTTGGGAGAAGGAGTCTGATATGAGACGGTCGTACCCGTACTTGTTTTGACTGAGTTTGGACTGGATAATGTCGAGGACGACATTTTTCTGAGTTGGGGAGATTGTAATATCAAAATCTGCTCCAGTATCGTCCAGGACGATCTGGGATCGTCCTGGGACGATCAGTGAAAATTCAGCTCCAGATTTTGCCCAGTTTTGCTCCAGGTGATTTTCTGCATGCATCGGCCAGGCCGATTGGAGACATCGGCCAGGCCGATCGGCACTGTAGAAAATATCGTCCCTGCAATAGCCCTGAAGGGAGACCAGGCCGATCTTTTTGGTCAGATCGTCCCGGGACGATGCTGCGATCGGCCGGGCCGATCTGTGTAGTATAAGGCTGATTTCAGTCGTTTTGAAGAGAGAGAAAAATCAGAAATTAAAAATTAAATATCTGAGGAGAGAGAAAGTCGTGGGATTTTGGAGAAAAGTGGATTTTCGGACGACGCGGAGCCGTTTTCGATCGAAGTGACTGTTGAGGAATTTGCTGTACTCGAGGTAAGGCACATTCTACCTTTCTCAATTTTCAGTTCCGTCGTGTTTGGCGGTATATTCTGTCCGGGTTTTGTTTCCGTTAGCGAATTTCGTCCGTATCTTTTGATCGGTTCAGTTTTTACCGCGTAACTTTCTGTATATCGTTGCCGTGCCGGGTGTGCACGTTTTGACTATATTTTGAAGATTTTCGTCCGGGTATTTTTGTTTCGACTGTGTTTTTAGTCGACCGGATTTTTCTGTGAAATTGGAATTTATCTTTGCAGTAGAATAAAGGTTCTGAAATGTTGATATCTGTAGTCTGTGCGAATTCGGTAAATTTTCTTTGCAGGAATTTTTGTGTAAATTCCGTATACTGCCGTTGTGCTGCCCGATTTTTGGGTAATTTCTGAATTGTCCGGATTTCTTCTGAATTGAAATGCTATGTGTATAAGCTATAAAAAGGGAGTTATAAGGGGCCTGAATCCTATGAGATTCAGTTAGTGAAACGGGAAATCTGAAATGAGCTCAATCTGAAATCTGATATCTGTTTTGTTCCGGATCCGATGAATTCTGTTTTGGTGCTATAAGCACATCTGTTTTGGTGCCGTGAGCACAAAGGGAGACATAAGGGGCCTGGATCCTATGAGATTCAGTCAGTGTCTGGGAAGGGAGGCATAAGGGGCCGGAATCCGTAGAGATTCCGTCAGTGTCAGGGCATTTAGCTATATGTATCTGTACTACTTTCTGTATCTGTTCTGTTCTGTACGAAATTGTGATTATGATATGATATGATCCGTACGATTCTGATTTCTGTTTCCGACTCTGCTGAGTTTATTCTGTTCTGTGATCTGATCTGTACGATTCTATTTCTGCTTTGATATCTGTCCGTATAAGTTCTGATTTCCGATTCTGTTCCGACTTCTGATCTGATTTCTGTCTGATAAGTTTGGTTTTGTTTTCTGAGAATTTAGATTGGTGGTTTGTTGCTTTGCTGAGCTGTTGAGCTCACCCTTGCTTTCTGGTGGTTTTCAGGTTCTGGGAAGGGCAAGGAAGTCCAGGATTAGATTTCAGAGTCTGATCAGATTAGGTACTTTTGTACTTTTGATTTTTGTTCAGTCATGGCTTTCCTGTTCTGTCTTTCTTTCTGTTGAAAGCCATGTACTGTTCTGTAGATGATTATTTTGAGGAAATGAAAAGATAGATGTTTTGTTCCGCTGCATTTGATGTTTTTAGTAGCTCTGTTGTTCTGTGTGCTTCTGTTGAGTTAAGAATTTGGAAGATCAGTTCAGTAACCTAATCCAAAGCCAGATCCTGGTTAGCTATCCTCCGTCGCGATCCGGCGCGGGCGGGATCCGTCTCGTCTCGGGTCGGGTCGTGACAACTACAACCCCTAGCCCTTCCAAGCACGAGCTACCCCAATTTGAAGGGTTTGCAATTATTTTGATAGTGGTTGACAGATGAGCAAATATGTTCATTTTATTCCCCTACAACATCCTTAGATGACAGTGATAGCAGTGTATGCGTTCATTAGAGAGGTGGTCAAATTACATGGGATACCAGAGTTTATAGTATCCGACCGAGATAAAAAGTTCCTCAATCACTTCTGGAGGGAGTTGTTCAGGTTGCAGTGGACTATGTTGAAGAGAGCACCGCTTACCACCCTCAGATAGACGGGCAGACGAAGATGGTAAATAGGAGCCTGGAGACATATCTATGATGCTTTGCTTTAAAGACGTCTCAGCTATGGGCTAAGTGTCTGGCATTGGCAAAGTACTGGTACAATACTTTGTATCACTTGGCATCTCAGATGACTCCTTTCAAAGTGTTGTACAGCAGAGATCCGCCTCACTTGGTGTACTTTCGGCATAGTAGCACACCAGTCCTTTCGGTAGAGTGGTACTTTGAGGAGAGGGATAGTGTCTTGGAGGAATTAAAAAGACACCTGTTGAGGGCCCAACAGTTCATAAAAAGGAAGGCAGATGGGCGCAGGAAGAACATTCAATTTGAGGTAGGGGACAGGGTATATTTGAAGCTTCGTCCCTATATGCAGAGGACAATGGCCAGTATGAGGAATGAGAAGCTGGACCTGAAATACTTTGGCCCTTATGAGATAGTAGAGAGGATCGAAGCTGTGGCATATTGAATGAGACTACCACTGACCGCAATCATACACTTGGTTTCCATGTGTCACAGTTAAGGAGAGCTATAGAGGATCATACATCAAGTGCGAAGTTACCAGTGACGTTGATGGAGCATTTGGAGGCGATTTTGAAACCACTGGAGTTGGAAGTAGTACGACAAGGAGAGGGAGGAAGTAAGAAAGTGTTGATTAAGTGGAAGAATCTACTTGAGTATAACATGTGGGAGCCGTATGAGAGGATGAAGTATCAATTTTCATCATTTCACCTTGAGGACAAGATGATTCTTTGAAAGGGGGCATTGTTAGACCGACCCAAGAGAGGCTAGCCCAGCCGGTCAAGGAGGGACCGGCCTACGTTCCACCAAGGCCTAGCCCGCCCCCTTGGGGGTGGGGTCCACTTGCTAATGGAGAGAGAAGGGGGGTGGAAGGCGAGAGAAATTTGAATTGGAGGGGTTGTTTTGACATTTTATTTAGAATTGTTTGGTTTTAATAGTTGTTTCGCCCTAGGGTTAGAGTTATGCATGTTTTGTGGCTAAATTTAGTTTGTGCCCAAGGAACTTTGGGCTCTAGCCTCCAGTTAAGGTTTGGGAGAGTGGGACTTCCTCTCCAATTGAAGATCCTTGTATCTTGTTGGTTTTCTTTTGTAATCCCTGAAATAAAAGTAATCTAATGTGTGTTCTTCTTCTAATTCTTGCTTGTGGGTCATTTTTTTGGGTTGAAAGCTCCCCTATTTCCTATTTCCTATCATAAAACTAATATCGAATTATGTGAAGAACAAAGAAAAAAATAAGAGATCGCCAACAACAACAATAATAATAGCAAGCCTTTATCCCACTACGCAGGGTCAGCTACATGAATTCCTTTTCTCCATTGTGTCATACTAAGAGTCAAATTCCCATTTAAATCTAATAAAGAAATGCAATTTCTAATACTTTATAATCAAGTCTTTTTAGGTCTACATCTACCTTTCTTAACACAGTCGTTGTTGGTTCCCAAGCCCTAGATGAGAAAAAAGAAGGGTAGCATTAAGTAGTCAACAACCGGTATAAAACTTATTGACAATCATGACATGAATCTTTTAATACCAAAACAAGAGATCACCAAGAATAGAAAATTCAACCTTTATGTTAGTACAAGCAGGTGAATCGGCACAAAAAACGATATCCGCCCTTACACCACACTCAAAAGAAGCATCCAACCAAGCACACGAGATTGAAAAAAAATTAGAAATTTTATAAAGACAAAAGTTCTTCCTTAGGGCAGTCAGCTCCTATTCAATTCAAATTTGTCGGGGTTTACATTGATAATTTGGTGTGTGATCAACGTAAGTCTCTATTTTTTTCCGAAATATAAGCATGGTGATATCCAAAAAAATTAAGCGTTAGGATAAGCACAAACTAGGTTCAGAACTAGTGAATGGATCACAACATGAACCATAATCGCAAATTGTTATAGGAACCACACAATAAAAGATTAAAAGTCATTATAGGAGCAGCACAACAGAGATTGCGAGTTGCTAGAGGATCTGACTCGATAGTCTATAAGCATCGCCACAAAAACCAATAATTGGGATAGGACCATTATAATGAATAGACTCATGGTTTAACCACAACCAACACAACAAACCAAACAAATGAAAACAAAACGTCTAAATTCCCATATGCCTCATCATAGACATATTTAGACAAATCAAAATAAGAAAAATACTGAATAGAAAATAGAAAGAAAAACAATTAAACTAAAAACAATATTTAGTATGCTAATTTGCTCATCATAGCTCACACTTAGTGCTCTTGACAAGTGTAGTCCTTTAGATTGCCATCACAAGAGTTGTCAACATTGTGATAGTTCAATTAACATTAAGACTTAAGCCTTCTTGCTTCACATTTTTTATGCTGACCATGCACAGTAAATTAATAAAGATTGGTCAATAGTAATTCAGATGGAAATATTTTAGCATGTGTCATTAATTTTGGTGAAAAAGGATTCATGTACCCGACCCCACGTAGTGGGACAAAGGCTTGATGTTGTTGTTGTTGTACATGCCCATCAAATATGATAGAGCACCTCAGAATGGTGTTGTACTGTTGTTTTACTTAATTGTTCAGAAAATAATAGAGAGGAGGTGATTTTTCTTTATTTTAAAATAAGATGCATTGCTCGGATAGTCTCCACGATAACTGATTCATTTTTGAGATTGCTTCTGCCAATTTATGCAGGAATCCGTAAGTGGCGTCATAACGGAAATGCGTAGACTCTTTGCAAGTAAAACACGATAATATGTAATAGTTTTGTAATTAATTAGTCGTTCTATTCACAATTTAAGAAGGAATGAATATAGATAAAGAGTTCCAAAGAGAAACTATATAAAAAATACATTGGGAGAATAAATATTAAAATGATAACGAGAAAGGTGATCAAATTACCATTCCAATGAGGATCCAGTGTTTGGAACTTGATTGAGCTTGTTTTTGTTTTACCGTGGCAAGTAAATACTACGTAAGGATCAGAGTAACCAGATGAATCAACTGCTGCTAAATCACTTCCCTCAATCAAGGCAACAGTAAGCAGCCATCCATCTCCTTGCGCTTTTATTCCATGATCACTTTCTGTAAGTACAGAAAAAGAAATGGCTCCCGTGAGCACAAAAAAATAAAAAAAAGGCTCTCACTCTAAGGCTACGTTTGGGACGGCTTTCTTATTGCTTTTCTTAAAGCAACTTTTTAGTATAAAAATTTTAATTTTAAATCTAAAAAGCTGTCTTAAGAAGCAATAAAAAAGCCGTCTCAAATGAAGCCTAAATTTAATAGGCCAACCCAGCTGTCAAGTTAATTGCTTATATTTTGTCATGTAACCCAAGGTTTTGAAAACCGGACCGGACAACGAACCGGAACAAGGAGAGGTTCACGGTTCGACCGGTTCAACCGGTCTAACCGGGGTCGAACCGGATGATGTAATAAATAATAAGTATTATTTAAATTTAATACAATTAACATAAAAATAATGTTATCATTCAAAGTATGAGATAAAAAATTAAATTAAAAAAAAAACTATGAAACATAAAAACTTATATAATTAAGTAAAATAATTATTTTAAAATCTTAAATAAAAGTAAAAAGAAAATTAAATCTCATAATTATAAGAATTTACACTCATAAAAATATGATAATTTTAAATTTGAATATTTTTCAAATTTTAAATTTAATTTATATATAACCATATAATTTAATATATATTATTATTAATTTATGTCACATATTTAATATAAATGTAATTCTAACATAAGTTTATAAATTTAATATAAACTATTCTTATTTTATATTATATGATTAAATATATTTTACATGTTTATAATATATTGTATGCAAAAATTATTTTATAAATTTATATCTAAAATCATTAATAAATAAATAAAATTATTAATGATAAATTATTTTTTATTATGTATAAATAAATAAATTTTTATTATTAACTAATAAATAATTATCACTCACATAAAAAATAATTAATTAAAAAATCTGTTTAAAAATAAGTTTTATATCCATTATATATGCTATGAACTCATACACTCCTCATCTCTTTTCTTTAGTCCCACATCCCTTAGAAACACTTTCTTGCTATTGTTTATATAGCATATTTAGATTCCTTGCACCAAGGGAGCACATGGGGAGGCCATGGGAAGATGTGTCATGATGCTTTGAGTACAAAAGTGCTTATTATATAAAGTGTATTTAACTTTAATTAAATGTTTTTAATATATATTAATTTATTTATTTAAAAAATTACTTAAAATTTGTGAGTTTTGAACCGGCCGGTTCAAAAATAACCGGACCGGTTCACCGGTTCGCGGTTGAACCGGCCGGTTCTGACCGGTTCAGGCCGGTTCTTTGCAGAAGCGGTTTTAGTGCTAAACCGGACCGGCCCTGTGACCGGTTCACGGTTGAACCGGTCGAACCGGCCGGTCCGGTCCGGTTTTTAAAGCACTGATGTAACCAGAAAAAGCAAACCTTTTTTCTGATTCTACTGTTTTGTAGTGTAAATAATGCCTTGGAATAGCTAATGAATACACCGTAATAAGATTTTTTTATTGCATAATATGGCAGTATGAAGTATCCCACTGATTTCTCACATAAATATGAGTTTCCCGTTATGGTAAGTGTGCCAAAGGATTTCTCAAGATAGTCAATGATGTTTAGTTTTTAATTTGGAAAATTCCTCAAAAGAATTTAATTGAAAATGCAATGGTTTAAGTAAAAAATTTGTACCTCTCTTCTTCCTTGCCTGCAAGAAGCGACCTATCATTTTCAGAACACGTTCTCCTTGAAGGACCAAGACACCACAAACTACTACTTCACCGATAGAATCTGGCAAATCTAGGCCTGTAAACTCAAGCCCCTGGATCATACTACGGTTTGCAAGAAGTATATGCACAGTAACATACAACCCCACAAAAATAGAGGATATGACAGTGAAATTTCCAAAAAACCTGCAAGCTAACTTCCAATCTGACTCTTGTTCGGTCTGCAAAGAAGCCAAAATCTGCTCTTTGCTGGATTCAACATCTTTCAAATCAAGAGGTTTGGCATTTTTAGAGAGCAGCTCAGCAAACTGAACATAACTATCTTTAAGGCCTTGCTTTGCGCCATTTTCAATCATTCCTTTCATCATAGTACTCTGAAAAAAATTAATGCGCCAAGAAACCACTAAACGAGATGACTCCTCTTCAGATGGCAATTGAGGGCCTGGCATTATGCAATACAGAACTTCGCACCTAAAATAACTACCAAATGGAACATCAGGAGTGCTCACACTTGCTAAAACAGAGTAGTTTTTACCATCAGCCTTTAGATAAATCTGCTCCTCTGTAGCTTTCACTGCTTTAACTAATTTAGTTGCAGCTTTAATGTAGGTGACCACTCTTTTCAGGCTCTCTCCATTTTCAAATCTCCAGGGTTCAATATTTAGATCAGTAGTTCCCTGAATCTCTGCTAAGGATTGTAAGAAGTTAGAGTTTGGAGAAAATATAATGGTATTGAGTTCACTGGGGGAGACTGCATAAGACTGGTCAAGAATCACTCCGCCAGTTAAATTTTCTGGCATTTCACCTCCCTGGTCTTTTGATTCCAAAATCTTCAATAACTCATCAAACGTGGAGTTGGAAACAGTATCATCTGCTAGTTCACTAGCCTCAGGTTTTAGTGGTTCCTCTTGGATTACTTCAACAAAATCAATATCTCTACTTGTGGACTTTGTAATTTCTGTACTCTTCCCAGAAAAAATTTGAAACATTCGGTCAAAAAATGCTCGAGACTGTGATTTCTCTTCCTTATCTGGTTCAGCTTCTTCAGCCTCCGACACAGAGTATGAATCTATTTTCCCGTTGGACTCGACCGACAATGATTCTCTTTTAAGTTCTGAGGATTTATCAGAATGTGATGTTAAATCTTCAGAACAAGTCCGAGGGGGGGTTCCATCGCAGGAAGGATTGCTCTGAGACAGTGATAAGGTAAGACGAATTTCTCCTGGAAATTTAACAAAGACATTCACATTTACATCCGATCTTCACAGTGAGCTCGCATACTCAATATAATGTCATAAGTAAATGATTTTCTTGTCAATCAGCATACAAATCTACAGATCCAAAAACAAAATAATGGTTTCTTTTAATCTTAAAGCATGAATTGCTGACCTTGAGATGCACCCTATATCAATTACAAGTGCTTTGGCATGTAAAGGAAATTTATCACTAAAAAATTTTACAAATCATGTCTATAATCTGTTAATTATAGTAAAAATAATCACAATTTCAGGGCTTCATTCTCATGCAGACCTACATGTCTTATTGTCTGTGAGTTCTAGGAGTACTTTGCCTCTAATAATTTCTCCATTTCATTTTCTTCTCTCCAACTAAGGCATTATGTTCTTACTTATTTAGAGCTCTTTATTTCATTACATATGTCTAAACAAGTGTAAAATTTTAAGCTGAATTAGAAGTTTGTTCCACAGGTTCAGGCGCACGAGATTTTACAAGAAAAAAACATCCAAATGAATATACATTCTACAAATGAGATTCAATAAATGTATTGAACTGAAAAAACTTGTTTCTTACATACTGATAAAAAGATATGGATGGTTTCATTTTTTGACCCAAAAACTGGTTTCATAGTTCAGATTGAAACAAATGTCTAACTCAAACTAGTTTTTAGATTAGATAATAATAGATCAAAATAAATGAGCATCGTGAACAAAAACTGAACCCTGAAACACGCATTCAGTTATAAGGAATAATGAAAAAAAAAATTTTACCAGAAAACAAAATTAAGGATTTTGGCAATAACAACCATGCTCGATGGAAGAGGAAAAAATGTAAAAACGTCAGCAGAACGGCGTAGTTACAAAAGGTCATGAGAGTCATCTTACCACATTCCTTGTTCTTGGATTTTTTACTCTTGGGCTGGAGTTGATACCAAGCAGATCCAAGTGATAAATTCTCAGCATCCAAGACCTTAGCCAACGGCAATTTAACTTGGCCGATACTATCATCACTGAAGTACTTGTCCTCATCTAATACTAAGATAATCAATTCTTCCTTTAGGTCTCCAACCCTGAAGTTGAACTCTTCATCCCAAAAAGGGTTCAAGCTCTTCTTCACAACCTTTGTCTTTGCACGTTGCTTCCCAAGCTGTAGTCTCACATAGGGATCACTCAGCCCATTAAGATCCATGGCCGGGAGACCACGGGCTTCGATGACTTGCACGTATAGCCTCATGAGGCAGGTTAACAAGCCGGAGCAAAGCGACAAGAGAAACTACGGTTCAAAATCAGAAGATGGCAAGGAAAAGTGAAAGAAAAACAAGAAAATGGATGAATCAAATAGCAACAATGTTTTTTGAATCCCCAATTCTTGCGAGGAATGATAGAACAAAGTTGGATCATAAATAGGATACCCAGAAACAGCAATTTCTGAAGTCAACAGCCCATTAGAGAGAAAATTTTAAGAAATTGATCAACGAGAACGTGCACAATAAATAAAGCGTGCTTGATAAGAAGAAATAATCAAAGAATTTAAATCATATAACAAAAACTAATAACAAGGGGGCAAGGGGAACCCGTTCTAAATGAAGGCATAAAGCTATGTTTCCGAAGCCAACAAAGCTCATACGAAAACCTAAGAGGAGTAAATAATCGATTCAATCTCAGCAGTAATCGATCAAAACAGAACCAGCAGCAACATGATAAGCCTGAAGTTGGAAACCCAACCCATAAGCTGTATACCCTAAGAAAACCTTCCGAGTCGAATCAAAAGACGGACGAAGCACTTGTAAATTAGAAACAGGTACGTTTTGGGAAGACGACTAGAGCTTGAACGGTGAGCAAGGAGATATGAGCAAGAAAGAGGGTATCTTTCCTCATTCTTCTTTGGCAGGAGGGAAAAACAACCGAAAAACTGAAGAAGTAAAACATTGCAGACGTAATTTATGGGATCGGGGAGGAGAGAAGAGAAAAGAGGACGAAGACTTCTCCGGTTCTCCCCTCTTCTCTCTCCTCTTTCGTCTCCCCGCGTAGCCTCGGCAAACTAATTAAATCAAAACTACTAAATTATTTAATTATTTTGGCATAATCCATAACTGACCGCTTCAATAGTCTTCCCATTTGGCATCTGCTAAGCATAAAAGCTTTTCTTAGGATGTTTTACGAGGAAATATATGAACCAGTCAAAAATGCACGCATCAGACAAAAAGGGATGGACAAGATACCTACTCACAAATTGGCTTGATTGATTTAAACTTTTCATAATTTAAATTTCAATCTTTTTTAAATATTTAAATAAATTAAAATAAACTCACACACATTACATACACAAAATATGAACCCATAATTTCTTGATTAATAGCGTAAGCTTCCAACCAACATACCAAATCAAGCTATATAATTCTTATCATTTGAATTCTAATTCTAATAAATTTATAATTGGATTGAATATTTTGACAAGACAAATTGAACGATACAAAATATAAGGCATATCACATACACCTATTGTTGCGTGCTAGAATATACGTGGCGGTAGAGTTTGTAAATTTGCATCCTAGCGTTGTACGAGTATTCAGCACACAAGCAGAAAAGAGAAGTGAACACCAATGTTTTTACGTGAAAAACCCGAAAGAGGGAAAAAACCACGGGGCCTCGCCCAGTTGTAAAATTCCATTAGTATTTGTTTGAAGTACAAAGGTTGATCCATCTTACAAATCAAGACGATCAGTTTACAATCAATTTCTCACAAAGTTACAAAGTTCTGCAAATTCCCGGCGTTTCCCGAAAATCCGGCAGAGTTCTGACGTCTTCAGGCGGCAGGAAGAGCTCCGGCGGTGGTCGAGGAGGAGCTTCTTCCTTCTCCTCCTTCTTCTATTCTTCTTCTCTTTCTTCCCTTTAGTCCCTTTGGTGTAAAATGAGGACTCTATTTATAATTTTTCTGAAGTAGCATAGCCCGTAAATAGGCGTGAGATCAGGGGCGAATTGGGAGTGTTTTGAATGGACGGCCGATATCGAATCCTTTGATCATACACCGTTCGTTGGGCATTTGAAGGCCTTAATGATGTCGGAATTCGGCGATCTTGGGCTAGTCGGATTCGTCTCGTCGAGCCGTTCGATTCGAGTATAAGCTCGTCAAAATCGGAAACCGTTTGATAACTCTAATTGTGGTATGAACCTTCCAACAGAGCTTCAGGTCCTTGATTCGGACTCATTTGGGCTCGGATTGGGTCGAATTTGGTGTCGTTGGGTTTGTATTTCCGAGACGCTCAGTTTGACTGTAAGCTCGCTGAAATTGGAGTTCAGATGCTCTCGAAATTAATTTTTGAAGTTTCCGAACTGATTTTGCCTCGAGATTCGTGCCTAATCAAGATAATTTTCTGAGAATACATCACCTACCATCATCATATCACTGAAGCATCGAGGGTCAAGCCAATTTACCTTAAAAATATTGGAGAAATCATTACGTGCGGTCACCGGACGTCATCCGATGGCGAATCAGAACACTCCACATCAACATTTTGTTGTGTATCGGTGCTATGCACTGGGTGACGTAGCACATCCTGATTCACTTCTAGACGGTTCCATAGCGGCATATAATAATTTTTTAAAACATTGGCCAATAGAGTGGCCATACCTTCTTTTTTTTATAAAAGAACCTTAAGTTTTATTTTAGTTACATTGATTATACGGGATAGAACATCTAATCCTAAGATTTAAATGACCATAATCATGCAAAAAGAAGTAAACAATCATTTGCATTGCTTCATATTTGCAATTGTGTTCTATTTAATACTAGAAAAATGAATAAGCAGTTGGGCTATTTTGTAATATAAAATTATAACCCATACTTAAAAATCTATATGGTGACATGATTTTTTAAAACAGCCTCAATTGTATGCATAAAAGGACTTAATTTCTAAAATATATAACTTTGCACAATGTTTAAATTAAAATACATAATTTCCTTTTGCCATAGCAAGCACAACACTTAGTGCAACCTACATTTCACTCATAGCACATTACAAAATAATATAGATGTAATTAAGCTATATATCATTACTATGCATCACAAAAGTTAAGAATATGTGTCATAGAACATCACAAACTTTGCAAGAGATTTTAAACGAATGCCTTATGACGATTCGCTCGTTGTCTGAGGTGTTAATTTACCTACTAGGATATCACATATTTAGGACTTGTTGTAAATGCAAAGTGTCAAATATAAATGTAGAAGTCTTATTGTATACATAGATCAAGTTGTATAAGTAAAAAAGTTTGTGAATATATATATATATATATATATATATATATATATATATATATATATATATATATATATATATATATAACTCCAAAAGATAATGATAAATCTTCTTTTAAGTGCATTGTTTTTTGAAATTCTATAGAAGACCTAAATAAACAAGCATAATTTTAAATTTGTGTCATTCATGTGTAGAAAATCATGCTTGTTATGGTGGAGCCTGACCACCTTTTTTTTCTATGGTCTTTGGTTTGTATTCAAATTTTGAGATAAATAAAAAATAAAAAAAATTCTTTTATTTACATTGCTTTTACACATGATTAACGGTGTAAGTGAGCAGAGCTGGCTCGAGCTCGACTAGTTAATGGGCTCGCGAGCCGAGCTTATTGAGCTCACAAGTCGAGTTCTAGCTTGATGAGGCTCAGCTCGTGAGCCAGTTAGAATAATAATAATAATAATTTTATATAATCTTATTTTATTTATTAAATTTAAATATTTAAATATTTTAATAATAAATGTTAAACATCTTGCCTAAGTTAAATCCCGTTAAAGTTTTAAAAATCTCGTCCGTGGCTCGCAAGCCGGCTCGAGCTCGTTTAGAGTGGGACGAGCTCGCCTTTTGAGCTCGAGTTTAAGCCAACTTTATAATTAATGAACCGAGCTCGATAAGGCAACAACTCGAATCAACTCGACTGTAGAGACTTGCCTCTGTAGGGATCATTGAACCTAGTTTGACATAATCCCTATTTTAGTTCGCTAGAGTATGGAAAAATATTCAGATGTAGATAAAAGTTATACATTGTTAATTTCATTTTCGAAATAATAAGTGAATATTGTTTTTATCTTTTGAAATGAATTTAATATTTCATATGCTGAGTTTGATTATGAAAATAAATATTATTTTTATTTTTGAATTGATGGTAAGCATTAGTCTGGCTTTCAATATGGTTTAATGTTAGCTTTGCATATTTGATTAAAGAAATATAAATCAAATTAGTGGTACATTAATTTTGTCCACGTTGAGAAAATAACTTTTTAAAACGGTTTAAAATAGTATCTTCCTAGTAGAAAAATATTTCGAAATCAATGAAAAAATTGTAACTAAAAAGAAATTGTGGCTAAAAGCAAAATAATAAGAAAGTTTTCCTAAATAAAGTCTAAGTCAATATGTTGACTAGGCATACTATATCTAAGAACGAAATTATAGAATTAAGGAAAATTATGTGAATTTTGACCCAAGACATTTTCATAAATTGATCAAAAATAAAAGTAAGCCAAAAAATAAGAATTCTCCAAGCTTGGAAAAACATATTTTTTTTATAATTTATTTTTCATTAATATTAAAAAAATCATCATTAAAGAAATTTAATTCTATATTATTTATGTATTCCCAAAAAATTATCTCGATCGAGCACGAATCTCGAGAAAAAATCGAACCGAAAACTTCAAAAATTAAATTCGGGAACACCTGAACTCCTATTTCAACGAGCTTATAGTCGAACTGAGCGTCTCAGAAATACGAACCCAACGACACCAAATTCAACTCAATCCGAGCCCAAATCAAGCACCCTAAGTGCTGTTAGAAAGTTCATACCACAATTTGAATTACCAAACGATATCCGTTTTAACGGTCTTATAGTCGAATCGAACGGCTCAACGAGACAAATCCAACGAGCCCAAGATCGCCGAATTCCAACATCATTAAGACCTTCAAATGTCTGATGAACGGTGCATGATCAAGGGATTCAATATCAACCGTCCATTCAACCACTCCCTATTTGCCCATGATCTCACACCTATTTACAAGCTATGCCACTCCAGAAAATATATAAATTGAACTCTCATTTCTCATGAGAGGAGACCCAAGCAAGAAGAAGAGAAGAGAAAGATAGGAGGGAATAGCTCCTCCTCGACCACCGCCGGAGTTCTTCCCGCCGCCTAAGTAACGTCGGAATTCTGTCGGACACCCGGGTGATGCCGGAATTCTTCCCGAGTAACGTCAAAGTTCTGTTCAACGCCATAATTCAATCCAACTTCTAGACGACACCTCAATTCTGCCCAATCTCCGAAGGACGCCAGGTTTCTACTTGATCTCCAAGTGACGCCGGAACTCTGCTCAACTTTGTAACTAAATCTCAATTCAGAAGAAATTAATTGTAATTTGATCGTCCTAACTTTTTTGGACGAGTCAGCCTCTTGTATGTCAAACAAAACACTAGTGGAACTTTTTCAACTGGGCGTAACCCTGTGGTTTTTTCCCTTTTTAGGGTTTTCCACATAAAAATCCTGGTGTTTCTTTTTTTTTTTTTTTTTTTTGTGCTAGATATATGTACAACATTGAGAGGGGAATTTTCTAATTCTATCGCCGCGTATATTCTAGCCCGCAACAATTATATTTCTAGATCTAACAATATAGAGAAGTATTATAAAAATTAATCAAAATCTCATTTTAAAATTTTTAAATTTCAAATACCATTTCTTAGTATTTTCTTTATTCGTCTTTCAAATTTTTAATTTAAGAAATAAATGCATCTATAACCGTGTGGCATGAAATGGCATAAGATGATATAAATTTCATTTAAATGTCATTACAAATAAAATAAATATTAACTTATTGTTTATTGGCTTTGTCTTCTTAATCTAAAAAAATAAGGAAATGATTGATATAGATTTTTAAAATCATGCTATAGAAAGATTATTTTCAGTAAGAATATCTTATTCACATTCTTATAAAATATTTGATCATTTTTTTAAACTTATAATTTCAATATATATAAAAATGCACAAGCAAATTTTAAACCGATAAATTGATAAAACTCCATCTATATATAACTGATCATTCATTTGATAATAGTACTTTGATGAATAATTAATCATTTAAAAAAAACTTTATAGAATTTTTTTTTTCAAATTTGAGGAGGCTCAGTATGAGGGGCGGAGCCAGAATTTTTTTGATGTGGGGGCACAAATCATTGATGTAAACAAAAAATCCTAAACCTTTTTCATCTGGGCTTGGAATCGGCATTGACGGTTTTAATTTCAAATACTATTTTTTTCAACCTATTGGCTAAATAAATAAAACAGGAATTTGAATCAAAATGCATTATATATATCAGTAAATAATAAATATTAAAATTATTTGGACCGACATCTTCGATTTTAAATCTATGTAATTTATATCCAACTTGTGTTTGTAAATATTTATAATCTGGAGGTTGACAATATCCTCTTAATAAGTATATTCTTCTAATTATATCCCTATCATTTGAATGATAAACAGTGAATACTAAAAATGATTAGAAAAATTGACAATCATTTTCATAAAAAAAAAAAAAAAAAATTTGCTCAAGTGAAAAAAAATAAACACAAACTATATGAAAATTTTTCATTTAAAATTTTAAAATTATTTTAACTTAAATAAAATTTTACTATTAAATTTTTTTAACATCTACTAGAGAGGGGAGGGGTAGCAAAGTAACCTAATAGGACTATAGGCTGTGATTTAAACCGCCTATAATTTAAACGCTTCAACCATTTTTCCCTGCGGTTGGAAAACCGTTGCGAAAAGCTTTGTAGCGAACAACAACTACGACAATCTTGCAATCCTTTTGGAACCGCTGCAACAATTTTTGTTGCGATGAAAACAACCACTAAAGCCAAGTTTAGGTGCTGCCGAAGCCTTTTTTTTTCATGTAGCGAGGTGGTGACTACCTATGTGAAAAAGAGAAAGAAGTGAGAAATGGAGGTGATGATAGAGGTCCTGACCTAAGTCGAGCACATCATCGAATAATTTGTAGATTATAATGATTAATCAATGAATTATCCCTCAATAACCAGTCAATGAAAAATACTTATCGATGGATTGTCCACCAATGTTCAATCAATAAAAACACCTACTATTGATGGATAATTCATTGGCATTTCTAACAAAAAAATGCTGCCATTTGTTGATCTTCCGGTATTCACAACTCTTCTTTTTTTTCCTCTCTCTCTTACAATAATAGCAAAATAAAAATTGGCATCCTCCAACTTTGGTTCGAAGCAAGTAATATTATAGATGATTGTAACTTTTTATAAAGTTGATTATAAAGTTGCTGTGAAGAAAACAACTTTTTTGGACTTGCACTTCCTAAGAGCTATTGCATACATTACTATCGGAATGAATTTCAAGATGATTTTATCCAGTGCTAAAAACTTAGTTGACTTTATATGAGAATGCCAAATGTCACTTATCAATATCTATGATATCTTATTTTTGTGTTGGTTTATCTCATCTTTTTGTGAAATGTAGATCTAAAAGTATAAAAATGAATTTTCTAACCTTTTTTTCATGTGAAGAAACATCATATGATAGAGAATAAAAAAAAAGAAGTAATTTTAACCTATCTTGGAGAAAATTTCGGCCAAAATTCAGCCAGATGGTTCCCCTCTTTGATAAATGCACATTTTGATTATCATTTTTTGAGGACTGCTTATAATAACATGAAAAATTTAGCCGAATTCTCTATCATAACTTTTAAAATTACATTTTTATTCTTATTTTGTTGAGGTTTGTAATTCAAAAAGTGAAATCATGCTTTGTTAATAATTTTAAATATTTGATGTAAAAAAGTTCGTCTAAAATTTTTGCCCATTGTAGCACATGTTTGCATGTTGGAAAGAGGGAGGGCGTTGACCCCAAAAAAATATTCATTGGTGAAATATTTGCTTTGACTTTCCTAGTCATCATGTACGGCTAAGGCCAATTGCCAATAGCTAAATGAACTTTTTACACGGCTCTTTTTGGTCGGTTGGTTGTGAGCTTTGACTATCAATGAAGAGGTCGTGGATTCGAGTACTGTGTTTGTGATATATACGTGAATTTGACTTAATTGCTCTAATTGTCCCAAAAAAAAGTTCACTTCTTAATTAATTTGTTTGTTTTCATAAAATATTTTAGTTAATAAGGATTTTCACTCGTATTAGGTCATGCAATTTGATGCATAAAATTGTATGAAAAAACTTTCATTAAGAATTGATACGTTACAAAAAAATAGTTTTCATCGAGCACAAATCTCGAGGCATATTCAAATTTAATTAAGAAAGTACTAATCCTTTGGTTGATCCTACAACTTAATCCACTCTGTTGTTCTACTGAGACAAACCCTCAGGGGGCTGCTATAAAATACCTGTAAAAAAAATTTTAATTGTTGATGTTGCTTTTGAGAGCGAAAAAGGCCAAGATAATTTTGACTGAATCTAGGAGTACTGTAATTGTTGAGCTTATTATTTCCATAACTCTTGGGCTTTCCTCAAGCATGAATAGCAAAGTCTCTCTTCAAAGGTTGGAATGCTCAAACAAAATTTCATTTGTTCATTTATGCCATAATTTCAACGAACTTCGATCAAACTAAATGCACACAGTTCATCTTGGTATGTTGGTTGAGAGTTTAGACTATCAATTAAGAGGTCTGGATTCGAGTATGTGTATGCGATGTGTGTGTGAATTTGTCTTAATTGGCCTAAATGTCAAAAAAAAAAAAAAATCAAACTGAATTTGTAGTTCTCCATTGATGTGGACATCATGCATAACTAGCATTAGACGATAAAAGCATGCACTACAGACAAATAAGACTTTTGTAGTACTTCATATAGGCTATGACGGTGGTTTTAATAGCTACAAAATACTTATAGTGGTTCTAAAATTGCTATAATATCAACAAAATTGTTATTTGCTGCAAAGATCTTCTGCGACAGTCGGCTAAGGAAGGAAGCTCGGTGCGCTAGTTTTGTCAGTGCTTTTAATCACATCAAGAATGAGATTTTGGCGGCAGTCTTAGATATGGATATATAGCGACGATCATAAGTGCCACTATTCTGAACACTATAGCAAAATTACGTATTAACGGCGGTCTTTTCCGGCGAAAATTGATCATTTTATGATGGTTTTAGAATTTACTTGCGGTTTTCCGGCGGCAATTTCCGCTGGTAAAAACTGCATATGAAAAAAAATTTCATCGGCGTTTTCCGGCGGTAAATAATTCCATCGGCTATCTGGCGGAATTATGCCGCCCATAAAATAAAAAATTTTTGCTCTGCCCTAGATGCCCGCCTTCCCGCTGCCCGGAGGCATTCCAGCGTAGCTTGCCCAGCTTCCCACGCTGCCCAACTGTCACGACCCGACCCGAGACGAGACGGATCCCGCCCGCGCCGGATCGCGACGGAGAAGAGCTAACCAGGATCTGGCTTTGGATTAGGTTACTGAACTGATCTTCCAAATTCTTAACTCAACAGAAGCACACAGAACAACAGAGCTACTAAAAACATCAAATGCAGCGGAACAAAACATCTATCTTTTCATTTCCTCAAAATAATCATCTACAGAACAGTACATGGCTTTCAACAGAAAGAAAGACAGAACAGGAAAGCCATGACTGTACAAAAATCAAAAGTACAAAAGTACCTAATCTGATCAGACTCTGAAATCTAGTCC
This sequence comes from Dendrobium nobile, assembly GCA_022539455.1. Lineage (NCBI taxonomy): Eukaryota > Viridiplantae > Streptophyta > Magnoliopsida > Asparagales > Orchidaceae > Dendrobium > Dendrobium nobile. Next base: position 71,822,481 of record CM039726.1, on the reverse strand, counting down.
TGAACTTCCTTGCCCTTCCCAGAACCTGAAAACCATCAGAAAGCAAGGGTGAGCTCAACAGCTCAGCAAAGCAACAAACCACCAATCTAAATCCTCAGAAAACAAAACCAAACTTATCCGACAGAAATCAGATCAGAAGTCGGAACAGAATCGGAAATCAAAACTTACGGACAGATATCAGATCACATCAGAGTCGTACAGATCGTATCAGAACAGAACAAATCAACAGAGTCAGAAACAGAAATCAGAATCGTACGGATCATATCATATCATAATCACAATTTCGTACAGAACAGAATAGATACAGAAAGTAGTACAGATACATATAGCTAAATGCCCTGACACTGACGGAATCTCTACGGATTCCGGCCCCTTATGCCTCCCTTCCCAGACACTGACTGAATCTCATAGGATTCAGGCCCCTTATGTCTCCCTTTGTGCTCACGGCACCAAAACAGATGTGCTTATAGCACCAAAACAGAATTCATCGGATCCGGAACAGAACAGATATCAGATTTCAGATTTGATCTCATTGCAGATTTCCCGTTTCACTAACTGAATCTCATAGGATTCAGGCCCCTTATAACTCCCTTTTTATAGCTTATACACATAGCATTTCAATTCAGAAGAAATACGGACAATTCAGAAATTACCCAAAAATCGGGCAGCACAACGGCAGTATACGGAATTTACACAAAAATTCCTGCAAAGAAAATTTACCGAATTCGCACAGAATACAGATATCAACATTTCAAAATCTTTATTCTACTGCACAGATAAATTCCAATTTCACAGAAAAATCCGGTCGACTAAAAACACAGTCGAATCAAAAATACCCGGACGAAAATCTTCAGAAAATAACCAAAATGTGCACACTCGGCACGTCAACAATATACAGAAAGTTACGCGGTAAAAACTGAACCGATCAAAAGATACGGACGAAAATCGCTAACGGAAACAAAATCCGGACAGAATATACCGCCAAACACGACGGTTCTGAAAATTGAGAAAGGTAGAATGTGCCTTACCTCGAGCACAGCAATTTCCTCAACAGTCACTTCGATCGAAAACGGCTCCGCGTCGTCCGAAAATCCACTTTTCCACTTTTTCCTTCGTTTTTCTCTCTCCTCAGCTTTTTCTCTCTCTTCAAAATATCTCATTTCTATATATATCCAGACTGATCGTCCCGGACGATCGAGCTTCGTACCGGACGATCCATGAAGAGAGGAATTCCGTCCAGACGAAAAATGACATATCGTCCCTGGCGAAGGGTTCACGGGAGAAATTTCGTCCAGACGATCCAATTTTCGTCCCGACGAATCATACAACCAAAACTGATTTTTTGCACAACCTGTACCGATCGTCCCGGACGATCCAACTTCGTCCCGGACGAACCTGGAGCAAAAACTGATATTACACCAACTGCCTGAAGCCCGCCGTGCTTCCTGCTTGAGATGTCCGCCTTCCCACTGCCAAGCTACCCGAAGCGCCGCCAGCGCCTGCATCACATGGGATTCAAACTCCGGTTAGTTGGAAAATTTTCTAACTCCCAACCATTGCTACAAAAAAAAAAAAAACATTTTACTTGCCAATTTTTTATATTTAAACCATATAATTACGCAAAATTAAAGGCTTAAATTAAATTTAAAAAATAATCTTATTATGAAAATAAAAAATTAATAATTAATAATTAATTTTTTAAAAAATAATTATTACTAATTAATTTAAGAATGAAAATTAATTAAAATAAAGTATTACAATTAAAGTTTAATTAAAACAAATTATTAACTTAATAATTAATTAAATTACTAATTACTAAAAATGAAAATTTAAATTAATTTAAATAATAATTTTAATTTTAAATATTTTTACTTAAATTAAGAAAGTAGTTAACTTAAATTAGTTAATTTTTTTAATAATTTTGTTAAATCATTTAAATTGTTAAATTTTTAATCATTTTAGTTAAATTATTTAAAATCCATCGAAAATATGGAAAAGCCGCCGGAAAGAAACCGCCGGAAATTTCCACTGAAAAAGCTGTCTCATTGTCTTCCGGGAAAACTGCCGGAAAGCTACAGGAGAATTGGCCGCCGAATAGCCGTCATAAAATTCCGCCACTAATTGATGATTTTCCTATAGTGTCACCCATAGGAATTCGAAGATACGTGAAATCGGAAGATGCAAATTTTGAAAAAGGAAAAAAACAAAGGTGAAGATAATTTAAGGGTAGAATCACATGCGACTCCTCGATTATTTGGAGCGGAAGGACTCCACCTTCTTCGGCTTTCAGATTAATTAATACATGATTACTTCATTAATACACCAACTTTATTTCTATAAAGTTATAAGTATTAATTAATTATAATTATAATAATTAAAAGGAAAGGTTGTGATTTGATTTGAATAATTAAAATTAATTAAAATTTAAGATCAGGATTTTATTTAAGGGTAAATTTCCTTAAATATTAATAATGACCATTTTTATAAGATTTAAATGATAATTCGACTCTTGATAGGACACAATCAAGAAAAAATATTTATGTAGCAGACCTCATGTATATAGTTGGATAAAGATTTGATGTTGTTGTTGTGATAACAAATTTATTAAGGGGTTGTTTGATACGCTGAATTTAGAGGTAAAGTCATACAAATGCATAGGTTTTGGGAATTTCAATGTTTTGCTTGAAGTACAGTAAAATTTTGATGTAGAATGATTGTATTTGGAATCCCCCAAGTAGTGTCATTGTCATTGCCATCGCTAGCCGTCACCCCCACCGCCAGCCGCCATTGGGGGCAATTATCCCTGTTGCCACCAAAACCACTGACCGCAAGTCACCATCGCGCCCGATAGCGACAATTGGTCATCCCTGCCACCACCACCACCACCGCCAGACACTGCCACCACTGCTGGCCACCTTCCTCAGCAGCCGGCCATCGCTGCTGCTATCGCCTGTCCTTAACTATCCTGACAACAACTTTCTTGCACTTTATATTGCAACCACTTAAAAATAAAAGTAAAGTCATACATTTACTTTATATTTATTCAAATATCTTTAAAATATTCCTTTTATAATGTCTTTATATTACACTACATTCCTTTTATCATGAATTTATTTTTTTGGCAGCCAAACAACCCTTAACATAGATCTGACATCGCCAACGGAGATTCGAATCGGGGAGTTAACATAATAATAATAATAATAATAATAATAAAGAAGGAGAAAAGAAAATGGTTAATAATTAGGACTCTTCTCTTCTCGCCTCCTCCCATCGGTTCGTTCAGGGTAATTGATTTTGCTCGGTTTTCCTTCAACCTCCATCTATTCGTTTCTGAGCTTCGAGCCCTTCCTCCTCTGCAGGTCGCGGTTTTTTTTTTCTCGTCGCTAATCCTATCAGATGCGCTCAGATTTCCTGTGGTTTGCTACTTTAAGGGTTTGCTGATTCTTGGTTCCAATAGAACAAATCAAGCCGTAAGTTATTTGTTATTTTGGTTTACTTTGCTCGACTGCTATAGGATATTTTCTTTTGAAGTTTATATGTTAAATATTGGGGATCCCATTGATGATTCTGCGGCTGCTGGATGTTATTATTTCCTTTGGATTTGTGTACTTTTTTTTCTATATGTCGGCTTATTTTTTGATTTTTTTCTTCTTCCCTGGTGCTTTGTTAGATTGAAATGTTGTGAAGCGTACGTGTAAATTTTGGGTTATGGATGATTTGATTGTTCCGATTATTCAGATAGGAGTTTAGTTTGAAAAGAGAAATCATTTCCTTGATTATCTCGTGGAGTGGAGGTGGAGGAGAGAGTTTTACGTGGAATACAGGTGAAACCTTCGCTCTTTGCATGCTAGCTGAAAACAATTAATAACAAGAACCAAATATGGACATTCATGTGAAGCGTTTTCCTATTAATTTAATATGCTGGCACCTTAGGAAGAAAAAGACAATAGAATGAAGCTGAACATATGTGCCTATGAGAGAAAAAAAGCATGTTATGCATTTATTCCTTGTCTACTTTTTAAATTAAATTGCTTAGGGACATATTTCATTTCCCTAGGTAGATTAGTTGGATGTCTTTACTCCGCAAATATTTCTAATTTGTTAATTTGTAATTATGCTAACCTGAGTTAAAACATAATGTACTAGTTTATTTAAAAGTTTTCTTCTCTGTTTGAATGGATTTTGCATCGCTAACTAGATTAAATTTTTATTTGATAAACAATTACTTACTTTGCTTGATAGGCACTTTGTGGCTTGTGCCTTTCAGGTTACATGAACACTTGCTCTTTGACAATGTGCATCCTATCCTTCTGAGTCAGGTTAATCAAATCATCATATGGTTCTAAACTAGGTTCAATAAATCATTAGCCTTAAACCAATTTGGTACTCACCAAGGTTAAAGTCATCCAAAGCTATAAGTAACCTAAAGTCAAATCTCATCAAGTTTCCTAGAGGAGGCTCTACCTCCCTGTACCAGGATTCATTACACTGATGTCACCAACTCATCTAAACTACTCTCATGAAGATCTTGGCAACTCATTCATGAGCACTTGCTTGTCAATCAAGAGTTCTTACAAGAACCCATGTAGCCTTCTCGCCAACAAGCTCGCGTAATTTCCATGCAACTCAAACAAATGGAAGACTGTTTGATAAGGATAACCTTGACGATCCTCGAGCTATTTTGATGAGCTGCTCCTCACATTGTGTCTAGATAAGAGCCTGGATCTAACCGCTCTTTAACTTGTTGTTGTCAACATAACCTTAGAGCCATTGCCTTTACTCTAGTCATTGACAGAACTTGTATCCTGAAAAAAGTACGTTTGGGATACTTCTTCCTCATTGACCCATGAAGCATTAATCTAAGCTTATTAATACATATGTTGTGGAAATCTTAGAGGCTTAGCCTCCTCCCAAATTGAAAATAGACCATCTTGATTCCTATGGAGAAAAATCGGTTCCTATTAAACATATTGCTTATTTTGAGTTGGGAATTTTTTTCTTAGCATTAATGAAATGTTGAATGCTGTTAACTACCTTTAAAGAGGCCTTACTTTGATGTTTTTTGTCTTCTACTAGGGAGAATTTATGAGAATTTATTCATACTTCGACTTTAAGTGACATTGCATGAAGAAATTTACTAGCATACAAAAATCATTAAAGAATTCATAGGCTTTCTAGAGCATGAGGCAAGAGTGAGTTACTTTGGAATTTTATAGTTCATTTTAAATGTGAAATGTTGGACTTCTAGGAGTTGGAGGCAACAATAGTTCTAGTCGTATTAAAATAGCATGAGAAGATCCTGTTAGATATCTGTAATAAACAAAATGTTGTTCGAGCTGCTTGAACTCGCCACAAATCATATCAATATAGAAGAATATAATTTCATATCCACAACTTCAACATCTCAGTCACATGACTCTAGTTTTATTTATAACTCATGACGACATCCTTATGACCAATGAAGTCAGCCACATAATAATTAGGATAAGGTTAAGAAACCATAATATTCTCGTCAAAAGCATTATTAATAACAAGCAAAGCACGATGACTTCTCCTTGAGGGGTGAGACCGAGGTTCGATATATCTACAAACATCATGAAGTGGGAGAGTTTGGCTTGACCTTATCAATAGTCGACTTTTAGTCTTTGAGTTTCACTCATATAGATCATAGAAAAAATCCATAATAAAGATTATTTTTACTTACCATCACCAATGCACACAAGTCCTTGTTCCTGAGATTTAACAAAATAAAATATTGTGTGTTCCATGATAAGAAAGATTGCCACCAACTCCTTTACTCAGTTGAAGAACTTATCTACACTAGTTAGTTGAAGGAATTCATTCTTGCTGATATAGGATCTCATCTTGAGAACACTTTAATGTAGGAGCAATGAAATTAGCTTATTCATACACTGGTGATTCATATTGCGATAGTTATATCAACTATTCTCGAGGAGTTGTGACAAAAATGTTAAGGTAAGCTAGCCTTAAGTGAAATTAGTCGAAATATGTACATGTTGCCTTGACTTTTTCATGGTCTTTTTTGTGGTGGTGATATCAATTATCTTTATCGATAATAACTGATCAACCCCTAAAATTATGTGATTGTTGTCATAGTGTTGATCACCAATTATCAAATTGAAGGGATTCATCCTTGCTGACCTAGGACTTTATCCCAAGAAGGAATTAGTTGAGTAGTAGCAAAATGAGCCTGCCCCCATGGAGGCAATTCATATTGTAAGAGTCATACCAGCTATTCTAGGAAGAGTTGGGGTAAAAGTATCAAGGCAAGTTAGCCCCAAGAGAATTCATGTGGAAGAGGCACGCACTGCATCAACTTCTTCAGGTACACTAAATAAATAACCAACCCCTAAAATGATGCGATTGTTGTCACAATGCTAGTCACCAATTATTAAATTAGTAGTATCTTCTTCGACGTGGGAAGTTCCATAAATATTATCTTTGAATGTGTCTTTGATCAATTCCATTTTGAGTTTCTTAGGTTGTTTCTTATTGTTAAGCCCATTTATGATTTATATGGTGAATGTAGGAAAAATAACATTATGGTTACATTCCCAATCATCTTTAGGGAAGGCAATCAACAATTCAGTGCTATCACCGACTTCATAAAAGTTGTTGTCTCAACGATCCACAATACCATATTTATTTGCTCATTTGCTCCTTAATACTTTCAAAGTAGTGTTTTCAACATACCAAGTATCAGTGAAATTTGTTGCAAGAGGATGCACTATCATTGTCTATAGAAACTTGTAGTTTGGGGCATATTACTTGAAGGTAGTAAGGAGTGTGCATTAGAGAGGAGCTGTCCTCTAGAGCTTCATAGCATCAGAGAGATCGTCATCTTTTAAGATCACCAAACTCCTGCGCTCCATAGTACCACATTTTTCAATCCATAATACAAGGAAAAAACTCCCTAATACCCGCCAAATAATTACTTAAGTTTATGCTTAGTTTGTTGTAGAGTTGTATGGGGTTGACATAAACATGCAGTCTTTGCCACAACATCGACAAGCTGACCATGACGAGTAGGAAAAAAAATCACCGAGTCTTCGAGACTTTGGTAGATAGCATTCGCTGTGAAGTCCAAAAGCTATTTAAGGTTGGCTTTATCCAATACGTGCAATACCCATATTGGATCTTTAATGTCATGATGTATACATAAATCAAATGGGAAATGGAGAATGTGCTAAACTCAGCTTGCCTAAAAGGCAATTATCCTCGCCCACGAATAAACGCCTTAGTTGACTTGGTAGTCAGTTACCTAGTAGGCTAGTATTAAGCTTCCTTGAAGCCTTCTCAGGCTATTACCAAAGAAAGGTACATCTCATGACGGTTAGAGTATGAGCTTTATCACTGATGACAAATTATATGTTTACAATATCATACCATTCAGACTGAAAAAATACTAGGTTGACTTACCATCAAAAAATGGATTGAATTTTCAACGATCAAAAGGGTTGGAATATTTAAGTATCCATTCATATTTACTCATCAAAAGTAAAATCCCATCACCACATATCTTAGATCTCTTAGAGATGTACGCAACTGTCAAGAGATATAATAAAATCACAATTCTTTAAAGTATACTCTAGTTCGAAATAATTTCTAGGCATTTTACTCTTGAAGGCATGTAAATGAACCTAATTAAAGTCAGAGTGATTTTTGAGATTTCCCCTCGAAAAATTGCTAATGTGCTTCAACGATTAACTTGATGAGTTGTATTCCTTAGTTATTTCTTCTGAAAATCGGGCGACAAAAATTCATATTTTTTTCAAGATACTAAGAAGTGCATAACATTTTTAGTACATTGGTGATTGTGATATGACATTCACACACCTCAAGGCACTTCTCTCTTCATCTTCTCATCTTTAAATATCACAACCTAGTGACAACTTAGTATTACATCTTAATGTTAGCGAATATGTTATCAGTCCAGTTCTAATAAAAGATGGAAAAAGTAATGGTCGATATGCTATATAAGAAAAAATCTTTGATGAGCTGGATTAAGATATATCATCATGTAGAAACTAGCTTGGGTGCTAATTGTCACTGATCACTGAAGATTCAAAATCAATGTCACTCACTATTTGCTTCACGATGACAAGTAATTCAGAAAGTTTGTCACTTAAAGAAACCTTCAATGTGCTAAAAAATTTGAGACTATTGACAATCTAAAGGAGGTTTACTGAGGCGTATGTGGAAGTTACTAGGAATGAAGATCTCTTGCCAAGGAAATGTAGCTAATCTACAATTTTAACCTTCTTATAAGCTTTAGACAATGTCAAGCACATTTACTATTTGGGGAACATAACTACTCATTCCATTTCCCTAGTGAGTGGTCAATTTTTTTTTAACATATACCTAAAGAACTTGACACTCCACTCGCCTTATGCTTCGGAAGAAAGTAATGAATGAGATTATGCTAGCAAATGAATTAGACATAATCTTTGCCATGATCAAATCATAAAAATTGAGGATATTTGTTACCTCCTTGAAGGCCTGAACACTTAGTCGAAAGTAAGACTAAGCATGACATAGACACAAGTCACACAACTACTCATTATTTAGCTACTTGGAGTTCTCGTTTGCCTTTACAGCTCCAACCGTGTAGTTTTATCACTTTAACATGCACCTTCTCAAAGAACTTTGTATTATGCTTAGTTATAAAAGAAGATTATTTTAAATTCATCTTTACGAAGGCATTGTAACTCTTGATTAATTCGACAACCCTCTTTCAAAGCTCTGTTTAAAATTGCGCAATAAGAGGCGCGCCTCTGCGCAATTCTGTCCAAAAGCGCCTCGAGGCGCACGCAATTTGGACACTGATTGAGGCGTACGCCTCACCCTGTGTGAAGCGCGCCTCAATTGCGCAATTATGGGTGAGGCGTACGCCTCATCAAAATGGTCTTACCTACTTAAAATCAACCATTAAAAAAGCAGACGAGGCGTCCGCATTGAGTCGTGTATTCGCGTATAGGATTAGGGCTTCTTGTGAGAATTGAAAGGCGAAGCCGTGAGGGAAATAGACGAAGCTGTGAGGGAAGGAGACGAAGCCGTGAGTGTAGGAGACGAAGTCGGAAGGAGACGACGCAGGGAAAGAAACGAAGCCGAAGTTGTGAGTGCAGGAAATGTTCAGGCATCGGTTAGGTCGGAAGAGCAGGTACGCGGTGTTGTGGCCTTGACTTTGACGTGCAGTAACGAAAGTTTGAATAACTCCTGATTTGGCTTTCTTTCATTCGTCCGCTAAGTACAAGCTCGGTACCGCTCAGTACATGCTCGGCACCGAACCTGTACCGCTCGGTACTGAGCGGTACAAGCTCGGTACTGAGCGTTACCGCTCGGTATTGAGCATATACAATAAACATAATTTCAAAATTACTCTTATAATATAATTTTGTTCCGGGGGCGCTGCCCCCGGAAACCCCCACAGGGGCGCTGCCCCTTGGTCGAACCCCGCCAGGGGGCAGCGCCCCCTTGGACCCCCGGCAGACTGGTATATTTTTGTATTCATGTTTTTTTATTATTGGTAGTACAAATAATTGTTAAAAAATATGTCATTTTGTTAGTACAAGGAATTAGAGATCATGGTTAGAGGCAAGGAAAAGGCGTCTGCGTCATTGCGGAGGGACCCTTCTTGGAAATATAGTGTACAAGTTGACATAGGCGGCGGAGAGAAGAGCTATGTTTATTTGAAATGCAATTTTTGCGAAAAAGTGGTGAAGGGAGGTGTTACCCGCATGAAGAAACACTTATCATGCTCGCATAAAAACGTAGCACCGTGTGCAAATATGCCGGAAAAGGTGAAGGAGGAAATTATTGCTTATATGAAGAAAAATACCATGGCAAAACACTTGCAACAGGAGCAATTTGATGATAGGGTCGAACATGGCGCTTATTTTAGGAGCGAGAGTGGAAAGTGCTCTTCCTCCACTATACATAACAGAGGTGCACGGGGTCCTATGGATCAGTATATGACTAATCCAGAAGAGGATAGAGGACAAGCACAAATGATGCCTGCGGCCGGTACTAGACATGATTTTTGTACTTTGGGAGTTTTGTTAAACTAATATTTTGTACTTTGGGACATGATTTTATTGCATCTACTTTTTTACTTTCTACTATTTTCATATATCATTTAGATGTTTTTATTGTAAGATACAATATTGCCATTATTTTCTTACTAAAACCCTTAATTTTTCATTTACGCAATTCTGTGTCCGTGAGGCTTACGCCTCAGACCGCCTCGAGGCTTACGCCTCGCCTCACGGACGAAAACCGCCTCGAGGCTTATTTATGCAATTTTAAACCTTGTTTCAAAGAGAAGATGACAACATAGTATTGGGAAAAGAAAGTTGCAAGGTGTCAAGAGTTTAATAGTGCATAAGAGAAAAAGTTCAGATCTTCAAATCATCTTGGTCACATCTGCTCATCCACAGTGAACTTAAAATAAAAAAGATTGATAAACAATATTTTTAATCATTAATTGAAGATATTTTCATTAATTTGGGAAGTTCAAACAATGTATTGTCCTTTGACCCATCCATGCATTAGCAAGAATTGACTTTATGATAAAGACTACGACTTCAAATAACGAGCAAACTCATACAACATGGTCAAGTACAAAAATAATAGAACAAAAGATGTTAGAATTCATAGAATTTGAGAAGGGTAAAAAATACCTTCTGATTATTATACAAAATTATCCCTATTTATAGATCTATACAAGATGTCTTAATAAAGAAATAAATAACTTCTAATTGATACATAATTGCCTCAATATAATCCTTCCTAATTCAGCTACCCAAATATAGAAGAATATTGGCATGATCCAAGTGAGCCTCCCACGGATTCTCATCCTAACCGTGGGATCAAATGCTAAGGGATGACTGAGATTTTGACACCCCCCCTCAAGCTGGAGACCAGCTTGCAATTACTCGCTCAGAGGTAGAGCTGCATTGGTTATGGATAAGATATCAACCACCAGAGAAAGCCGGCATTGAAGGCTGATGATGGAAAACTATCCTCAAAATTCCGACAATTAAGGCCGGTGGTGAAAATTTTGTATTCCTCAGGTTTCCAGCAATGAAGGTTGTACTGTGATACAGTAGCAATAAAGGCTGATTTGATCATGTCAGCAATAAAGGCTGATTTGATCATGTCAGAAATAAAGGATGATTTGCTTGTATCAGCAATAAAAGATGATTTGATCAGCAATAAAGGCTGATTTGTTTATACCAGCAATAAAGGCTGATTTTATTATACCAGCAATAAAGGTTGATTTGATTATATCAGCAATAAAGGCTGATATCAGGTCTTAATAATGCTCAAATCTGATTTAAAACTTCTTGATGTTGTCAGCTCGTCTAAGATAATCGAGAGGGGCGTCTCTATGGATCTGAGCGGAATAGGAAAATCGGAAGGAGCTTTCGATCGAGTCGTCTGAGCAATGTAGCTCTGTCCGCGTTGTCAGCTCTATCCGCATCGTGAGCTCCGTCAGCGGCCTTGGCTTCGATCGCAAGGCTTCGTTGCTTCTGCACGCACAAGAGTTGGCTCGCAATTAGGCGGCTCCTTCCCATGAGGTCTTGATGTTTCCTTCCTTTGGCTCCGTCTCGCAGGAGGTTTGCTCAGCCCGTCCGTCCCGCAAGGCCCCAACGCTTCCTTCCTTCGACTTCGTCACAGTTTGCTCGGCCCGTCGAGTTTCATTCGGCTTCAGGCTTTGGGCTTCTGGGTCCAGCATTGCTTCTTCGGCTCCTTCGTGGTTAGGCTCCTTTGACGACTTTCCCTTTCTGTCGGATCGGAAGTTACGACGTTTGATTGGGATCGGTTGGGTATGCACGGAGGCTTCGCAAGAGCCGGGCAGGCGAAGTTTTGCTGTCGAATCTTTCAGGCGGAACCAGGTTCCCGCGTGGGATTTTTCTGGTCTGCAGAAGATCTCCCGAACATGCGCAGGGGGAAGCCGCTATTGTTGGCAGCATCTGGCTTCGGCAAAGCTCCGCTCCAGCCTTTGTTGGCAAAGCTCCGTCTGCGGCGTCGTCTTCGGCACGGTTTCTCCCGAGCGGCTTCTCTCTGAGAACGACCGGCTAGGGTGGTTGAGCCTTGGCGCAAGAAGGGCCGCTCGGCTCTCAACGGGAGTCTCATTCGTGGCTATTCAGCTTTCTACTTTCGACGACTTTGGCCTTCCTCTCTGATGGGAAGTTCCGATCGGTGTTTCGGCTCTGTCTCATCCCGTCCTGGTGTACAAGGGTCGGCAGCATCTCGGATGCTCCGAGCTTCTTCTTTTCTCTTCCTCCTCCGACGATCTAGGATCGTTCTTCGACGACAATTAAGGCCGTTGGCTCTGATACCATGTTAGAATTCATAGAATTTGAGAAGGGTAAAAAATACCTTCTGATTATTATACAAAATTATCCCTATTTATAGATCTATACAAGATGTCTTAATAAAGAAATAAATAACTTCTAATTGATACATAATTGCCTCAATATAATCCTTCCTAATTCAGCTACCCAAATATAGAAGAATATTGGCATGATCCAAGTGAGCCTCCCACGGATTCTCATCCTAACTGTGGGATCAAATGCTAAGGGATGACTGAGATTTTGACAAAAGAGACATCTAAACTCTAAATTTATCTTCATATTTGACAGAAGCAATAAGATTAGAATGTATATTTTTAATAAAATACAAAGTTGATTACACCTAATTACATAAAAAGAAGAAAACATGAAAAAATGAAAAAAACTTAAAAATAAGTTCTCATAAGTTTATCTCTTGTGAGGTACATCTAAATGGTTAATTTTCTCAATACTGTCTTGAAGAAGTTGTGGTATTTCCAAACTTGTCATGCAAAGGTATCTCAGCTCCAAAAAAAAAAAAAAACACGAAGCATTGTATCTCGAGTAGTTTCTTGTGGAATGATTCTATAGTGAATAAAATGGCATAAACAAACTCTCCACTCATTAGGAACTAGTTTGACTGAGAAGATTCAACAAATTTCTTCATTAAGACCACTTTGTTCTTCATTCCATCAATCTCTTTTTGCATTTTTTGAATGACTTCATTTGGTCAAATGGTAGGGTTTCTACTTAACACGTTAAACCATATCATCTCGGCTTGCTTATAGATTTTGAGGTTCATTACTTTTTTAATAATTTAATCTTCTTGGCCCCAAAATGATTTTTAAAAGAAGTTCCAATATCATTCATCGATCTGATTTCAACAAGCAATTCTTCAAATATCCCAATCAAGATCGTTATTCATGTCTCATCTAATCAGGACAGAGGTTTTCAACTCAGAACTTCTTTAAGTATGTTCTTGGACCTCACCATCAGCTGTGACTCTTAAAGCCTGATCTTGATCATTATTATAACCATGTCATATCTGTCTGTCTCATGACTTGAATATTCTCTAATAAGTTACCTATAACGTTAACTTCCTTACCAACAAATTAACTAAGAATTGATTATTGACAATGCTTTCTTGATTTTGTTCTTCTTCAATAATGGGTCTTCTCGGCTTCAGCTTTTGTCGAAGTCACATATGGGATAGAAGACTCTTGAAATTTAGATGATAAGTAAATTGATCAAGAGTTGGCGACTCTTCACGAGGGTTTTAAATCTTAGAATTGCTAAGGCATTTTCAAATCCAAAAACCATGGTGAATTCGGAGTATGTGAACAAGTAGTTGTCATCTCTTATGGAGCAAGCATCACGTATGACCCCACCTCTTGAGTAATGCCCTGAAGCTTGCTTATTGAAAATCAAAAGATATCATCTCTTGTTTCAATACTAGGTAACCCAGCTTGTTTGATTATAGTGGCAACGATATTTTTTGAAGCAATATTCTCAGCAATGCCCTCAATAACCTTATTAGTAACTTTTTTCATAGCGGTGCTATCAAGATTAATCTCCTTAAGTTTGGAGAGACTAGTAATAGCCTCAATGTTAATTAGATGGCCTTAATCAATAACCTATGTAGTTGCATACATTGGCTCTATCTTTACTATTTTCAGATGCGACTTTGGGGACATCATTGTCATATAATTTTCTAGTTTATGTGCCCATTCATTTTCATGTCTTGTCAGTTATATGACAATTATTTTTGAACTCGAGTTGTTATCAAACTTTTTCATCTTAATAGAGCACAAATAACTTGATTGTAGGTGTAGAAAAATGAGCAAATGCCAAAAACCTTGAAAACATCCCAACAACTAATATGTATAGCCTCTGTTGATGCCATTATGTTCAACATAAGTAATTAATCTTGATTACTTGTTCACGAGTACTCACTTTTCAATCAAGAGTTCTTGCTATAACTCACAAGGGTTCTTGCTCGATGAATTCTAAAAGTTGCCCAATTTTTGGCTATTGCAACCAAACAAAATTTTATTTTTCCCAACGTGCTTCATTAAGACTTTCTATGTAAAAGTTTTTGTGTTTCTTAAGCAGCACAAAACCTTTAACTAACCATAAATCTATTAATAAGGGGATTAGAGGATGAGCTGTGTATACAATCATGTCATATCGATCTTTTACTTGTACTAAAATTTAAGAAGCTCTCATAGCTTCTTTCTCTCTCTCTCTCTCTCTTCTCCCTTCTAGGCTCGAATTGTGTTTGATGTTAAGGTCTCAGTACCACCCGTGGATAAGTTTTGACCCAACAAATAGGAGTATCAAGAAGCAAGGCTTTTTCCACATAAATTTCTATGTTATTCCGAGGAATTTGAGTATTTTTTTTATTTGTTGTTGTCTGCAGGTATGGAAATTGTTGATGAGAGAATATCATGGTGCAGTGCTTAGAGGGTTTCAAGCACTTTTTTGCTGCGCTATTGAAGTGCTGTGATCTTGATCTGCAAAAGCAGACCAAGGGCCTAGAAGATCCTGAGGTTCTAGCAAGAGAGACTGTGTGTATGTTGCATAACAAGCCTCCATATTCTAATTTACTTGGGAGATAATAATATACTAATTGTAAAGAAAAAAAGTTTATTTTCTCTTCCCTTTTTTAGAGTTTACAAATATTGAATAGAGCCTATAGGCAATGCAATCTGACCGTAATTTCTTTCTCTATGTTTTCTGCAGTCAGCGTAAGTGAAATAGAAGCACTTTATGAGCTCTTTAAAAAGATTAGTAGTGCTGTTATTGATGATGGATTGATCAACAAGGTTATAATCTTACTTTAATTCAAAATACCCATGTCATTACTATTGCATTCTGGACCTATGTTAACTAACTTTGCTTACATAATAAAATAGCACTGGCTCAAATAGATAACAAAAAATGCATAATCTCAATTTATTGTTGTGTTATTAGTACTGGTTAAATGATATATCTTTTCAGATATAGGACATTTGATTACATATAAGGTGCAACATTATTTTTGATTAATGAGTCCCTGTAATGTCATTTATTTTAATCTTATCATATCTAAAATATAATTTGTTTGCTGCAGGAAGAGTTTCAACTAGCACTCTTCAAAACGATCAAAAAAGAGAGTCTGTTTGCTGATCGGGTATTTTCAAAATTTTCTTGCTACTAGTTGAATCTGTGTTACAAGCACATCAATAATTGTTTGAGTTACTGGAACTTGTCTTTAATAGTTTTTTTTTTTCACTGAAACTGAAAGGCATAATTGAGAGGGTGAGCTTGGCATAGTAGTTTGTCTTTTTATTTGAAGATCACGAGTTTTAGTTGCATAAGTATTTTGGCTCGATTCTTATCTAGAGATCATGGGTTAGAGTTAATGAAATAGCCTCCTTTCAAATGGTAGGGGTATGGCTGTGTATATTAACTTCTCTTTGACCCTGGTGGCGGAGGCTTTATGCTTTAAGTTGACCTCTTTTCCTTTTTATTGCTTGATTGACTTTTTGAAATAATATCACAGTTTGATATCACATCCTGGAATGAATGAAAATAACGAGCTGCCTCAACTAATTCATTGCCATACGACTATTTGCTTGTGCATTAATCAAAATCACCCATGACTGAGCAGTAGATTATGTTACAGCTCTTGATGGGGAATATATATATATATATATATATATATATATCATGTTTACTGTGCCATAATAGTCTCTGTTTCTGTGATAAATTTCATGGAGTATGCAATATTATTTTACATTTTTCTCTAAATCACATCCTAAGCTAGATGGTGAATGCAAGTTATTGTTTCTGTTGATTTTCTTTTGAACTGAGTTTGACTTGATTTCTCTAGCTTCGAATTTTCAATTGTCTGGTGTTTTTTCAAGAGCCGACCCATCTAGTGGGATAAAGGCTTGATGTTGATGTTGTTGTTGTTGTTGTTGTTGTTGTTGATGGTGGTGTTTTTATAAGAGGTCCGGAGATTAGATATTCCTCCGTCTGTATGATTCCTGGGACAAGTAATGGTAGTATTAACATTGGCAATCAATATTTGTAGTAGTAAACATGTAATAATGTCCAACAAACTAATCCAGAGGGGTTCACTGTCATCCCATTACCATTTTTAACTCTTTCCGCAATTCTGGCGTTATCACATCTCGGTTAATCTCCATTTCTATTCCCTTGAAGGTTTACTACTGATTTTATCTTGATAACTCCGTTCCATGAACCTGAATTTGTTGACCACAATCTTGAAAATTGGGTTCCAATTTGATTTCATTATAGATAGCCAAGTCACATTATGCTAGGGCGTCCCCTGGAAGCGACGTGCTGTATGGCCTGAATACAGTGACAAGTGTGCAAGGGACGTTGCACCGGCACCCGGGTGCAGTGTTAAATAGGTAAGGGTTGAATGTGGGCAAAGAAGCTAGTCCATGATACTAAAAAACATGAAACTAAAATTAGGATAGAAACTTGGAATATAGGTTCCCTTGCAGGAAAATTAATGAAATTAATAGATATTATGATTCATAGAAATTTAAATATTTTGTGCATTTAGGAAACTAAATGGGTTGGAGAGAAGGCTAAGAAAATTAATAGTTTAGGATTTAAACTTTGGTATTCGGGTAAGAGTCGTACTAGAAATGGTGAATGTTTTATTATAGATAAGAGTTTGAAGGATAATGTTATAAAAATTAATAAGATTGGAGATAGAATTATAGCTTTAAAGATTGTTGTTGATGCTAAGATTGTTAATATTATAAGTGTTTATGCTCCTCAAGTAGGTTTGTATATGATTTCTAAATTAAATTTTTGGAATGACTTAGAAGAATTAATACAAAAGATACCTCTTGAAGAAAGAGTTTTTATTGGAGAAGATTTAAATGGACATGTTGGTAGAGAGGTAGATGATTTTAAAAGCATTCATGGTGGCTATGGGTTTGAAACGATAAATGAAGGTGACAAGACCATATTAGATTTTTGTTTAAATTATGATTTTTTAGTTGCTAATACCTTATTTAAGAAAAGGAATGAACATCTCATCACTTATAAAAATGGATATAGTACAACTCAGATTGACTATTTTCTTATAAGAGAATTAGATCGTTTAGATTGCAAAGATTGTAAAGTTATTCCGAGTAAAAATCTATGTACCCAACATCGATTATTAGTTTTAGACTTTATGATAAAGAGACATAAAATAAAAAATAAAGTAAAACGATATTCTAGGATTAGATGGGGGCATTTAAAGAATTTTAAGAAAAATATTTTTGAGAGTAAGATTTTAGATCTTAAGATTTTGTTTGTGCATGAGGATGCTAATGTTATGTGGGATAAAGTGGCTAGTGATATTAAGAATATTGCAAAAGATGTGCTTGGAGTATTAAAAGGAAAAACTCCTAATAGTAAAAATAGTTGGTGGTGGAATCCGAATGTGCAAGAAAAGATTAAAAATATGAAGATTTGTTATAAAAATTGGTTTAATTCTAAAAATCCTGATAATTGGGAAAGATATAAAGAGGCTCGTAAGGAAGCTAAGAAAGCAATATGCGATGCAAAAACTTTAGCTTTTAGTGATTTATATAATAGATTAGATACTAAGGAGGGAGAAAGATATATGTATAAATTAGCCAAACAAAGAGATAGGAGTAGTAAGGATTTAATTCAAGTGAATTGTATTAAGGATGAAGTTTAAAAAATACTTTTCTTAGAAGATGATATTCAACAAAGGTGGATGAGATATTTTGCTAAATTTTTTAATGAAGATTGTGAAAGTAAGATTGATTGTAGTGACCTTAGCACCCTAAATGAAAATAAAGAATTCTGTTTTTATCGGCGTATTAGTAAAATTGAAGTTAGAGAGGCTTTAAAGAAAATGAAGGGTGGAAAAGCTGTTGGACCTGATGATATTCCTATAGAGGTGTGGAAATGCTTAGGAGATGAAGGAATTTCTTGGCTTACGAAACTTTTTAATACTATTTTGAAGACTAAAAAGATGCCAGATGAGTAGAGAATGAGTATGTTAATTCCTATTTTTAAGAATAAAGGTGATGCACAAAATTTTACGAATTATAGAGGAATTAAGTTAATGTGTCATACTTTAAAACTATGGGAGCGAGTTATGGAGCATAGGTTGCGGCGTGATACTAATGTTTCTCAAAATCAATTTCGATTCATGCCGGGTAGGTCGACTACGGAAGTCATACATTTATTAAGAGGTTTGATGGAAAAATATAGAGAAAATAAGGAGGATCTACATATGATATTTATTGATTTAGAAAAAGCATATGATAAAGTTCCAAGAGAAGTGCTATGGAGAGTTCTTGATAAGAAAGGAGTTAATAACGCTTATATTCAAATCATTAAAGATATGTATGCAGGAGCTATTACTTGTGTTCAAACACAAGGTGGTTTGACCAAGTATTTTCCTATTTCAGTTGGGTTGCATCAAGGATCAGCCTTAAGCCCATATCTTTTTGCTTTAGTCATGGACGTTCTCACTAGACATTTGCAAGAGGATGTACCTTGGTGTATGCTTTTTGCTGATGATATTCTTCTTGTTGATAAGACTAGAGAGGGAGTTGAAGGTAAACTTGAATTATGGAGGTCAACCTTAGATTCTAAAGGTTTTTGCTTGAGTAGATCTAAAACAGAATATATGGAGTATAATTTTAGTAGTAATAGACCTAGTGAGGGGATTGTGACTTTGGGCGATCAAGTCATTAATAAGAGTACTCGTTTTAGATATCTTGGATCTATTGTTCAAAGTGATGGTGAAATATATGGAGATATTATCAGCAGAATTCAAGTTGGATGGTTGAAGTGGAGGAATGCATCAGGCTTGTTGTGTGATCGAAAAGTACCCCTCAAACTTAAGGGAGAATTCTATAAGATGGTGGTGAGGCCTGCAATGCTTTATGGTGCCGAATGCTGGCCATTAAAAGAGAAGCATAATACTAAGTTAAGTGTGGCAGAGATGAGGATGCTCAGGTGGATAAGTGGCTTTACCCTTAGAGATAGGATACGAAATGAGCATATACGTGAAAAGGTTGAAGTAGCTCTAGTAGAAGATAAGATTAGAGAGAGTCGCCTTAGATGGTTTGGTCACATAAAACGTCGGCCTTCCGATGACCCGATTAGGAGAGTAGAGATATTAGATTTGACTTATGTTAAGAAAGGTAGAGGCAGACCTAAAAAGACTTGGTTAGAAAATATTAGAAACGACCTTTCTTTATTAGATTTAGACGAGAATTTGATTTTTAATAGGACACAATGGAGGAAAAGGATTCATGTAGCCGACCCCATGTAGTGGGATAAAGAATTGATGTTGTATAGATAGCCAAGTCACCTAGGCGGACAAATTTGGTCTTCAGAATATGCTGGAACCAGATATTGATTATTAAGCATTCATATGTTTGACTAGTCCTATATATAAACATGCATACATATATAAATAGATAAAATGCATGTTTGTAGGATTTTGTTGCATACCTTCAGGTTTTGGGGGTATTGTAGTTGTTTTGTGTAATTGTGCATTTGTATTGACCTATATGTAAGTTTCACAATTGGACACCAAAAGCAAGTTTGAGATCAGGTTTGTGATTTGTAGTCTTGAGAGAGGGGCTTGTGTTAATGCGACTAGGGGTGGCTAGGGTGACTAGTCATTGCTTGTGCCAAAAATCCCTATGGATTGTAAATAGTTTATAGAAAGCCCACGCTTGTAGGTTCCCTACCTCGTTCTTCAAGTTGTCCTGTGTTGGGACTAAATTCACCCCGCTGCATGTTGCAGATAGGTGACCACATTACATCGTTGGTACGTCCACATCCATTTATTGCTTTGGACTTGACCATGCCCAATCCAGGCTTGATTTCCTTGATTTCAAAGGGGGAAGTGGGAATGGGGGAGAGGGGGTCCAAATAGACAAATGAAGCCTTGCTAGATTCATGTTGCGACTCCAAACAATGGACTCATCCCTTCCTCAGAGGATTTCATTCTCATTTTCATTTAACACCATCTGGTGCTAGTTTGTGATGTTGTGCATCACACCCACCCATGGAGCTGAAGCTGGCCAACACCGCTTATGTGTGACTTCTTGTTGCAATGGGGAGGTTTTCACTTTACCTAGGCATCTCTCACATTGCTTTTGCACAAATTTCATGACACGATGGGAGGCATATTTAACCTTGGTTCTTCTTACATAGCCAAACTTGACTTTCTTAATGTGGTTAAATTACCTGACATACTTTCACTACCCCTCTCTGTGAGATGGTGCATAAGTGTCAATAAAATCTTTTGCTAAGCTCCAGAGTTTGATGAGAGTGCTGCCCACACCTTGGGTGTGTTGGCGAAATGAATGCTGGACAAAATGAATACCCGTAGTTGATGTAGGCATGAGGGGGGGGGGGGGGGGGGGGTGGTTGAGGGGGTCAAAACAAGTTGGGTTTTATTTTTATAAGTTCTACTAAGGTCAGCTCATTAATGGTTCTCTACTTAAGTTCAGCTCATTATATTGTTTAGTTAGCTTTTTAGCTCATTAAAGTTGAGGTCCAGGTTCTTCCCCCTTTGGTTGCCTATTCCTTACCCTTCCCTTGGCCTCTTCAGTTTTCCTTCCTGGTTCTTCTTTCCTGTATGGTTCCGGCTCCCTTGGATGCTGGTTCCGATTCCTCTGGCTGCCCCTTCGGTTCCCCTTGTGCTGCTGTTCCGATTCCTCAGCTGCTCCCTTCGATTCCTTCATGGCTGTTTTTCCCGTGGCTACTTTTTCTCCTTTGCTTGGTGCTGGTTCTGGTCCCTTTGTGCCCCTTCGGTTTCTCCCCTGGCTACTGTCTAGGTTCCATGTGTTGGCCTTCGGTTCCTCCCTTTGCTGGCTGTCCCGTGGCTGCTTTTCTCTGGTTTTTGTGTGACTGTTCAGGTGCTGTTTTGGAATAAACTCTGGCCTTTTCGGGTTCTGTTTCTGGACTGAATGTTGGCTGGCTGTTTTGGGAGGCTGAAGTTGTCCTTTGGGGCCTTGGGCTCTCTTTTGGTGGATGTTTAGCTCCCCTTTCTTTACCTATATATAAGAAATGTTTGTGGCTGTTTTAGAGGGTGTTATGTGTGCCAATTTTTGGAGTTAAAAAAACCCGAGGGTTTTTCTTTGGGAATAGCTTGCGAGCTATGTCCTCCATCTTTTCTCCTCTCTATAGCTTGCGAGCTATATTTTGTCTTGGGCTTCTTATCTCCTTCTTCTCTCCTCAAGTTTGACTCCACTTGTATCATTCTTCTCAAGCAATGGACATGCAATTTTAGGTTGTTTATGTTTGTGTTTGTAAGCGCCAAGAGTTGTAAGGTGTTCGTTTTATTTTCATAAGTTTGTAAGTGTCGTTTTATATTATAAAAGTGAAGTTGTATTTCGTTTTTGGAGTATTTTGTGTTTCTTTTATTCCCTAGGAAGTTTCTTTTATTTGCTTGCAAAAATTTGGAAAAGCCATAAAATGTATTTAAGCTCAAGAAATATTTTGGCAAAATGAATAGAAAGTATTTAAAAATGTGAACTTACATAGAATTTTGTCTTTATCATCGTCTTCAAAATTGATATTGAGATTATTAAGTCATAGGGTAATTTGACGACACATCCTTCTCCCATTGGAATGAAAATAGAGTTTAATGGGCTCAAAATAGTTAAAGTGCTTCTTTTTAACTCTTGCATTTGCTCTTTTAATCTATTGCATGTCCGTACATGTCCTTCCGCTTGTCGTGCAAAATTCATTCCTTAAATGATCTTTGGAGTCGTTCGTAACATGGCATGCACATCTTATTTCATGTTCATTCATGATGCACCACAATTTTACCAAGCTTCAAACCAAAGTATAATACTTATAAGAAACATTGGACCCATCGCCCACTTAGATTTTAGATTTGGTCATTTCACAACTTCATTACAACCTTACCAAACCTATTGGTTGATGTGGTGGTACCTAATTCACACGAAATATCCCGTCGTGTTAGTGCACAACTTTGACCTGATTGAGAATTTTTTAGCAAAGACAAATAAGAATTTTTTTTAGAATTTAAAAAATATCCTAAATTATGAAAACACAAGAATGTAGATTTCATAGGAAAAGTTAGAAAAATGAGAAAATACGATTGAAAATTTCATAGTTTCACAAATTTGGTAAGCCCCCTCTAATATTCTCAAGCCATTTTGCTTTGGGCAATCCTCATTTTGTTGTCTAGAAAAAAAAATTAAGTGGCAAGATATATTGGGAATATAATACAACACTTATAAAAAAACACCTATCTTGGGTGTACATTCGCATAAGGAGGCGGTGATGGCTTTGCGATTACACCATCTCTAATCACTAAAGGAGCGACATACTAGGCCAATCCTATAAATAGGCATCGTAGTCAATTCATTTTGGCGGATCTTTTTTTTTCCTAAAAATTCATAAGAGTACTTAGAAAAACTGGAGTGAATCCTCTCTTATTTTCTTAGAACTCTCTTCACAAGATTATTAATCTAACCCAAAATCTTGATGAATATGATGCTTTACATTAGCACGAATCCAGTAGAGGTAGATCCTAGCATGAACAACTTCCTTCTCTAAGTGCCCGCCCATTGCTCTTCGCCTTATTGATTTTTTTGTGTTTATCCAATGCAAATAATTAGGACATTAAGCATCATGAAGGTGATATGAATGAGACAATCAAATAGTTTTTAAGTCGTTTCTATGAAGATCACATATTGCCTTGAAGATTTGGTAAAAGCTAGGAGGATTGACATTGCTATGGTAAAATTTAAATTGTCACCATTAATGGGACTGTGAATATTCACATACTTATTTAATGATTATCAAGAATGATAATGGGAGTCGCTTTAAATGGCCATAATTGGTGACTGTTTGTCCTGCCATGGACTTAGGTAGGTTGATGAGGACAAACAAGATGTATGCTTGGCCAATTAGATTTTACATAAGTTTTGATGGCAAGGTGAGGATAATTACCTCTATCTATTTTGTCTAAGCATTATAAACAAAATTGAATATCATTTTTTTTTCTTTTTTATTTTAAACAAAATTGAATATCATAAGTCTTCTATTTAGATCATTTGGGATTTCTCTCGTCAGAACTCTTTTTGCCAAATCTTTAGTCTATCTTGAAGCTTCACTTGTCTCGACACTTATTGCATTGAGAAGAATCCAATCAGTGCGAACACCAACTTGACTAAATTTCTCTTATGGTTTGCTTTAACTACCCAAACTCTTAATCATCAAGATATTGTCCCCTTTGGCCTAATTGCCTTATGTTTTATCCCGTTGGTGTAACTACCCAAGAGTGCTCTTGTACGAGCATGCTTAACTTTGGAGTTTTTTAATGAAATTCCAATCATTACACTAAAAGGTTAATCGATGTTTAAGAGTTTAACTTTATTTTTTTAAGGGGTTTCACAATCTCCCCACTTAGATAACTAATATCCTCATGAGTTTCCTTAACCCCAAAATCAATCACCAGACATATAGGATTCTAAAGATGGAGTTCTCATCTTCTTGCTGGTATATTGCTTTGATATAATTTTAATAGCTTAAACTCTTAGTTATCAGGACATTATCTTCTTTAATCTAATGACTTTAGTGTTTTATCATATTGGTGTAACTTTTCCATGTGTTCACCCATCCCAAGAGCGCTCCTGTATGAGCACAATTAATTTTGGAGTTTATAATAAAATTCTAATCATTATACCAAAAGTCATCTCGATGTTTAAAAGTTTAACTTTATTTTCTTAGAAATTCCAATCATTCTACCAAAAGCATTTCGATGTTTAAAATTTTATTTAATTTTTTTAAGGGGTTCCGCATTGGCGGTTCCTTGTTCTTTAATTTACTGCTCATTTATCTTTGTGCCCTAATGGTCAATTGGCTTCACTGCATTCACCTTGATGGCTTTTTTCATTGATATCTCATCGATAATTTTCTTTGAAAATAAGTTGTGTATTTTTGCCTGCGTTTTGGTTTTTTGTTATTCATAACAACGAAGTTTCATGATTCATGAGCCACTATCAGATGACAATTAGTGGACCAGTCTCTTCTATAAATCTTGTATTAATATGCCATCAACTGTTCAGATGGGAATGAACTCTTGTTCTTGACTCTCACTTGTGGTTGAAGCTTGCTTTTTTGGGTAAGCCCCATTGTTTTTCTCTACTGTTTTTTTTCATAAAAAATGTTCGTCCCATGTTTCTCTGTGAGTTTGAAAATTTCGTACCTAATATGATCATAGAGCGTTACACATTCCTGGTCTGTTAGAATATTTCCAACATGCAACAAGTAGCATTTAGGAACAAATGTAATGAGGGATGCCTCGAGCTGACAATAGCTAGTTTGTTGCAAGACTAAATAGTTTGATACAAGTCTAATGATAATAATATCATAATTGATGAGGACATCGTCAGCATTTTCGAAACGAGTACCATCAGGAGACGCCGGAGATCGACGACCACGATTATGAGTTTTATTTTGAATCATTTTATGTAGTAGTTTATTTTATTTTCAGTTTTTTCCGCTTTTGCCCTTATGGGTATTTGGTCGCTATTGTAGCCCAAGGGGCAATTTAGTCTTTTGTTTTCTTTGTCATTTGGAGGCCTATATATGGCCCTTTTCTTATGTAATAGTTAGTTTTGATGAATGAAAATATTTGCTTTGTGTTCTCTTTGTGAGTGCAAACTTCCACGATCTCTTAGTGAGTTCGTAGGAGAAGCTAGATCTCTTTGTGAGTTCTAGGTTTTTTCTCGTTCTACTATTTTCCTTTATTTCTCTTGGTCAAATCATCATCGTGGAGATTCAGATTGAAGCACTTGTGAAAAATTGGAATTCACTCCTTGGATCCTTATATTTTCCATACTTCTTCCTCTCATTGGATCCTTGCCGCCGCCCCTTTCCCTAGCCAAACCGCCGGCCAGCCTCCCGCCGACCAACCCAGCACCCCATCCCGCCGGCCTGCAGGAGCCCTCCCGCCGGCCAATTCTCCATCCGGCCACCCGCCGGCCACCACCAGCCCTTCTTCCGTCGGCCACCCTGGATCCATACCGCCGGCCCCCATTTGGTTTCCCTTTGCTAGTTTGAATTTCATCCTTTAATGACTTTCCTAATTATTTCACTTAAATTGGGGAATTAATTAAGGGAGTTACAACTTTTTGAAATTCAAATTTCCTCCCAATTTTCTTTCAAGAAAGGAGTTACATGACTTAATTAAAATCTGAATCTAAATTTCAAATTTTGATTAATTAATTGTGGTCCCCACCTATTTAATTCCAAGCCTCTCTCTCTCGCTCCCATATGGCCGGCCACCTTCTCCTATTGTTTCTCTCTCTACTTGCCACCTCATCACCACTTAAACACCTCTTTAATACCCCTCCTTCTCAAGTTTAATTTTAGTTTTCCATGATTTTAATTTCAAATGTCAAAATCTGGAATTTGAAATCAATTCCTCCCCCTTAATGCCCGCCCCCTCTCTCTCCTAATCACCTTAATAGCTCCACAAATTCAGCCCAAATCTTCTCCCCATTGCCGCCCCTCTCTCCCTCCTTGGATTAATTTGAAATTCAAATTAAATCCCTCTTTTAAACCACTAAAATCTGAATTTTATTTCAGATTTACCGCATTTGCCTCTTAGCACCCACCATAGCCGTCAAGGAAGTTTCAATAAGACGTTGGATGCTCACTAGTCATCTCATGGACTACCCGCCACCGGCTACCGCTCCAACGGACTACGCTTTTGTGCGCCATTTTTTCTCCTAGTGGCATCGCTCGGTTGCTCTCAATCTTCCTCCATTAAAAGTGCCACCAACAAGAGAGTGAGTGAGAGACCCAAGGTGAAAAGTTCTATTTGTTAATTGTGGATTATTGTTTCTCCCCATAGCATTACTCTCTAATTCTATGTTGTCAATTTGATATTGTCCCGTTAATCTAGTTATAACCGCATGCCTTACTTAATTTCAACTTGATAATTCTGAAAACCTAACTTGGGTAAGCATTAATTCTATAACTAGCAAAGCTTTAAAATCTTATATTAAAATCCACAAGCAGTTCTTGTTTCCATGCATCACGTTTCACATCAATAATGAATAAAATAGGTTTATGAAAGTTACCGACTCCAAAATTGTTCTGATAAAAACCTTTACATTTTCTTCACTTCATGCAGCAACTGCAATTGGCATACCTAACAATTTCTACTAGCACAAGATTATACTTAATGATTTTCAGTTTTTCACATCCTTTTTTTCAGGTATTCGACTTGTTTGATACAAAACATAATGGGATTCTTGGATTTGAAGAATTTGCTCGTGCTCTCTCTGTTTTTCATCCAAATGCTCCAATTGATGACAAGATTCAATGTGAGTTGTATCAATTTGTTCAATAGGTTAATCATGATGTAATGATATTATTTAAATTTATTTTATTTCCACTTATTTCAATTTGGACCACCTTGTTGAATTGCAGTTTCTTTTCAGTTGTATGATCTCAAGCAACAAGGCTTCATAGAGAGACAAGAGGTAATTTTGTTATTTTGAAACGTAACTGTTCATTAATTCGAGTTAAATGGTGTAAAGCTCTTTAAAAGTAAATTGTTTATAATAAAGGATATTTACTTCTGACATGTTGGCGATTTTTATGTTTAAAAGGTAGACACTAAATGAATACCTTAATTGAGTCTTATATTAATAGCCCCAAGAAGCTAATTTATTTTGCATCAAATTAATAGGTTAAAAATGTTTATTATGTAGCTAAGATCTTTTATGGATTGCAGACCTTAAAATCTTTTAACTCCTCGAGAAAAAAGTCAAGGTTCACATGGT
Organism: Dendrobium nobile; assembly: GCA_022539455.1. Classification (NCBI taxonomy): domain Eukaryota; kingdom Viridiplantae; phylum Streptophyta; class Magnoliopsida; order Asparagales; family Orchidaceae; genus Dendrobium; species Dendrobium nobile. The sequence goes on along the minus strand of CM039726.1, from coordinate 71,795,279 downwards.
GGTAGGATTCTGTTACATGATTATAGTAACCGAGCTTGTTTTGATGAACAGGTTAAGCAAATGGTAGTGGCTACCCTTTCCGAGTCGGGCATGAACCTCTCTGATGAAGTTATAGAAAGCATAATTGACAAGGTTTGTGTGCAATAATCACGTCACAATTTATATGTTTATTCCAAATGATCTTAATGTGCCTGCTGTTTTAGGCTTAATTTGGGACGGCTTTTTATTACTTTACAAGACATTTTTTTTAGTACAAAAATTTCTTGGATTAGAAATTTTTGTACTAAAAAATTGTTTTTGAAAGCATAAAAAAAGCTGCCCCAAAGTAAGCCTTACTTACCCGTCGATCATTTTCACTGGTTATTTGTCCTTCATATTAGGTCTTGCGAAATTATATGATATGGAATTTGATTTAGCTATTAAAAAGCCTCAAGTGCAAGTGCTTATTTTTTGTTGTAAATGTTTATATTATATTTTTTAAAGAAAATAATACCTCATTTTAATTAGTATTGAGCAAAAAAGGCTTACTTTAATTGGTACTAAATAGACATTAATTTAATATAAAAGAACTGTTTGGATTAAAAATAAACATTTTAATGTAAACTTATCAATGGAAATATAAATGAATGTAGGGGGCATTACTTTTCTTTACAAGAACTAGTGGTGGATTTTTAAACATTATAGATCAAGGACCACAAAAATCTAAATCATTGAAATTTAACATGTTTTTTAAAGAATGAAATATATTCTTTTACCTTAAACACAAAAAGTATTTTTTATTTTAACTAATCAGTAAAAGTATAAATATGCCTTAAAAAGCTAAAATGAAATCATGGGAAAGTGATTATCTTTATGTAAATTTGCAGGTTTTTATTGTCAGGTCTAAAACGGATGAATGGTCATGATTTATCCGGCAGAGTGTCAAGCATCTTTTTTAGTAGTAATCTAGCATTTTATTTGACATAATCCTAGGGGGGTCTCATGTAATCTTTTTTTTTTTTAAGATTATTTTCTTGGTGATGAAGTTGAATATTATAGAATCACATGCAAAACAGATGCCATAGAAGCTTTAGCATTTTACTGGTTGAATTTCAAAGTGTCACACATAATTTTTCACCTGTGGCATTTTGCTCTCTGCAGAATTTGAAAGATGAACTGTCCATAGACTCCATCTTAAATTCGAAATCTTCATTACAACAGCCACGGTGAGATCATATATTTGTAGAACATTAATAGTATTAGAAGTTGTTGTTGAGTGACTTCAAATTTTTAAAAGTACCTTAAGTTAATATTAAGGATCAACATTGAGTCCATACCACTTTCTATTTATGGGTGGAGAGGCTTGTAAAAGATATTTAAATTGAGATGTTTTTGCAAATGGTATAATTCTAACTATGTGATATTGAGTGTAATAAATGAAGGTTGGAATAATATAAAAAAATTTTAAAAAATAGAAAGCTTAGAATTAGTTGAATAAAGTTTATGCATATTATAAGTAATTTTAGTAAGTATAATATTAATAATTATTATTCAATATTATTAGAAGATTAAATTATACCTATGTGTGTTAGGTTTAAATTTTTTAGATATATTATATAGAAGAATAAATATTAGATGAGAACATAAGTTCTACAGTAGGGGTGTCAATATTTGACACCACCCGAAAACCCGATTCAAACCCGACCCAAAAATTTCAGGTTAGGGTCAACCCGAACCCGAAACGGGTTGGGTTCAGGTTCAATAATTCGACCCATTTCAAAAATCGGGGTGGGTTCGGGTTGACACTTTGACCCAAAATTGACCTGTTTTTACCCTAAAACCCGTTTTTGACCCGACAACTCGAGATTGACCCGTTTTTGACCAAAAAAGAGGAGATTGACCCATTTTGAAAACTAGCATTTTTTTTGTTGGCACTGGGTCATTCGGGTCGTGTCGGGTTGACCCGGACCCGAAGCGAGTTGGGTTTGGGTCTGGAAAATTAAACCGTTTTAAAAAACGGGTCGGGTTCGGATTGACCCGAATAGTGTCGAGTTAGTTTTGGGTTCGACTTGAAACCGACCCGTGACCCGAAATTGACACCCCTATTCTATAGTTAAAGACTAGATGAGTAAAACGAAGAAAAACCTAAGGATTTTAATATGACAAGAGGATATCATGGAGTATTAAAGGTAAAGTTTATAAAGCTGCAATTAGATGATGTTGTGTGGATTTGAATGTTGGACTATTAAAAAGCCCTTGATAACTAAGTATGACATAAATGAGAATGCTATGATGGATGCATAACAAAATTAGGAATAATAAATTAAGTAATGATTATGTTAGAGGAAATGTTGGAATGATATCTGTTAAAACTAATGTGATTAGAAATATACTTAGTTGATTTAGAAATGAGCAAAAAAGGGCAAAAAATACACCTGTTATACGAGTTGATAATTTGTGTGTGAGGATTAGGAATGAAAATTGATTGGCCTAAACTTACATGAGTTGTTCAAATTAATTTTTGAGAATAGCTTTAACACCTCAGGTAATACTAAAGAAATTGTTTAGAGAGAAATTCAAATTCTATTCTATTCCTTGAAATCATTACATATATATACATTCTAGGGAACAATTTAATTTCATATTCAAATAAATTTGAATTTTGAATTTGTTTCCTAAAATGAGAATCCCTATTTTAGGAAAGTTCCTAAATTCATGCCCATTTGAATTTTAAATAAGGTTGGAATTAAATCAATCCTTCCTAATTTAAAATTCTTATTCAAGCAAGCATTAATTTTCCTCTCTTAAACCTCTCCCCTCCTTGAAACCGCCGGCCCCTCCTCGTCCACAAATTTGAATTTCAAATTCAGATAGCCTCTTGATTACTTTCCTAAATTAGTCAATTGGAAAGCTTCTTAAATTGAACTCAAATAGATTTGAATTTCAAAAACCTTTCCGGATTAAGAAATCCATTTTAGGAAGCCCCTCCAATCCCTCCAAATTTGAAATTAATTTCAGATTTAATTCCCAATCCCAATTAATGATTGATTCACATTCATTGAACCTAGACACCTCATCCTTTCCTCTCACTTGGTCGGGCCCTCTCTCCCCTTTATCCTAATGATTTCATTCCTAATTAAAGACCCCAATTAAGGAGATAATTAATTTCTCTCTTCCATCCCTTCCATTTTGTTTGAATTTCAAATTTAAATCCATTAATTAAGGGAAATTTGAGATGGAATTTTAAATCTTTAATTTTTATCACCCCCTTCGTTCTACATCAATGCTAGTTCAATTTCTAAGTTCTCCATTTTCTTAGATATAAAGTGTCTATCAATAATAACGTGTTTTGTTCTGTCGTGATATACTGGTCCTTGGCTATACTGATTGCGGCTTGATTGTCACATTTCAACTTTATCGTGTCTTCAATATTTATTCCCAGTTCAATCAATTCTTGTCAAATACTAATTGTTAATGCTCTTAGTTCAGATTTTGCACTGCTTCTAGAAACAACATATTGTTTCTTGCTCCTCCATGTCATTAGGTTTCCCCACACAAATGAACAATATTTTGTGGTCGATCAACTCCCAACCTGGCTTCCTGCCCAATCTATATCAGAATAAATGATCAATTTCTTATCCTCATTTTTCTTGAATAATGACCCCTTTCCAGGAGTGTTCTTCAGATATCTCAAGATTTGATATACTACCTCCATATGCTCCTTCATAGGATTACTCATATATTGGCTCACCATACTCACAACAAACCCAATATTTGGACGGGTTTGGGAGAGGTATATAAGTTTTACCACAAGACATTAATATATTCCTTTATCTATTGGAACTCCCTTCTTTTCTATCCCAGCATGCTGGTCTCCTTCAGTAGGTCTAAGGTATATTTGCGTTAGGAAATAAATATGTCTTTGCTTGATCGAGCTAACTCCATACCAAGGAAGTATCTAAGTGATCCTAGATCTTTAACGTCAAACTCCTTGGACAAAGCCTGTCTGATCTTCATTATCTCCTCTATATCATTTACAGTAAAGATGATGTCATCCATATATACAATCAGTACTGCTACCTTATCTCTTTCTGACTGCTTCACAAACAAGATATGATCTGTCCGACATTGTTTAAAACCATGACCTTTCATATACTTCGAGAATCTTTCAAACCATGCTCTTGGTGACTGCTTTAGTTCATAAAAGGATTTCAGCAATTTACACCCTTCATCCCTTCCATAAGACTTCTGAATCCTTATTGGAATCTTCATGTTGACTTCTTTTTTCAGGTTCCCATTCAAGAATGCATTCTTGATATCTAGTTGATGTAGGGGTCAATCTAAATTTGCTGCTAAGGAAAGAAGAATCTTGGTGATGTTGAGCTTTGCAATAGGAGCAAAAGTTTCCTGAAAGTCTATTCCATAAGATTGAGTGAATCTTCTTGCAACCAGTCTAGCTTTTAGACTCTAAACACTATCATCCACCTTATGCTTTATAATGAATACCCATTTGCAAGTCACAACTTTCTTTCCTGGCGGGAGATTCGTAATCACCCATATTTGATTTTTTTCCAATGGCATAATTTCTTCTTTAACAACTTGTCTCCATCATGGTGATTCAAAGCTTCCTGAATATTGGTTGGAATCTGTACATCATCCAACTTGGAAGGGAAAATTTGATAAGTGTCTAATAATCTACTATAGGAGAGAGTTTTCGATGGGATGCTTGGTGCATGATTCTTTCTGGTCATTTGATGACCCATTCTCTTTTTGAACTTCCTCATTTTTCTCCTTTGTATGAATTTCTACAGTTGTTGTATCCACTGAAGTAGAGTTGATAGGTGCAAGAATTGTCTCACTGCTCGGCATATGCTGATTTTTTTCTTTTCTTGATTATACATATATTTGTTTCTTAATTGCTGCTCTTTGCAGGGATTGATTAGGACTTATGGTTGGATGTAATAGGTCTGAAGGTGGAGTTTGAGATATAGGAGATATACCTTGGGAAATAGCCGTGGTTTATATTTCTTGTGATATTTGTTAATTTTGACTGGACTCTATTTTATTTGTATTATAAGGAATTCTACTATAAGGAATTCCACTTCCAAGTTTGAAATTCCCCTCCACTCTACCCTTAAATTTCAAAACTAGTGAAGTATGGGTTGTTTTCAAAGAATGTGACATCTATGGTTTCAAATACTCTAGAAATTGAGCAAAATAATTTGTAATCTCTTTTTGTTGGGGAATAGCCAATAAAGACGCATTTTTTTAAATCTTGGGTCAAACTTGCTTCTATCTTATGGATAGACATGAATAAAGGTCAAGCGCCCAAAATCTTTAGGTGGAAGGTTTGATGATATGAACCGAGCATGAGGATAGGCTTTGAGTAGAGTTTGTCAAAGTGTTTCAAATTTTAATATCCGAGTAGTTAACCTATTTAGTAGGTATGCAGCAGTAAGAATGGCTTTCCCCCGTAGATATTTTGTTACTTTTGTGAATAGCATAATAGATCTGACGACTTGCAGGTGTTGCCTATTTTTCCTCTAAGCTACCCTATGTTATTGAGGCGCATAAGCACATGAACTCACTTGGATTATTCCTTGGCTTGATAGGTATTCTCTCATGATAGAATGGAAGTACTCTCCCCCATTATATGATTTTAAGATTTAATTTTTTTGTATCAAACTGATTTTGAATCATCAGTTGAAATGATTTGAATATCCTTTCAATTTCAGATTTTTCCTTTCATTAAATAAACCCAAGTGAGTCTAGTATGATCATCAACAAATATCACAAACCCACCTTGCTCCACTTATATTTTTAACCCTTGAGGGTCCCCAAATATCATTATGGATCAAGGCAAAGGGTTTAAAATGTTGGTAAGGATTAATTGGGTAAGATGATCTGGTATGTTTAACCAATTGGCAATTTTCACATTTGAACAAATTTGAATTTTTATTAATAAATAAATGGAGAAAAAGCTTTTCAAGATACAAGAAATTTGGATGACCTAACCTATAATGCCATATGATAATTTCTCTATCTTGACAGACTCTAGAATGATTCTCAATAAATTGACTTACAATAGGATGATTCTTGGGAGCAGCAATTAAGATTTGTATGGATTTGGGTGTCTTGATATAATATAACCTAGAATACATCTCAGCAGTGCCAATCTTCTTCTCTGAATATATCCTTAAAAATACATGCATTATTGGAGAAAATTGCTAAGCAATTACTATCATGAGTCAATTTACTAAGGAAATCAGATTGCACTCAAGATTGGGCACATAAAACGCCGATTTAAGGGTGATAGCTTTTGCGACAAAAGCAAACCTAGTTCCCAAAACTTTGGATGTTGAGTCATCAACAATCTTAACTACTCGATTTGAATGATAAGGTTGATAGTCATGAAGGAGTGTAGTATCTCCTGTCATATGATCTGATGCTGCTGAGTCAATAACCCAAAGTTTTGCCTTTTTTATACTCGAGTGAGCGTGTAGACTAGCAGGTTCTAGAGACTGTTGGTTTGTGATGTTGTTAAGCAGCAACTTCAACATCTCTAAATGCTTCTTGGTGAAAGGAATAGCTTCAGCTTTGAGGGATTGATCTTGTGTGGTGTTGATAGAGTTCGCCTTGTTTTCTTGTGCTTATTGTTTTGCCTTCCAATCAGCTGATTTTCCATGAATCTTCCAACATATCTCCTTTGTATGTCTTGGTTTGACACAGTGATCACACTATGGTCTAGGAATAGTAGAAGAGTTGTCTGCAAATATAGAGTTTCTAGTGTTTAAACCGGTAATATTTGGATAGGAGGACGAGATCATGCTATCCATGGACATGGTTAGGTTTTCTCAATTGAATGAGAAGATGAATTTTGGGCAAGGGCTACCGATGCTTGAAGAGAGGCTATCAACAGGATGATGGAGAGTTACCGTCGGTTGAGAGTTTGAAAGAAAGGGAGGAAGGTTTGATGCCGGTACTAAGAGAAGCTTACGATTTTCCTAGGCTTTGATACCATGAAGAAATTGTTTAGAGAGAAATTCAAATTCTATTCTATTTCTTGGATTCATTACATATATATACTTTTTAGGAGATTAAATAGAAAAAGGAAAGACATTTAATCTAATTAATTATAATAATCATATCATATGAATTTTCAACTGTATCCCTCGGATTAATGCCCACTGATCTCCAACTGCAGCCGTCCAATTGCTGCCCACGGTTTGCTGATGTGGCCTCCCCTTGGCTGTGTGATTCAATAAATAGTCAACATGAACTAATGAAAAATGAGTTTATAATGCCAACCTCAAATAGTTGGGTTTAGTCTAATGATGATAATGATTTTAGGATATACAAGCCACAAAATAGCATGGACCTTTTAGATATAAATTGGTACAAGCTTTTTCTCTATTGTTCAACATGTAAGATTGGCTTAATATGCTAAGCATTTGATTATTTTACTTATTGAAAGTCTATGCTTTTCTCAAGATGCGAGTCGAATATTTTCTGCATCAATACTGCTTATATTTTAGAATCTATTTCGTATCCTGTTAACGGTCTTCTGACTAAAATAGTTTATGCTATTTGTTAAATCGAAGAATTGTTTCATGTCGTCCTCTGTATCAGACATTTGAGGAAGCTGATACAAAACATGATGGCAAGATTGACAAGGAGGAGTGGCACAGTCTAGTGTTGCGGCATCCTTCTCTATTAAAGAACATGACCCTTCAATATCTCAAGTAAAATCTGCACTTTATTTCAATATCTTATTATCTAATATGCTTATATTTACTGACCCAAGGTTTCATAGTTATTGTTTTGTTACTGCATAGCGAGCAAAATCTTCAATTGCTTGCTTACTGTATTTTGGCAAAATCCTTTAAGTGATTTAGAAGCTATTTGGTTTGCTGAAATAGGAATGGAGAGTGAAAATGATATAATATATTTGAAATATTTTAGAATTCGTTTGATATATTTGAAATATTTTAGAGTGAAAAAATGTAATATATTTGAAATAAAGTAATATATCAAACCAAACAGCCCCTTAGATAAATCTATTTTATATGGTATCATTCTACTCTGTTTTCCCATTATAAATGTTATTCTTGTATTTTAGAGTAATAAAATGATAAAAAAATGATAAATTAGAGGAGAAATTATAAGAAATTATTTGAGATAAGGAATATAGATAACTTTTAAGTCATTATAATTGTCTAGTGCTTAAATTTTGAAATTCTAATATCTTTTAAGTGTATTTTATATTATCATATTTGAATGAGCTAGCTCATTTACTAGCGGTTAAGGTGGATGTTAGCTCAAATTTAAATAGTTAGCTTATTGAATTTAGCTCACGAGCCATTTATCAAATTGAGCTTGAGCTTGCTAACTAGTTGACTTGACTCTATAACACCCTTTGACCAAGCTACTAGAATACGAGCTGAATCACCTTGGGATGATAATTTGAGGCATTTTTATCATATTCGGAGATTTCGACTTACCGACGATCTGATTTAAGATTTGGATTAACACCTGAAAAAAGTTTTACTTTGACGATCAGCAGTTTTTTTTTTTTTTTTTTGAACTGAAATTCCATTAAAATAAAAAAGTACAGCAAAGGCCCAAAGCAAAGAGGCCATAAAAAGCAACAGACAAAAAACATAGTCTAAACAACACACAAACTACAAAAACCCAAAACGGGAAAGAAAAGAGCAAGAGCAGACTCAGGCCGCCACCTGGTTGCCAGGCTTGAGCCGTCCAATAGTTTGCAAGGTTGCATCCAAGCCCAGGCCATCCTAGGGGCCTCATCATAGTCCTCCACTAGCCAAACCAAGCCAAACCGAAAGCAAAACCAAGAAAAACATCATTTCTTATTGGAATTCCACTTTTTACGTTTACCACTCTTTTTGTTAAAACCCTCGTCACCAATTTGAATGAAACTCAAGTCGTAATTTTCCCGCGAATCAAGATCCTCCCCAAAGAAACTTCCATCATCATCTGAATTGTTATCAAGTAATCGCTCACCATGCAACACCACACTATCCCTAGAAAGGTGATATTGCAAAACCTCCCTAGACACAAGAGTTATGGGCACAGTAAAAATCGGGTCACCAATACCTTTAGACAAGGGCTCGTCACCCTCAGACAGTGGCCAAGTAACAAAAATGCTAGGCCCATAATCCCCCTCATTGGAAGCATCATCACCAACTTCAACATCACACTGAACCACACCGCCAGCATCAGGCAAATCAGAACTAGCCGAAGGAACTACAGCAATCACAGAGACAGTGTCACAGCCATTGCCCAAGGGACTCAGATCAATGGGCTCACCACAATCCTCCACTGACAAGACTGTCGAATTCACATGACACATTGTAATCGAAGGTAAAGCATTAGGTTTAACTTCACAAGCCACCTCCTCCACCGGCAAAATCACATTATCTTCCACTTTACCTCCCTCACAGAGACCAACCACCACATCCAAAGCCTGATGGACAAAAACACCCCCCAATTGAGTGTCACTTTCCTCAATGCCCCCAAAAACCTGATGGGACGGCCCAACAGAGACGTCATCCGCAAGAGAAGAACAAAATGAAGTAATAGGAACAGGTATAACCGGAGATTGAACAAAAGGAGAAGGATCAGCAATAGTAGGAGAAAGAGGAATAAGAGCAAAAACCCCAACACCCTTAACATTACCCTCGCTAACAGGAATGTCGAGATCATCAGACACCCTTAAATCCGGTTTAGACAAAGAAGGGGCAGCAGGCAAAGTAACATCCATAGGTCGGCATTCACCAACAGAATGACCAAGACGCTTACATTTGGGACAAAAGTGTGGAAAATCTTCCATAGAAACATGTTGGAAATACCCAAATTTCTTTGGACCTAACCAAATTTTGTCTGAAAATTTCTTAGTAATATCAATTTCAATCAGCACTCGTGCAACCGACGGACGGGACGCAACCGCAGTGGCATTGCCTACCTTCAGCGGGTTACCAAATAGAAGCCCCAATCCATGCAAGATACGCGGAGAGAAAAAATGGGGACGCAAATTAGGGAAGGAAATCTAAATCGGGACAATGGGAGACTCATCCCCAATGTCACCATAAGGAGACCATTTAGACACCTTCATGAAGCAATTGAAGACCAGATAAGACCTATGGCAGAACACCCTACTATAATCAAGATCATTTACCAGCTTAATGAGTACATGCGAAGAATCCAACACAGTCACAGAGAAAGCACCATTTAATCGAAAATTGAAAAAAAAATTTCGAATCGACGCAAGCAGAGGCCGCCGGGAAGGGAAAAAACCAACAAGCGAAAACCTAAAAGGTTCGGCAAGAGCCAAAAATTCCTCTTCCGACACCAAAAGAGCAGGAACGCTACGGTAAGAAGACCGAATAAGTTCCGGAAATTTACCAGAAGAAGATCCCGCTAAAGCTTTTAAAAAAGAACGTGGCCTAGCCGCTCCATCCAGAAAACCCGGATCAGAAGCATCACACACCGCCACAACAGGAAAACAAACTAGAGAAACCTAAAGAGAGGAAGAAAACTGCCCTCGGCAGATCGGCACAACCGGCAGAACGGCTAGGGCAAAGCCCTAGCCCAGCGCCACGCTAGAAGACCGAGGAGAGGATGAAATCCTAAAGCATATTGACGATCAGCAGTTTTCTCTTTGCGTTGGGTAGTTTAATTACTGCTATTTTCTTCTTATGACAAAAAATTTTTAAAAAATTCTTTTTTGTTTAAACTTTGTGTGAAATCTGGATGCGCAAGTCTTTTTGACAGGGCATGTAAACTCAACAGGTTAAAAAAAGTTATATAAGAATGCGACCTGGTTTCTACTGCTTCCTGTCCACTTAGATTTTGTTTGAGACAGCTTTTTTATGAAGCCGTCCCAAACAAAGCCTTAATGTTCTCTTCTAGTAAGAAATTTTTACTCTGCAACATAGCTATGAGCCTATTCAAGCTCTTATTTATTTACATAAGCATATAAAATATTGTCTGTCATTAATTGATTTGATGTATTAAAATAATATAAATAGCATAAGAAATAGCCTTACTGTTCCAAGTAAGTCTTCGTTTGGAACCGCTTTTTCTGTTTTCTAAAACATTTTTCTTAGTACGAAAATTTTTATGTCATGAAATTTTTATGCTAAAAAGTTATTTTATAAAGTTGTAAGAAAGCTGTATTAAATGAATTCCATTTTGCTTATTTAAATAAGTAATATTAGCTGTGCATCCATATAATTATAAGTTACAAATTATAAATTATGCTGATGGTGGTTTTGTCTTGCTCAGGGATATCACTACAACATTCCCAAGCTTTGTTTTCCACTCCCAAGTTGATGATACATGATGATGGAATGCCAATGGAGATTCAACCATAAGCCATTCTTCTTTGATTGTGTTCTGTAACGTGTTCGGATAAAACGAGCTTATAATGCATTGGACATGGATATGTATGGAGCTAGGGATATTGATAATCTGGAGAAAATATGCCTAAGTTGGGTATTTGTGGGATTCTCATCATGTGTCTTTTTGGAAAAAATTGTTACATTTTGCAATTCTTTTATTTTGATTTTATTACTGTTTTTGTTTTTTTTTTATTTTTTTATTGAACTCATGAGTAACCTTCTCTGATAATCATCATTGATCAGCAGCATGACATTTTAGGTTTCGTTTGAGATAATTTTTTTTTAATTTTATATAATTGCTTTTTAGTTTAAAAATTTTAATTTTAATTTTTTTTACTAAAAAATTATTTTAGAAAGCAGTAAAAAAAATCGTCCCAAACGAAACCTTAAACGTTATTGTGCTAATTATGATGGTCTTACCTTTATAAATGCAATTTATATGACCGGGGTTTTGTTTTATTGGTGTTTATTATTAGCAAGGTTGTGAAATTTGATGGGTTACAATCACAGTATAGGAAGTTTCCTTCGATGGCATTTTTTTTATTTGCTTAATTTCACATATATAAGTACACAGTGATAGGATTTTAAAAAAATTAATTATAAAAAAGAAAAAAAAAAGTTTGACTAATCGGAAAATTATTATTATTATTTATTTATTATAAATTAATTATTCGGTATATTTATTTATTTTAAAATGAATGTTATCAATGTATTAGTAAAACTTAAAAATTTTAATAAAAAATTGTTAAGGTAATTATGTTATAAAAGAGGAAAAATCATCATATATGTTATGACTTAACAAATTGTATTAAAAAAAAAAAACAAATTGTGTTATATATTTATTTAAATTTTAATAGACCAAGATTTGAGTTAAGGTTGTTTTTTTAATCAAGGATATGATTGTAGTATTTTATAATATTGGTCATGATTAAAAGAGTTTTTATTTTTAAGTTGTTATGAATATTATAAATATGATTGTATTTTAATAAATGAATAATTATTTTTTAAACATTTATGATCATATAAAACTTTTGAAAGTAGTTAAATAATAATTAAATAAAATTATAATTGTGTTTTGAAAAATGAAGAGTGGGAAAATTGTCTCAAGTGAACTCTAGATCTGTTCAAATTCTTATGATGATGATCATGTATTCATGTTGGGTTTAGCTTATGTTCTGACTTAATTAGGTAGGGATTTAGATTAAGTCTTGGTCAGGTTAAGTGGACTAGAATTTTAATGGTTTGCTTGATGGGTCAGGTTTGTAAATCATAGAGTTTTAATGGGTCACTTGATGGGTGAGGTTCGTAATTGGTTTACGTTAGATTTGGGTTGCGAGCATGATATGAATGGGACCTATTACTATATTAGGGTTATATGATTGTAGTCAGTTAGCAACTCACACGGGTCACAGGCAAACAAGAATGGTTACAATCACTTCTAATATGTCACAAAAAGTTGTCTTGATCGAGCATGGATCTTGAGGCATATTCAAGTTGAAAACTTTCAAAATTAAATTCATGACAATTTGAACTCCAATTTCAATAACTTATAGTCAAATTGAATGTTTAACACTAGAATCAATCAAATAGAGTCCAAATGGGCCCAAATCAGTGAAATATATTTGGAAGTTCTAAAGCATTAATTGGATGATCAAATAATATCTAAATATGACATGATTATAGTTGAATCAAGCGACTAGGCAAGATGAATTTAACAAGCCCAATATTAATTAATTTTGACATCATTAAGGCATTTAAATGCTCAACAACTCCATGATCGAGGGAATTGGTATGAGCGATCCGATGGAGCACTCTAAATTTATTCTGCATGTTTTTCATATTTATGGGGGCCATAGGGCATGTCACTTTCAAAAATTATACATAGAACCCTTTTTCCTGTATGGAAGGGAGTTGGAGTTTCGAAGGCTTAAACCTATGCTAGAAAATCAAGAGAGCTCTGAAACTTGAAGAATCTCATAGCTCCACCTCTACACCATCGCTTACGAACCCTCGCAATCAGACCGCCATTGCTAGAAATTTGCATGGCCATCGACGTTGGAGATCCATCTTGTAGCCACATTTGACCCTTTGTCCGACCTCTGTCAGCCGCTGTCTACGGTCCCTCCAACATCCATAACCTGTCGATTATGGTCTTTCTGATCACCGTCACCCAACTACGATCCTTCCAACCACCATTGCCTGACTACGGTCCTTTCGAACATTGTCGCACGTTGACAACGATCTCTCCAACAACCGACTATGGTCCCTCCGACCCTGTTGCTAGACTACGATCCCTCTGACCACCATCACATGACTACAGTCTTTCCGACCACCGTCACCTACTGATTATAGTCTCTCCAACCAATGTCGCCCAATTATGATCCTTCCGGCCTCCATCGCTCGTCGATTTTAGTCCCTTCGGTCACTATCGCTTGAATACAGTCCTTCCAATAATTGTTGCTCGCTGACTACGATCCCTTTGACCTCTGTCGCCCAACACCTCCATCGCCTAACTACAGTCCTTCCAACCTCCATCGTTTGCTGACTACGGTCCCTCTGTCCACCGTCGTCTAACTATAATCCTTTCAACCTTTGCTGCTCGCTGATTGTGGTCCCTCGGACCGCTGTCACCCAAATATAGTTCTATAGACCAAATGAACAAGACAACACTCTCTTGAGAATAACTTTCGTGTCATTGGATTCTCCAACTCTAATTATATAATGTGCTTTACACAATATATATTTGCTACATTGACTTAACATCTTCACCCAAGAAAGGATATCATTTGTAATCAACAACCAACACTAGTGAAATCATTTCAATTGGACAAGGCCTCATAGTTTTTCCATCTTTTGAATTTTCCATATAAAATTTGTTATTTCTCTTAAAATTATTGCACCACCCCTCTCTCTTATGTATATGTGTGTTGAATCTTTGTACAAAATTATGATGTTAATCTCCTTATTTCTCTACTATCATGATTGTTCTTACCTACAACAAATTCAAAAATAAATAAATAAAATCAGATCCCGGTTCATTAAACCTCACTCAAAGACGAATTGGTTCTGGATAGAGCTGTTGACGTTAATCCTCGCAATGATTTAACTTTCAACTAAAAAATAATAGAGATTTGATTCTTCTGTTGGATTTTAGTGTAATAATTAAAAGAGCAAAAAATTATTGAAATCCTCCCTCTAAAACGGCACCGCGATCAATTATGCTACGTATTTTATACTTAAAATCTAATGGTCCAACGGATTTTGGACAAAAAAAAAAAAAGATTATATAAACTCGCACCAAGAAGATTTTAACTTCATTAATATTCTAAGTTTCTAACCCTGAGTCTGAATTAATAATACATAACCTAAAAATTAAAGAAAAAAATTTATTTTTACAGAATCACCATTTAAAAAAAAAAATTGCAATCTAACCCCACGCAACGGAGCAATAGCTTTTGCCGTAGAAACTGCTCTGCACAGCCTGCACTGCTATTTTATAAGCCGGCGCCCTTCCGCTCTCCATCAAAAAATCATCTTCCTCTTAAGAAACCAAAAACCAGCTCGCTCTCTTTCTTTCTCTCTCTGTGTCTTTCTATGGAGACCTTCTTCCTCAGCCACGGATCGCCAAGGCTCTTGATAAAGGAGATGCAGGTGAGGCGTTTCCTCGAGTCGTGGAAGTCGAAGGTTTTCCCGGAGGCTCCCAAAGCCATTCTTTTGATTTCTGCTCACTGGGAGACAGACGAGCCCGTCGTCAACTACATCGACGGCCCAAATGACACCATCCACGACTTTACCGGCTTCCCCAAGCATTTATATGAGGTTTCCCTCTTCCTCTGATCTCTTTTTAATTTAAAAGTTTTAAACAATTAATAATGATCTTTCTATTCATGTTGTGGTTTGAATTTGAAATTAACGGTCCTCCTTTTTAGGATTTCTCATGAGTTGAACGAATTTAAATTGGATATATTTTATTTATTGGATTCGAATGCTCTTGGCAATTGAAGGGTAAAATTATAAAGGGTAATACCACTCCTTTGATCAAATTTTTACTAGATTACCATTTTCTGCTAACTGTTTGTAATAGCCTGTATTTTGATTTTGACAATTTTTTTCTAGAGTCATTGTAATTCCAAATTGTAATCCGTCTTCATCATAGTATTTTGATCGAAGTATTTTAGTTACACAAATTTATCTTAATTTTTGGAGACCGGTGAAAATCCTTAAGGAATTTATACATGTCGGTACAAGTGAGGATTTCGGAATTGTCAGTTGTCCATTTTACAAATCAATTTCACCGATATTTTTTTAATTTTATGATTTATTTTATGGATATTTTTCTGTAATTTTTGGAGTCCTAAAATGATTTATTTGAATTCAGTTGTAGGTTTTGATGACTTTACTTAAGGTAAATTATAGAATCTATTTTGTTGTTTATTTAAAACATAAATGAATAATTCTTTCAATTTAGATTCTGGGGCATCACACTCTTACCTTTAAACTTCTTTAGATAGTAATATAAACTTCATACAACACATAGAAAGGCAGGCCATAAACTTTGCATAACATAGATGTGCATGACTGTTGCATCAAAAGAAGCATAAGCTAATGCGAGCATTTCATATATGACTTCCAGCTACAATATCCTGCACCAGGTGCACCAGAACTAGCCAAGAGGGTGAAAGAATTGCTTCGAAATGGTGGCTTTGATAGTGCGGAGGAGGACAGGACTCGAGGGCTTGACCATGGAGCTTGGGTTCCACTGATGCTCATGTACCCAGAGGCTAACATACCAGTTTGCCAACTTTCTGTCCAAACTAACAAAGATGGAACACACCATTATAATATGGGAAAGGCATTAGCTCCTCTAAAAGAGGAGGGTGTTCTAATAATTGGTTCAGGATCTGCTACACATAATCTCATGAAGCAAGGTCCTGATGATGCTCCGGCACCGAGTTGGGCTGTCGAGTTTGATAACTGGCTCACAGAGTCTCTCCTTAATGGAAGGTATATACATCTCGATCCCTTATTCCATGATTTCATAGTAAATTTATTATCTTTCTTTTATGTTTCCATCATAGCAGTTATTTGTCTTGAAAGCTTAAGTTCAACATTTGTAATTGAAGATTACATTCACTAGCACACCCTCTCACGCTCTAGCTAAATTTTTCTTGCAAGTGTGATTGCATGTTATGACAAAATTAAAGAGAGTCACCTTAGATGGTTTGATCACATTAAACGAAGACCTTCCGATGACCGGGTTAGGAAAGTTGAGATATTAGATTTGACTTATGTTAAGGATGGTAGAGGTAGACCTAAAAAGATTTGGTTAGAAAATATTAGAAATGATCTTTCTTTATTAGATTTAAATGAGAATTTGACTTTTAACATGACATAATGGCAAAAAAGGATTCATGTAGCTGACGTAGTGGGACAAGGGCTTGATGATGATGTTGTTGTTGTTGTTGTACTACTACTACTACTAAATGATTATGCTTCTATAGACTTAAAGGTTTTGTATTGAAAGTAACTTTTTCTTTGTCCATTATCCCTTACACATTCTAATAAAAGGTTTTGTAAAGAGAAGAGGAAGTTGCGTCGACTATTTTTTTAATTTTTCCGTACAATTGTAGAAAGATGATAAAAGGAAATTAGTACACCTTTGCAATGTACTTCTATCATTTAGCTTAATATGTCATGAAGTTGGTTTCCCTCCTAGACACGAGAAATTATTTTGTGCAGAGGCCGGACGCAGAACGCCGTCCGGAGACCAATCAGACTGCACCACGTCAGCGGTACCAAGTGAAGGGATGATGTGACACATTCTGATTGATCTCCGGACGACATTCGATGTCCGTCGGACGACATTCGATGTCCGCTCAAAATAATTAATCCCTGGACATATATTAGTTTGTATTAACCACCTTTGCTTTCATTTTTTTCTGAATCAAATAAATTAGAAGTAAATGCATTAAGCTCAAATCTAATGCTTACATGACTTCATTAAATGCTTATGCTTAGTTGGTAACTTTCTTTTGTAAAGGCATGAAGATGTGAATCACTATGATGAGAAGGGCCCTAGTGCTAAAATTGCACATCCTGAGCCAGAGCATTTCTATCCATTGCATGTTGCTCTTGGTGCTGCGGGAGAGAATGCAAAAGCAGAACTGATCCATCATAGCTGGGGAAGTTCATCGATTTCTTACTCCTCTTATAAGTTCAAGGCTGCATAGTTCTGTATATATTTTGCTTTATTATATGTGCGACTACTCCACCATACTTTATCTGTTCTTTGTGTTCAAGTGTTCTTTAATTGCCAGAAGAGTGTTGTGCTTGTAATTGTTATTTTAACTATGTGGTGAAGTAGCCCGAAAATGTCTCTTCATTTATATTTGATATATTTCCACTCATTTATATGGCACACTTTCTAGTGCATTTGTATGATTTCATTTGGGATAACTTTTTTATTGTTTTTTAAAACAAGTTTTTAGAACAAAATTTTTTATTAAAAAGCTGTTTTAGAAAACACTAAGAAAGTCATCTCAAACGAATCATATATCAGACTATCAGTGGATATTCTCATCAGCATGATTATTATTATTATTTTTTAATTTTGAGAGCCATTGCTCATTTCAATTATTTAGAAAAATGAATTGCTTATAAAAGACAAAAATGGGCCATATGGTGTAAAAATAAGAACGTGAGCAACATAAGAGGCAGAAAAAAGGTTGAAAATAGAAACAGATTGGTCTTGACGCAGACATGGACCACAACATAGCGTTTTAGAATTGGACTAGGTTTCGTTTGTGATAATTTTTTTACTGCTTCTTAAAACAGTTTTTTAGCACACAAAAAAATTAAAATTTTTGCACTAAGACACATTTGGGAAAGCTTACTGTTCTTTTTGGCAAGAATTTTTATAGTTTCTAAATGAGGATTGATAGCTAGTTAGTGATAAATAAAAAAAATCAGAGAGCACTTTTATGCCAAATCTAATTATACCAATCAATATCAGTAATATTATCATAGTAGATAGAGATGAATTTTCCAAAGAAGGGTCTTTCTAGTCGTGATGTTAGGGAAGCCTTTAGTGTGCTGAAGCAACTAACTAGTGGGAAAATTGATCTCTTTGAGAGTGGACATCAGAGGGAGAGGAAGAATATAAGCAGTAATCGATGCCATCTCTCTCATCTTTATGAAACCATGCAGAGTGTGAGCAGTCAGTAGAGCCTCTCATCTTTAAGACTTAAGAGCAACTCTAAGGCTTTGAGCTAATTATAAATAACGAAAATGGGTTCCTCTTATTCTTGAGTAGCCCATACATGAGATAAGATGTTTTTGAAGGAAATGCAATTTAGCCCAAAATTTTTGTACATAAATTTGTGATTGATAAAAATGGAGGCTTCAATGAGAATGATGAGGGGTGAATGATCGGAACGCACAAAGGAAGCAATTTATCTGCACTAATAAGAACTCTTTCTAGCCTGATGTTAGTATGAGCTTCAAGCATGTGATTTAACTAGAGGAAAAAAACCCACAAAGGAGAAATCAATAAAAAAAGTTTAAAAAATAAAGTTATTCACATCCATGAACTTACTTGGAGGAATGGAATATCCCTGAACTTTTTCATATTGAAATATGCGATAATTGAAGTCTCCCATGAGGGTCCAAGGGCCAAAAATGGAGGAACAAATGCAAGCAAGAAAATGCAAGAGCAATTCGTACTCTACATTGGAGTTGGCAGCCTATATAGCCATGAGGTGAAAATCGATGGAATAACATTAAACAATGCTATGAGTAAATCAAGAGTCTAACTTCAGGACGAAGACGATGATGACTGTTATTATGTTATCCCTCGGACGGTCTAATTTTGGCAACCAGGGATATGTCGCCCCTTGTTGTTTTTGATCAGCTTTTGGTTTAGGGTTCTGAGTCCATATGTTCTATGGCTTTGGCTAAATTCCATGTTCATTAGGTTCTTTTTGTTAGTGCAGTTGTTTGAGCTGTTTTTGCTGCTATGAGAGCGTGCTCCCACTTGTTTGGAGCTTTTTGTTACAGCGTTTTCTTTTTACATGTAATAGCTTTTACTTAGTTTTCTAATATACGGGCCAAGCCCAAATTTTCCAAAAAAAAAAAAGAATTTTAGAGGAGTTCCACTTGATCCAGACGCGACCTTGGGAAAATAAAAATTATTGCAACTACTTTCACTATGGAAAAGTTGATGGCTATTTTTTTACTTAATTTGACTAGTAATTTTGGGAGTAACAATATAATGGAATGTCTAAAATTTTAATCCATATAGGAAGAGAAGATAGATCATCTTGAATTAGTAGGAGATCTAGAGTCTATTTTTTGATAATTATTTTTTTTTCCCAAAAAAGAATCAAGGCCTCACTAGGCAAACCATATAACAATCTTTATTGCACGTGAATTTAAACATGAAGATCTATCATTAATGCATTATGCAATTCTCATTAAAATATATATAAAAACATGAATTCAATTCAAAATAAATTTAATAATTTTAATGAAATTGAAATCATAAATTAATTTTAAAAATCATGAATTTCAATTTTTACAAAAAAGCTGTTTGTTTGTGAGCTTATCATCAAAGAATGCCATAGATATTTTATAAACTTCTATGACACAACAAACTTTAATGAATTCTTGATATATATATTTAGAGCTTTAATACACTTGAATTGATCTACTTGTAAGTGATTCAATAGTTACTTTGGTCATCAGTAGGCAAGCGTACTATAATCTTTTATAGCCTATTAAGATTGAGTCTATATGAAATACTTAGCCTTCATTTGTGACAGCTTTTTTATTGTTTTTTAAAGCAATTTTCTGGGTAAAAATTTTCAAATTTAAAAATTTTTTATACTAAAAATTGATTTATAAAGCAGTAAGAAAGTTGTTCGAAATTTAGCCTTAATTAATAAATTAGAATATTCAATCATAAATTATGATATCATTATCACTTGTTTGATAATAGCCTCATGCCTACCAAAACGTTGGGCATACAAGAAAGTTTGCCTAATCCAATATTTTTTATTATGTGAAGGCTTCAACAAAACCGCGGCTATTAGTCATCTTATTTAGGTGGCTTAGCAGGAAATCGCGTAATTAATGAGATAATATCTATTTTAACATTAATTAGCTGAAAATATCATATCGACATGGAATAACGTCCGGGTTCATTGCAATTATATTATATGGAAGTTAATTTGGCTTCTGATGTAGCTATGAAGTCATTCGTGATGTCAAGAATTTTGACCGGTTAATTACCGTGAGATTATTCTGTACTAACACCACCTTAGAAGAACTGTCCAATTTTGTCTTTGTGAACAGTAAAAGCGCAGCATGAACAATAAAAACGCAGTTTGCTTTTTTAGTATTCACATGACAAACTAAATGGTTCTCCCGTCCGGTATCCGCACTGAATAATTCATCCTAATTAAGGGCATCTTCAACCTAAAATCCCAATTTTCACTCTAAAATGCAGTGAAACTAAAAAATGCCGTGATTCATCTCCAATCGAACTTCATTTTGCGCCATTCTGCGAAGGTAACCATCTTTCTCCTCTTTCGCGCAGAGATAGAAAAATAGCGTAAGTGAACAGTGCAACGCCAATATTGGCGTCTCACTGTTCACCCGCAACCAAATAGCGGAAATTTTGCCATTCGGCTGGAGCTCGCGAGCGACGCAATTCATGCGTTTGGAGTTTGGTTGGAGAATGCCTAAGGCTTCGGCGGGGCACTTTTCTTATTATTTTTAATGTAATTTTTTAGTGCACTAACATAGGAGCTTGTGCCAATAAGAACCTGGCAACCAAATCATAAAATTCTAGCAAAATAACAACAAAATATTTAGGTAGTGTGCTAGCTGAAATATAACCTGTCACATAAAAATTTGACCTGAAACACACCCTGAAACTCTCTCAAATAGAGAGATCTATGTCCTAATTTTCGAAGCTAACAAATATATTTCAACAAGATTCATCAAATGAGTTTGAACTTCAATTAAAAAAAAAAAAGACTATTTTTTAGGGGTAAAAGAAAAACCATATATTATGTTCTAATTATCAATAATTTGATAGTGAAAAATCAGACACACACAGCTTAAGAAGTCAATCAATCACATTGTTACCACATTCCATAACTCTCTTCTCCTCTACCATAAGCTCTTTCTTCTGCCTCACATCCAATTCAAAGTTGAAGAAACAAAAAGGTGTCAACTTCTAATTAATAGGTTAACTTTTGCCCTCTGCCAAAATTAGGAGTACAAATTGGAAGGATTTATAATTTCATTAATTTGTTTTTATTAAAACTAATAATAGAATATTATTTCAAGCTAAAATAATTTACAAAGAAAGAATTAAGATATTCTATTATATTTCAAATTGATGAATAAATTATATAATTATTACATTCATTTCAAAATTTTAGGGTTTAGTTTTTTAAGTCAATAATCTTTATATGGATGGAAAGTATTTTAAATGCGGAATTTTAATAATATTAGTGTTTGATTTAAAATAAAGAAAATTTAGAGTAAAAACTTAAATTATTTGAAGATCTTCATCTAATTTAATTTTGGTATAATTGAAAATCATTAGATTTGATTGAATTCAAATACACTGTAAGTTATTTTCTATCGTTGATCCAATTTTTGCTCGCCACACATCACTGATCGTCGCTGTCGGCTATTACAGTGGCTGCCATCAATCACTAACCACCATATGATTACATTTTATATAACATTCATTTTATTTCAAATTAAGAAAATCACAATTACTTATATTCCTTTTACTCATTATTTTTTTTACTTTTTATTCCATTTTCAACAAACAACCTCTAAGTTTAGGTATAAAAATTAAAAATATTTTGAGCAATAAATAATAAAAGATATGTGTCCCATTCAAATAATTTTTTCAACCGCTATATCTAAAATAATAACATATCACATTCCTACCTCTATTAATCCGTTTCCCTCACGAGCACCATCACAACTTACTTTGCGTCAAGGATGATACACTAGTAGAAGTCGCAGCTGTCGGTGAGGAACAATTATTACGTCCTCCGATCGGACGTAGAGGAACGTCCGGTTGGAGGCAAAATCCCGAAAAAAACGAGTTGTATCGAGCAAATACCAAGCAATACCAAACAATAACGAGGAATACCATCATTTGAAGATCCAATACCGAGTTATACCGAGCTATATCGAGCAATGCCGAGTTATACAAAAGTTGTACCGAGTTTTTCTAACTCGGTACAACTCGGTATTTCTCGGTACAGCTCGGTATAACTCGGTATTGGTCTTCAGAGAGTGATATTCCTCGTTATTATCAAATAATACCTAGTTGTACCGAGCAAATACCGAGTTTTTTGGCGGGATTTTGCCTCCAACCGGACGTTCCTCTACGTCCTTACACTGGACGTAATAAAAGTTCGTCGGTGAGAGCAACAAGGAGCTGCTTAGCCCTGGTGAGCTTCATAGTGAGTTTCTACTTAAAAATAAAAAATAAAAAAATAATAATAAAAAAATGGCGAGTTTCTACTTCAATAATTGCGGAGCAGCGGTAGGGAGATGCAATGTTGGAGAAATTATTGTTTGTGGAATTCGAATGCATTTGGATTCCAATCACAGCTTGTCATATCGGCGGATGCACTCCGGGGCCCAGTGCATCTAGTGATGTGATGCATAATGATTGAAATCTGAATGCATTCAGATTCTGCACACAATAATTTCTCGTCATGTTGACTGAGTTCTGCCACAACTTTCTTATGTATTGTCAATAGATGATGTGTGTAAAGGCAAAGGACAAATACATGCTAAATATGAGAGGTGAGATTTGGATGGCCATTGGAGACAAGTGTAATTTTTGTTGGCATTTAAAATTTTAAATATTATTTGAGTAAATAGTAAAATTTATAAATTAAAAAAATTTGAGTGCTACTTACTAGGGGTGTCAATATTTGATACGACCAGAAAATTTTGGGTTTGAGTTAGAGATTTCGACTCGTTTGTAAAATCGGGTCGGGTTCGAGTTGACCCGGAAACCTAAAATCAATTCGATTTGACTTTGACCATGCTCTGTATGTCAGTCGTGTCAGGTTTGAAGAGATGTCGAGTCAGTTGCGTTCGTGTCAGTCGCGTCCGCTGTCTGCCGTCAGGTCCGTTCGTCGTCGCTGCCTCGGAATATCGAGCTCGTCGGCGTCATCCAATGACCCCTGCCCTTGCATGCTCGCTGTAGCTTGGCTCTAGCCTCGCATGCTAGTTGCGGCCTAGTCGACGGCCCGGCGTTGCCCTAAGACCTAAGACGACATTGCTGGACCACCCCGGAACTGTCCTCGAGCATAGCCGACGACCCTGCTTGCTACAATTGCGCGTTGCCAATGAGCCATGTGCCAGCAAAAACACGTGAGGGTCGTGTTGGGTTGACCCAGACTTGAGGCAGGTTAGGTTCGAGTCGTATCGAATAGAAGCGGGTCACTATCATGTTCAATCTGAACCCAACCCACAACCTATTTTTGACACCCCTACTATACAATAAGCCCCATTTAATTTTCATTCTTTTCAAGAAAATAGGCGAAACTTTTCAAAATTCTTAAATATTAACTTTAGTAAAAAAAAAAAAAAAAAAAAGTCAATTTCTCCACGTTTATAAAATTGGTGGCGCGAGCGCACCTTCTTCCTTTCTTAAACAACTTATTCCCTTCCGTAAACAAACACGGACAACAATCTCTCAACAACCGTTTCTTCTTCTTCTTATTCTTTTAAATTCTCCTCCTCATATCTCTTCCGATTTCCGTTTCCAAATCTCGATCTCTACCAATGGATACCTTCTTCATCAGCCACGGATCACCGACGCTGTCAATCGACGAGACGATGCCTGCGAGGCATTTCCTCAAGTCATGGAAAGCGAAGCTTTTCCCGACGGTTCCTAAGGCTATTCTGATGGTTTCTGCACACTGGGACACGCCGGAGCTCGCCGTCAACATCATTAATGGCCGTAATGATACCATCTACGATTTCTACGGTTTTCCCAAACCTATGTACGAGGTTGGTATTCTTCTTATAACTTTGTTCGTAAAATAGGCGATTTAAGGTTTTTTTTTCCTTCTGATGGATTGTGTTGTTTCTTTTAATGATATTGAAGGAATTGATGAGTTTGGGAATCATCCATGATGAAATTGAACATGAATGGGGGTGGGGTTGTGTTTTGTTTTGTTTTTTAAAAGTGGTGGGTTGGGGTGGGGAGTGGTATCAGTTAGTTATTTAAATTTTTTTATGGATATGGTTCGAAGAAAATTGGGTTGCTAGGAGATGATTTCTGGTTGGTCCTGTCTTGATGTGTTAGATGAGAATAAGAGATTTTTATCTAATTGCTTGTTCTTGGAATTACCTATAAATGATTTGAAAGATTTGTCTGTGGTTGTGATGGTGCAGAACCATCTAGTGATCCTACAAAAGAAAGCCCTTGCATGGATAAAAATTACTCTGTTCTATCAGAAGGCAATAGTTGTAAGCAGGCTACTACATGAAGATTACAAAGTCTAACTAAAAGAACTTCAGATTGACTCGGTTTTGTTTTGCCTTTGTTTTAGTTTACTTGGTAAATATCTTGAAAAATATTGTTAATTCTTGAGTTGAAATTTCGCCTACATCAAATTTGTGCCTTGACACTCAGAAAAAAGTTCCAATTTTGATGATACATATATTAAATTTTTTTTTTCCACAGTACTTTTGCTATCGTGAGCTCATGAACTGATTTATGGATTGAGTATTTCTGTGTAAAAATATGATGATTTTATTTCATAAAGCACAACAAAAGCATATAGAAATATAAAGCTTGATTTACATCTTCATTTGTGTTAATATTTTCTCCAAAACATCAGCCCATATTCTCTGCAGATACTGCGACAACCCCATATTCCATAGAAGCTAATATATATAAGCATTTATCCATGCTTTCCAGATCAAATATCCTGCGCCAGGTGCACCAGAACTAGCTAAGAAAGTAAAAGGATTGCTTCAAAGTGCTGGATTTGGCCGTGTGAAGGAGGACAAGAATCGCGGGCTTGACCATGGAGCCTGGGTTCCTTTGATGTTTATGTATCCAGAGGCTAACATACCTGTGTGCCAACTTTCCATTCAATCTGACAAGGATGGAACATACCACTACAATATAGGGAAGGCATTGGCTCCTCTCCGAGATGACGGTGTTCTAATTATTGGATCAGGAAGTGCCACACATAACCTGAGGTTGCTTGGCCCCGACCATGTACCACCACCCAGTTGGGCTGAAGACTTTGATAAATGGCTTACAGAAACTCTAATTGATGGAAGGTATGCATATCTGTTCTTTTTCCATGCATTCATTGTAGCTTTCATAGAGTTTCCGGTCCTTGTTGCAGCTTATTTGCTACTCTACAACGAATATTTTGCTTTTTTTGGGCCCATTTAGCTTACAAATTGAACAAAGCATTGGCTTAAGAATGCTGATTGAAAGCCTCTTTCTATTTTCCTGACCACGTTGAAGCCTCTTCTCTGCACATATTTTGACAAAGAATGTGAATTTCAATCTATGTATTCCTTTTGTTTTTGAATGGTTTGAAAAAGAGGAATAGGGGCTGAGTTTCTGTTCCACAGTTCTTTTTAAATTGATAAAGAAATGAAGCTCTGTCAATGTGGGGGTTTGAGCGTTTTATATGCACCAAGTTGTGGAGTCTAATCTTTGGCCTATGAAGAAACACCTTATATAAACTTCACTGAGGATTTTTATAAAGGGGCCGCTGTCTTTAGATGATTTGGGAGAAATTATGACTAAAAAAATATCACAATTAAAACCATATAGAAATCTGTCATGACAGTAGTACGAGGCAGTTTTCAATTGGATAAACTTGTATAAATCCTTGATGTGTTTTGAGCATTGTTCTTCTTTCTGTTTTATTTGCTCTAGGTGATTTGACTTGAGTCTCACCTGATTCCCAACTCTGCTTGTTCTTACATTGAGGAAAGGTTGACTTGTGGATGAATGTTGAGGAGGGTTTGCTATAAGGAAGCGCTGCATATACCCATGGGCGGATCCCCCTTGATGTCAGGGTGGGCATTTTCCCACCCTCAAAAAAATAAATGTACTAGCTGGATCATTTTTTATATTTTGTCCCCCCTCAAAAGAATATTTTTGCCCTAATATTATCATCATAAGCGTCATTGCCGATCCCGCAAGTTCGAACCTTGCAGCCGTTTTTGAGATTCGCACATTCGACGTTCAAGACGCAATCGTGATGTAGTGGATAGGGGTGTCAATTTCGGGTCACGGGTCGGGTTCGGGTCGAACCCGGAATTGACCCGGGTTCAAACAGGTCGACCCTAACTCGACCCGGGTGGACAAACGGGTCGGAAATCCGAACCCGGACCAGACCCGGCGGGTTGCCGTGTTGACCCAACCCGACCCGGTTTGGGTTCTGCCGGCGCCGGAACGGCGGCAGGCGGACGACGGGGGCGGAGGCGGAGGCGAGCGGGGCCGACGCGAGCGGGGTCAGCAGGGCGGGCGCGGGCGCGGGCAGGCAGCGGGCAGAGGCGGGATTCAAATTTTTTTGAATTAAACGGGTTCGCGGGTTGACCCGGCAACCTGTCGGGTCAACCCGAACCCGACCCGTTTTTTAAACGGATCAATTTCTGGAACCCGAACCCGACCCGTTTTGAAATCGGGTCGGGTTCAACCCGGATTTTCCGGGTCAAGTCCGGGTCGGGTTTTCGTGTCGTGTCAAATATTGACACCCCTAGTAGTGGATCTTCGGAATACTCGATCTGCAAGAAGGATTTTTGGCTCCCAATCTAGGGAAGAAGAAGAAACAAAGCTTCAAAGCTTTAAAATGAGATAATATTCATCAATGAGTTTTTCCTCTACAATACCTCATATTTATAAAGCGAAAAGAGTATTCTATAAACTAGATAAGGTGTCTTAAGGACTACTTATAGCTTAAAATGCACCGCATCAAATCGCCTCGCAACCGTCTCACAGCTGTCTTCTTCTCAATTACATTTGACATTCCTAATATGTAATTGGAAGATAATTGAAAAAAAATTCCTTTTATAAATTTGATAGCATTATGTTGGTTAAATTTATAAAAAATTTATTTTGTCATTATTACTATTTGATGTTATTATATTATTATTATTATTATTATTATTATTATTGATTTCTAGTTATTTAAAATTTTGCTCTTTGAATACTTGAAAAATGCTCTATGATCGAGGGAATCAATACGGGTCATCCGATGGAACACTCTGAACTTGTCACAGATCATCTCTATATTTATGAGGTGTGTTACTCATGAAAATTTATAAATAGACCCTCACTCTGTACATGAGGGGGGCTTGGAGCTTGGACCTTTGGCTGGAGATGGAGAGGGATTTGAGGCTTCAAAGATATAAAGCTACACCTAGGCACCACTACCGTCAAACAACTGTCGACTGCCATCGGACCACTGCCAAACTTCTGCTCGGCCGCTGACCCCTGCTGGACTTTCTCCCAACCATTGTATAATGTGGGATCCACGCCTGACCCATGCATATACGGCTTAGTCTGTCCATGTTGAATTTGAGGAGGGTTTGGCATACACAAATTTCATATACTTTCCGATCTTAAAGTCCCAATTCCTTTTGTCCTAAAAATGTAAGACGACCAAAAGAAGAAATTGCCACCCTTCGCCTCCATAGCCTGTGTCATTTGACCCAACCTACAAAATTTGACTAAAATAGTTTCAGAGCATGAGAGTTTTGATTTGTACAACTCTGTTCATTTCTTGTTATTCCTTCATGTTTACAGAACAGAATGAAATCTTAAATGACGTTAACTATTATTTCTGCTGCAGACATGAAGATGTGAAACACTATGATAAGAAGGCTCCAAGTGCTAAAATTTCGCATCCACAACCAGACCACTTCTATCCTTTGCATGTCGCTCTTGGAGCTGCGGGGGAGAACGCCAAGGCAGAGCTTATCCATCACAGCTGGGGAAATTCCTCACTTTCTTACTCTTCTTATAGGTTCCAAACGGCATAGTTCATGAATTTGTTTGCTTTGTTGTATGTTATGTATACTTCCATCCCGCTTTGTATGAGGATTTATTTTTATCTTATTTATATGCATTGTTTAGTTATAATAATGTGATGAGTTGTATGTGTGAGCTATTTGGCTCATAATCATTTGTAACTATCTGAACTTTTTCAATCTGCTCAAATTAAGTTCTTTTAATAAATATCACTTTAATATCCAGCTATTATATTTCCTGAGGAAATTAAGGTTTCATTTGAGACAGTTTTTTTGTTGCTTTTTAATGCTTTTTAAAATAGTTGTCTAGTTCAAAAAATTTTGGTGCTGAAAAGTTGTTCTAGAAAGCAGTAAGACTGCTGTCACAAATGAAGTCTAAGTAGCATTGTTCACAATAAATGATATTTTTTAACCTCTTGGATTTAGTGGAGTTGATAGTGCTGGTGTTGTTGACTTTGTAAGGGATTTTGAGGGCTGTTTCCCTACTTGAAAGTTCAATTCTAAGAGTGAGAGGGTGTATGTCACATCTTGCCATCAGATTTAGAACAAAATCACAATAACTCAATGAAAGATTGTGAACTGAAAATTTAGAAACAATTTAAGAGTAAAAATTATGATTTAAGTGATGATACATCATAAAAAAATTATCATGACCGGGCACAAATCTCGAGGCAAAATCATGTTGGAAATTTCAAAAATTAAAATTGGGACCATCCGAACTATAATTTCAACGAACCCAAAGACACCAAATTTGACTCAATTTGAGCCCAAATGGGTCTAAATCAAGGGTCTAAAGCACTGTTGGAGGAATTGAACCATAATTTGGATTACCAAACAGTTTCCAAATGTGACATGCTTATAGTCGAATCGAGCAGCTCGACGAGATGAATCCAACGAGCCCAAGATCATAGAATTCTGACATCATTAAGACCTTCAAATGTCTAGTTAACTGTCCACGATCAAGAGATTCAACATCAGTCGTCCATCAAAACCACTCCCCATTTTCCCTTGACCCTCCTCTTATTTACGGGTCATGCCACTCTAGAAAATCTACAAATATACCCCCCTCCTCTTGAAAAGGGAGCCCTAAGCCTAAGGAGAAAAGAGAGAGATCAGAGATTGCTCTTACCTCCTTGCCTCCTCGACCACGTCCTAAGTTCGCCGGACCACCACCTGACACCCTGAGCTTAACCACCTGATGCCTGAAGTTTCACCGGACCACCACCTAACACCCTGAGCTCCATCGGACCACCACCTGACCCCTGGATTTTCGCCGGACCACCACTTGAAGCCTTGAGCTCCACCGGACCACCACCTAACACCAGAACTTTTGTCAGACCACCACTTGACGCCCTGAGCTCTACCGGACCACCACCTGACACCTGGAGTTCCACCGGACCACCACCTGATGCCCTAAGCTCCATCATACCACCAACTAATGCCCTGAGCTCCGTTAGACCACCACTTGATGCCTACAGTTACACCGGACCACCACGTGATGCCCTGAGTCCATCAGACCACCACCTATCGCATGCAGTTTTGCCGGATCACCACCTAACACCCTGAGCTCCACTGGACCACTGTCACGACCCAACTCGACCGGAACGAATCCCGCTCGCATCGGGTCGCGACGGAACTTGAAACTTGAAATCCAGGATCTAGTTTTGGGACTTGCTTCAGAACTTTCTTCCAAATGTAAAAACAAACAGAAACACAGAGCTGCTATAGACTTCCAAATATACAGAACAGTTCATCTATATTTCTTTCATCAAAATAATCATGTATAATACAGTTCATGACTTACAGACAAAAAGAACATAACATAAAAGTCATGACTGTACAAAAAATCAAAAGTACAAAATACCTAATCACTGATCAGACACAAAACTTCTAGTCCAAGACATCCTTCCTTTTCCCAGAACCTGAAAGCCACGCAAAAAACAAGAATGAGCTAACAACTCAGCAAGACTACACTCACCAATCCAAATCTCCAGAAAGTTCACATCATAAAATACATCAGAAGCAGATATTCCAATAGCCGTACAAAAATCGTATAGAAATCATATAGTCATCAGAATACAGACTCTTGCTCAAATAGAAATCAAATCTTTGATATAGAAAAATGGAATTCATTTCATAAATAGAAATCGTATAGAGCGAATAGAATTGTACAAAACAAACATAATCATACAAAACAACAGAATCGTACAGAACAGATTTCAAATCAGATAAAATCACATTTCAACATCAGATCACATATCAGATTTCAGATTCCCAGACCCTTACAGAATCTCTACGGATTCTGGCCCCTTATGCCTCCCTTCCCTGACACTGACAGAATCTCAACGGATTCTGACCCCTTATGTCTTCCTCCCCTGACACTGACAGAATCTCAACGGATTCTGGCCCCTTATGTCTCCCTTTGTGCTTGTAGCACCAAGACAGAACAGATATACGAAATTTTCAGAACAGAACTTATTATCAGATTTTCAGATTTTCCGGATCCATACAACGGAATCCCAAAGGATTTCAGCACCTTATAACTCCCTTTTGATATCACAGCACAATAATTCATTCAAATCAGAAAATTGGATTACGTTAGAAAATTGTCACCAACATAACGACAGTATACAGAATTTACACAAAATTCACAGATTCAGAAATTTACCAAATTACCACAGATAGTACACAACACCATTCTAAGACTTTCATTGTACCGAGATAATAAATTCAGACATCCAGATAAATTGTTATTCGATCAAAACTCCGCAGAATTCAAAATACCCGGTAAAAATATTCCAGAAAATACTCAAAACGTGCACAATTATCTTCTCAGAAACATACCAAAAGTATACGGTAAAAAGTTCATCAGTACAAAATAGAATCAAATATTCGCTAACGGAAACAAAATCTGAAACAGAAAAGTCGTCAAAATCATCGTTTCTGAAAATTGAGAAAGGCGAAATGTGCCTTACCTCAAGTCGGTCAACTTTCCCAACTGCAGCTATGGACCAAAACGGACAGAAGTCGCCCAAAAATCACTTTTCTTCATTTTTCCTTCAGTTTTCTCTCTACTGGGCTTTTCTCTCTCTTCAAAAGATCTCATTTTCATATATATCCAACCAGATTGTCCCGGACGATCGCAAATCGTCCCGGGACGATTTGCCCTCTAGACAAAATTCGTTCAGACGTGTACAGTAATCGTACCTGAACGAGATGCTCTCTGGAAAAATTTCGTCCAAACGAACCCCAGTTCATCCTGGGACGAACTTCTCTGTCCAGAAATTCCTTTACAACCTGTACCGATCGTCCCAGACGATCCAATTTCGTCCGGACGAACCTGGAAGGAAAAACAGCTTTCACAACCACCACCTTACACCTGGAGTTTTCTAGGACTGCAAGGTGATGCTAGATTTTCATCCCCATTTATCATTAAATTTCAACCATACAGTTGGAATTTGTAATAAAATCGCTCTCAAGGATGAGTTAACCCACTGTAATATACTCGAATTCTAGTGGAATCATTTTCAACATGGTTAGGCCCCTTGATTTTTCCCTTTTCCAGAGCTTTTCACGTAAAAAATCTTGTATTATCTATGTGTGAGCTGGATATCCGTACTACGCTAAGACATAGGATTAATTATAACTTTATAGCCGCGTATATTCTAGCCCACACAAGTGACATTTTTCTCCACCAATAAGATTATCCTATCATCTAATTTTAAAACTAAGCATATGTTAGTCTATCCACCAAGATATAAATAGGGTTTAATTAAAAATTTTAAAAAATTAAAAAATCCTATTTGTTCATGATTTATAATAAGATAATTGATAAGATGGACAAGACTAATGATATTAACACTTATTTATTCATGGTTTATAATATTGTTTTATTGATTATCGACGTATTTACGTTCTCACACCTTTTGTTGATTTAAGGATTTAAGCGTGATGATTTTCTACTTTTCATTATTGATCATATTAAACTGTATCAGTGGTGATTGATTGATGTTATTGAACGTTATTGTTTCTATTAATTGAAATTAGCATGCATATCAATTCCTTAAATCTTGTATGGATGGCTTTAGTGAGTTTTTTGTTTTTGTTGGGCTTTGTATGCTAATTATATAATTTTATTAATTTTAGGTCAAGAAAGGGGGAAGAACTTTGTGCAGTGAGGTGGATTGAGGTCTTCATATTTCTCCTTTTTGTTTTTGTTTTTGTTTTTTTGTATTCTTTTATAGTCAAGAGCTATTGATAGACATATTGACTGTTAGTGATCTCCTGGCTATTAAAAATGTGATTTTGATGAATTAATATAGTGAAATATTTCAATTTATATGATATTCAATGGCTTTTACTAAATAGATTAATATAAATATTGTTGATTTATAGAAGTTTTGGTAAACAGTTAAAAAGATAAAATAAATAATTCTTCTAAGCTAGATCCCGGGACATGACATTTGGCTCCCGATCTAGAGGTTTTATATTTGAGGCATTGCATATGCAATATGCATGAGCTTGTGATTAAAATTCGCTCATCAATAAAAAAAAAAGTTGGTTTAGATCATATTATCTTGTTAGTTCTTTTGATCATTTTGAAAAAAAAAAAAAACACACACACACACCTTTCAAGTGAAATGGAATATATCTAAAAATGCACACTTTCTCTTGTATATTAGCCCATCTTTTAACCCATTTGACAACCTCCCTTACTCAAAATAACTTTTTTTTTGTATACTTTAGTATCAAACTGTCAATTTTGCTAGTATACTTAAAATAATGTAAATTTCTAATTGACATCAGTGGTGGTTGTGTTCTAGATAATTTTTTAGACGTGCACATTTATGCTTTAGTATCAAACTGACTATTTTACTAGTATACTTATGTAAATTTCTAATGGCCACTTTTAGAAGCCTTTTTAACTTTTTTATTTTTTGATGCATTTCATAGAAACCCGTTTTTCCTCGTCTACAAAATATGGTTCAATACCTCAATTGCTCAATTGAATTCATGGACGTATTTAGGGTGGGGGCATTATTGGGCACGTGCCCAAAACGTGCCCCCAAATGCTTGAGACTACGATTAATTATTTTGTGCAGATGCCGAATGCCGTCTGGAGACCAACCAGAATGTGCCACGTCACCTCTTGCTCGGTACTGTGGCTCGGTACTGCTCGGTACCGCGGCTCGGTACAGCCAACGTGGCACATTCTGGTTGGTCTTTGGATGGCGTTCTGTGTCTGGTCTCCGCACAGAATAATTTCTCCGAGACTACCCCACTAAGTTGTCTAGTTGGATGACTCAGCCTTCCTCTCAACATATCCTTATTTTGTGAAAAAAGGTAAGAAGTAAACAAAGTACTGCTGACATGGCATATTCTGGTTAGTCTCCGGACGGCGTTCTACGTTCGGTCTCCGCACAGAATAATTTCTCCGAGACTACCCCACTAAGTTGTCTGGTTGGATGACTCAACCTTCCTCTCAACCTATCTTTATTTTATGAAAAAGGTAAGAAGTAATCAAAGAGCTAGAATATAGATAAGAGAATTACAAACACATAATTGCCATAATCTTCGAGAGACCATCATAGGCATTTTCAACTCACCATGGATATATTGCTGGCTTGCAACTAACATAGTCTAGAATGTAGTTTAAGATAGTAAAAATTTATTTGCCCATAATTGCATCAATAGTTGGGAAAAAATTGGGCCTTAATATCTTCTTGGAAAATTTTGATCTTCATCGGTTTTAAAATCTTTAGATATGCATATATATATATATATATATATATATATATATATATATATATATATATATATATATATATATATATATATATATATATATATATATATATATATATATATATATATATATATATATATATATGTTAATCTCAAAATAGATTCAAAGATTTTGATGCTCATCTTGACCAATTTTGCAACAAAATATATCATGATACAAACTTCTTTCTATGATTGATGTTAAGCCTCCCCCCTATGCCATTATGATCGATAAGACTATCAACTTTCAAGCATTAGAGCTCATCTTAATTGATATAGTTCCCATTTCAAAATGATTTGCATCTCTAATAAGAAAGAAGTAAGAGATAGCCCCAAAATTATTTTTAGTATTTAAAGAAGAAAATTTGCCGAAGAATATCCTCGCACATTTTAGGTTAGAATAGGCTTCAAAACTCTAGAATTTGCATCGAGTTCAACCGCTGCACTAATTTTGGTGTAAATCCAAAGACTTTGAAGTCCATACTTATGAAAAACACATTACGATATCCTTATGTTTTTTTCACTTAAAAAATGTATAACATATGACGATTCATAATATCCTTGCGTCGATATCACTTGGTTTTAAAAGTCAAGTAGTAATTAGCTTAGATCAATCCAAATCAGTTTCAAGATGGATCACTTTAAATCTGATTCAAATGATTTCATATATTAGGTTTTTCAATAGCTAACAAAGAAATAATTCACCCATTTGTGATGCTTCTTTATGCATATACAAAAATTTTCTTATAAATAATCAATATCTAGTATCTAAATCTACTTATATAACACACTCGTGCCTAAATTTCATCAAAATATACATAAAAGAATGCATTCCACTTTAATCAAGTTAATATTTATGATATTTTTTATATGATGTTGGGTTATGATGTTATATACACAAATATAAATATTTATATGTTAGATATATAAATTAGTGAAAAATCATTTATATTTAAGTACAACCCCATAAATTTTAAGTCCCCCATATTTTAAATGAGGGGATTTACACATAATACTTAAACTATTCTATTTACACATTTTTTATTTATTTATTGAGCTACCACTGTTAACTCCCTCCTCGTGCTTCTACTTAAAACCTTGAACCCCTTAACAATGAAGACGAGATGAGAACGTTGCTATTCGATCTCATTTAGGAAAGAGCATTGAACAAATCAATTACATATGGACAACCCTCAACGATCAAAAAGAGATAAAATAGTCGCAATGGAGGGAGAGCATCGATTGGATGTACAACTTGAAGGGGCAGAACTAGCTTCAATTTTGAGGGGGGGACAAATACAACACAAAATAATTAAATATTAAAAAAATAATATTATATATCTATATATTACGAAAAGTTAAAAAAAAAGAAAAAAAGTGTAATTAAACTGACATGAAAAGTATGAAAGAGAATATTAGAACTAAATGTAAATAAATATATAAATATTTTAGGACAAGTTAGCACAAAAAAGCTTTTTAGGGAGGCAAAAATAATTTTAGGAGAAAATTTTTTTTACTCTCTTATAAAATTTTTTTTTTTACTCCTATAAAAAAATTGCCCTCAAATTGTAATGTGGTTCCGCCACTGACAACTTTTGAGGGAAAGAAGTTTTGCCCTGACAAAAAGCTATTGTCAGGGTAAGAAAAGTAATATTTATATTTTTTCGGATTTAGAAGTCAATTAAGTTAAATTCATACACACATCACATACATAAATCGCAAACTTAAAATCTTCTTGCTGATAATCAAAGCTTTCAATATTTTATATGTGATTTAAAATTATCATCCTAAAACAGTATTAATTGTTTTGTATGTAAATTCTAAGAAGGACGAAATCCAGAACAGCTGGGAAATCAGGCGGCGACGCCTTTTAACGAGTCTAATCAGCTACTTATTCCGCGTAGGATATAAATAATAAGCTCGTATGTAAATATAAACCAAATTTTTTCGCCCTCTTTTTTTTTTTTCCTGCGGCAAGGAAACCTACAGTACTTTCTTGCTCGTCTTCGAAATTCTCCCAATATCTCTGGGAAACCGTCAGCATCTCGTGGTAGATCTAAACCCTCAATCGATCTCAGTACTTTGCACATCTGTTATTTTGTTCGTGTTTTCTTGATCACTCCTTAACATTCCGTTTTGATCAAATCGATTAGGATTTCATCCTGGTTAGAATTTCATCGGGGAGGATTCGAGATCGGTTGTTTGATTTTCTATTGCAGATTTAGGCTTTGATTGGTGATTTGAGATTGGCGTCTTCCTTTGGAGAAGAGTCTAGAAGCCGGCGGCCATGTTTGCTCGTCTTTTCGGGAAGCCCAAGGAGCAGACCAATGCTCTGGCGACGCTTGACAAGTTAAATGAGGTTTCTGGAATTTTTTCTATTTTTGTTTTTGTTTTTATTACAACGATTTATGATTTGATGTTGATTAATTGGGGGCTTTGATAGGCTGTTTTTCTTAAATTTGTTGAAAAGTTAGTTATTCCTTGATCGAATACCTCAGATGTCAGTATGTACGCTAGTGCTTCTCTTGCTTAATGTTATATGATCGATGGTTGAGTTTATTACTTCGTTACTTGTGGTCATGTCTTTTTTGACATGCGGAAGCAACCATAATATAAGCAAAACAATCAAAAATTTTTTTAGGGGTGAATTTAATCACCTAGGGATTAGCAGATTTAACGGGTGAGGAATTCTAATCCTAGAAGAACTGAAACTTTGGGAGTTGGGATCGTCAGTTCTTCTAGGCTGCTCTCAGCCATTGTTGATGGAGAACAGGTTCTTGGAAAATATATTAGTCATCAATGTCTTATCTCAAGTTGAGAACAAAATTCCTTCATGTTTAAACGCAAATAGAAGATGGAATAATCAATAAGAAAAGGAGAAGAAATCAAATCTGTGATTCATCAGCTCTTTTTTGTCTCCTTGGAGCCCCTGTATGACGTAGATCAGATTGGTGGAATGGTTGGCAATCATCAATATCACATCCCAAATTGGCAACAAATTTCTGGTACTTTTCATCATGGTTAAATGGATTAAAAGATGGAATAAATAACAATAAAAATGCAACAAAAAAAATAAAATCAGTGGAGCAAAATTCTGATTGTTTCCTTTTAAGTGGTACACTTGGAATTGCAACTTCACGTTGAGGACAAGGAATATATTATTTTGAGAGGGGATTTTGTATCCAAATAACCCTGAGAAACAAAATGAAGTTAGCTCTTATTTGCTTGGATCTAAACTTGCTAATGTTTCCCTAGGAAACATGAAATTTGTGGCAGAGGGGCCATGGTGTCACACTAACCTGATCCTGATATGTTAGCAATATAAGTTATGTTTCATGCAAACATACTAATGTGCATGAACTATTATACATTCATGGCTTACACTGAACTCTGGTTTATGAAACAAGGAGTTTGTTTTATATTTGAATTTTTTAGCATATGGAATATTGGCCCCATTCTGCACCTAAGTTTGGAGCATATAAAAAAATAAAAAAAGTTTGGAGCATATCATATATTTGCTAAAAATAGGAAATTTCCTTCAAGATATTAAGTCCCAAAATAGCCCCCTAATTATTTGCATGTGGACAATTTAGTCATAAAATATTCTATTTCTTCATTTTATTCCCTTAACTATATAAAGTTAATCCAAAATGGTCCCTTATATTGAAATTGTGATAAAAAAATAATCCCAATTTATTTTATTTACTATACAAAACTGATCCCAACTCAATCTAGAAGCTATATTTTTAATGAATTTGATTGGTTTAATGGAGAAGTATAGAGAGAATAAGGAGGATCTACATATAATTTTATTGATTTAGAGAAAGCATGTGGGGCTCGAAATGAATGGAATAATGATTTTAAAATATATGTAAAGTGCAATTAGTGGCCTAGTGCTGTGGCGCTAGTTCAAAAATTCAAATTCTAGAGCTTAGAGCGTTGTAATGCCACTATTTGGCATTTGGTACTGTAGCAGCGTCGAGACGCTCAGACACCCAATATTGACACGCTCAAATAGTAATATTTATTTAGATTTTGTCATAATTTACTCCAAACCCTTGAGACTCATTCTAGAGCACATGCAATCTTTTTCAAGCATTAAAGCACTTTCAAATACATGCAAATGGATTTGAAACAGAAAATTTTAAATATTTACTTTTTTTCAATCGGTTGAAATTGGTCTGAATTGTACTTTAATCCTGGAGGTCTCACACAACACCCGGCTGAAATAAGCTATGGGTCTCTTACTCTGCATGAAAATTGCTCCCAACCCATAGCCTGATGCATCAGTCTCCATTACAAACGGCTAGCTAAAATCTGTTAGTGCTAACACAGAAGCACTCGTCATGGCTTTCTTCAACTGCTCAAATGCTTGGGTGCCGCCCCTCCTCTTTGAAACTATCATTCTTCAGTTGCTCTGTCAACGCCCATGCTATAGAGTTGTATCCCCTCATAAATTTCCTGTAGTATCATGGGAGTCCCAAGAACTCCCTCAACTCCTTTAGGGTTTTGGGTAAGGGGCACTCCAACATAGCCTTTATCTTGAAAAGACCTGCAGCTAATCATGATTTGGACACCACATGTCTCGAATACTCCAAGGAACACTTCTTCAAATTTTCATATAGTTGATGCTCCTTTAATGTCACTAACACAACCCTCAAGTGCTCCACATACTCTGCCTCAGACCGGCTATACACCAAAATGTCATCGAAGAAATTCAATATAAACTTGCAGAGGTAGGACTGGAATACCTTGTTCATAAGTGATTGGAAGGTAGTTGGGGCGTTGGTAAGCCCAAAAGGCATCACTAAGAACTCGTAGTGGCCTTTGTGAGTCCTAAAAGCAATCTTGTCGATGTTAGCTGGCCGCATTTTGATTTGATGGTATCTCGATTTCAGATTAGTCTTGGAGGACATCACCACTCCATATAACTCATCAATGACATGTATATTAAACTTATCTAACACCGTTTTCTTATTTATAGCCCAATAATCTACACAAAATCTTCAACTATTCCCCTTCTTCACCAATAACATAAGACTGAAGAAGGGACTAACACTGGGACGAATGATCTGGGCCTCCAACATCTCCTTGATCAGTCTCACAATTTCATCGTTTTGAACCTGTGGGTACCGGTAGGGTCGAACCATTCTTTTGAAAATCGGACCGGACTGGCCGGTTCGACCGGTTCAACCGTGAACCGGTCTAACAGCCGGTTCGGTCCTCCCTAAGAATCGGTCTAACAACGAACCGGCCAAAACCGGTTTGAACCGCCAGTTGAACCGGCCGACCGTTGAACCGGTCCATTTTTTAAAAACCGACCGGTTCAACCAATAATATATTTAAATATTTTATTTTTATATAAAATGATTAATTAATATTAAATTAAATTAAATATCATATATTTTATTTAATAATAAGATTTAAAATTTTTATTATATTTTATATTAAATTAAATTAAATATAAATAATCTAGCTAACATGATGCCATAATACCATGAAAGCTCTTACACCATGAGTACAAGGAAAGGTATATAAACAACACAACTTACAACTTCTAAGTGATGTGGGACTAAACAACTAGTTATTTTTTATTTCAACATTCAATGATGTGTGCATAAGACTTGTTTGAATGAGAACTTGTTGGATTTTTTTTTTGTAGAATATTTAAATAAAAAATCATCATAATAATTTTTAAACTTCTTAAATTTATTATTAATTATATTTTTATAATTATTCAAATAAAAATAATTATTTATCATTTTTAAATTTCTAAAACATTTTCTAAATGAAAAATTAAATGATAAAAAAAACAAAAATCTTAAAAAATAATACTGTATGACTTTATAAATATAGTTTTATAATATAAAATTTATATATAATTCATATATGTAAATTATGCTTAAATATATAACATAAAGCAATTATTTATATCAAATATATATATTTGTATATAAACTAATTTTTTATTAAATATAAATTAAAATAAAAAATTGAAGATGTTTATATTTAAATTTAAAATTAGTAATTATTTATATTTAAATATATAACATAAATATAATAATTATTTATATTTAATTTTAAAATTTTGTAATATATTATATATGTATGAATTTTATTTATTTATTAGTCTAAAAATTCTTAGAATTATAAAATTTTTATGAATAAATTGTCATTATTATTATGTTAATTTTATTACTTTTAATTATATTATTATTTATTACATCATCTGGTTCGACCCCGGTTCAACCGGTCGAACCGGTCGAACCGGTCGAACCATGAACCTCTAATTCTTCCGGTTCGTTGTCCGGTCCGGTTTTCACAACCTTGGGTCGAACACTGATAGGAGATACCTCCTAGGTGTGTCAATATTTGGCACAACAAGAAAACCCGACCCTAACCCAAACCGAAAATTTCGGGTTAGGGTCATCCCGTTTGTGATGTCGAACTACATACACATGATGTTATAAAATTTGAAATTGCACGCTCATAAAGAGAACAATAAGAATTAATCAACTTCCCACATTAAACAAAAGAGTGAAGCGATTAAGCTTAGGAAATCAATTATATGATAGTATTCGGAGCACAAAATAATCAAATTAAATCAAACCCTGTTGATGTGGGGCTTTCAAAGAAAATCACTCGGTTAACAATTAGAATAATCACTATAAGCATCCACTCACACACGCTCATAGTAAGGGCTAAACGGAGAAACCTTCATAATTTTAACGATGCCACAATTGAGGAGTCAAAGATAAAAGGGTTAGGAGAAGAGTTCACCATTCTCAAGCTTCTGGACTTGTCTCCAACATTCTCCAGGATCCAGTCGCCTATCGTTCGTGGATGCGCTTTGAAGTAAACACACCTTATAGTCGACAAGGGATTAAAGTCTCGCAACAGTTGGAGTGTGGCCGGCCAAGGGAGGAATATTTATTTCTCCTTCTTAGGTGAAAACATCAAGCGAAGGAGAAGAAGTGTAGAGAGGTGGGTGGGGGCTTATGGCCGGTCCTAGAGAGGTGTTTAATTCCTTACTTGGGGTGATGAGTAAGGAAGGGTAGCAAACAAGAAACTCTGAATTTAATTCCAACAATTAACAAAATTCTGGAATTAATTTCTTGTCTAGGTGGCATGCAAATTAAGACAAAAATCAATTGGGATTTAGTAGGAAACTAGGAATTAATGGCTGCTTTAAGTGGATGAGAGATTGGGGGAGATTTGAATTTGAATGTCTATAAATTAGGGGTAGGGAGGGGGCGACACACCCTAATGGGAGGGACATTGATTGGGGAGCATTAATGGGAAAGTAATAATTAGAGGCAAGAGGGGCGGGGCGGCAAAGCTAGGGAGAGGGAATTAATGAGAGGGTTTAAATGGGTTGCTAAATTTAGGACACTAAATTGGGAAGGAAATTTAGGGCAACCTCTATTTAAATTAATATTAGCATGATTGGGGGAAACCTTTCTAACATAACTCTTCTTATTTTGGAAAGAAATTTCAAATTCAAATTTACTTGAATATGAAATTATTGACTTTCCAAATTTATAATGAGTCAAGTTAGATAAGTATTGAATGTTAGGTTTGAAATTTTGGGAGTCAAAGGAAGGAGTGGTGGCTAGCGGCTAGGAGGGGAGGTGGAGCCGGCGGTTTGGTGGTGGTCGGCCAAACATAAGGGGAAGGGGAGGCCGGCGATTAGGAGGAAAGGATGAGCTGGCGGTTTGGTGGGGGTTGGCCAAGCGTAGGGGGAGAGAGAGGCCGACAGCTAGGAGGAGAGGAGGGGAGGGAAGTTCCTACGGCTGATGGGCAGTGCCTTGCCCTTATCTAAGGACTTCAAAATCTCACAACTCTCCAAGAAACAAGGTGCACCAATTTTTTCATTCATAATAATCATCATCCTCTCCAAAGAGGGGGAGGGGTCTATAAATGAATTTTTTAGTCAGCCACTTGAAATTTCCCTTGAGGTGCCAAAAAAGTTGTCGTCGTCATGTATGAAGCTCTCCTACTGTTTCCCTTGCTGCCTTTCTCAAGTGAGTTTTTGTCCTCCACCGACTAGGTTAGCTCCATTGTCTCCCCCAACCCTCATGGCCTTAATAATTGGACATCGGTCCTAATCTCTGGCTTGAACCCTTTCATGAAATTCCCCTCCAACACTTCTCAAATAGCCTCCCCAATCGATTAGAAAGGTACCCAAACCTCTGTTGATAATCCATCATTGTCCCTTCTTGAACTAGGGCAAAGAACTGCTTGTAAAAGTCTCTTTCCCAATTAGTTCAGAAACGTTCTAATAAACTATTTTGAACTCCCTTCACAATCGGATTTGATATCTCATGTCTCTCCATTGATACCAAGACAAGGCCTTCCACTCCAAGCATAGAGCCGCCACTGTGAGACTCTCCTCCGTCAGCCCATTCACCGCAAAGTATTTCTCTGCTCTATAGATCCACCCATGAGCATATTCTCTCTAAAAAATGAGCATATTCAGTTTTCACACTCTCGCATCCCCTCCGCCCTATCTTCCTCACCTCGGGCTCCTCCCATGTGGCGATTGTTGTAATCTCTCCATTTTTTTCTCCTACCCTTCCTTTCATAGATATCCTCCTACTCAAAATCAACCCTCACCATTTCTTCCTCTCAATTTCTCCTCATATCACATCCTTCACCCATTTTCCTCCTGCTTATATGTTCAAAAGGTTGCATATTTTCCCTGTCGCCAAAGATTTCTACTTTTCGATCATCCCCCATTGTGCTGATATTGGGGTTTCCCCCATTTCCTTGGCCACCCTCCAGTGCTCTCACCTATGATGTTGCCGGTTGGGTGTGAAGCTCCAATATTTTCTTTATAATGTCTTCTAAGTTAAAAAACATTCATTCCATGGATGTCATACGTTCCTCAAATTCAGATTTGAGTTGGCTAACTTCTCATCCTAGTTTCTTTTTCAAATCATCCATTTTTTTCGGCGTCATAGGCTCCTAATCATGCTTTTATATCAATTTGATAAGATTTTGATCAAGATAGAAGTTGATCTACTATTCAAGAGGTAGACCAGCTCTCCACAATAGGCGCTGCTAGGAACAACTCCAAAGAAAAATTACAACAAACACACAAATCACATCATGAAAATCAAATAAACCTAATTCAAATAAGCCCCATTTCTTTAAATAATTTATTCCTAATTCTCTCCCAAATATGAATTCAAATCAGCCCCCCTTACCCTAAATAAACTCTCAAAATTTCCTCCCAATTTTGGTTTCCTATGGTAATTAATTAAAGGTGGAATTATTCCCCTTTTGATCTCCCTCATTTCCATCTTAGTGGGGTGCATAGCCTCAGCGGTCCATCAAAGGCTAAGAAGCTTCTTAGTGACTTTTTCAAAACTCTACTTCCCACGGAATATGCGAAGCTGAAGTAGTAACGAAGCACATTAAGCCAAAGCAACATTGAAGAAGAAATGCAAAGAGGAAATGACGACGAGGAAAAGCAAACCCTAAATAGGCATAAGGCTTTAAGAAGAGCATAGACGTACCAAAGAGAAGAGAAATTATAGAAATAGACAACTAATGCAAAGAAAAATAATAATTCATAGTAGGTCACAGGAAAAGAGAACCAACCAATTGGATAATATGACAATTCAATTTTTCGTGTAGTTATAATTGATTTTTAGGTTTATATTTAAAAGTTAGAGGTTAATTTTTTTTGTGTTTCTATCTTTAGTTTAATATTTTATTAATTAATAATTAATTATTATTTAATAAATAATTAGTATTATTTTATTAGAATTACATTTTCAATGAATTAATTTCCTTAAATCTTGAATTATGTTGCTAAACAGTTTCGCATGATTTACTAGAATTTAACATCTTTCAAGCCAAACAGTTTGTAATATTTGCTCATGATTTAATAAATTCGGATTTCCAAGATTTACTAAATCTTACTTGAATCCAAACAACCCCTAAATCACTCAAGTTTATATTCGATTATCTTATCTTCAATGGATGTCACTTCAATCATTTCTATTATTTAATAATTTTTAATCTTATTTTTTTTTTAAATTCTTCCAGTGTTCATTTTAACATCCTCTTTTTTGCTACATTCAACTTAGATATCAATGACTTTTTTACTGTCCAATACATAGATCCAAAATTATGTAATCAACAATTTCTTTCCAAAATTAAAATTTAAAACTATATTCTAATCTAACTTAAGAAGCACAAGCATTTACCACATTCATAATGTTTTGTTAATAATTATCTTAATAGCAATCGCTCTATCAATAGTCTATTCACCTAAACTATTTAATCTTCTAGCTAGCATATGGATATTATTATTATTATTATTATTATTATTAGTATCACCATCATTACAAGCATTTACCAATTTATCACAAACCTTTCCACTATTCTTTCAATCTTGTTCTTGTTATTAATCTTTTCAATGTGCAATAACTTATGGCCTTCCCAATGTCATTTTATTTTTGCTTTTTTTTTCATCCAGTTTCTTGTAAACAAGTAATATTTATTCTTCTTTT
The DNA here is from genome assembly GCA_022539455.1 of Dendrobium nobile. Taxonomy (NCBI): domain Eukaryota; kingdom Viridiplantae; phylum Streptophyta; class Magnoliopsida; order Asparagales; family Orchidaceae; genus Dendrobium; species Dendrobium nobile. The sequence goes on along the minus strand of CM039726.1, from coordinate 71,750,509 downwards.
AATCATTGCTGACATGAATTCTCTTAACTTCTCATTTAAAGCCCTTAAATTCTATATAACAAATCTAACCTTAGATTTAGACCTAATCAATCCTTATGCCTCATCATAATCAGGTTAAGTTTTGCTCATCACTTAAGTGTGATGTCCTACCTTAACATTTCCTACTTTTCACATCAATCAACCTAAGTTGCAGCACACCATTTAGGGTGACATCCTAATAGACTCTTGCGTACTTATCACCATGAGCATGCTAGATCATGATGCATCACTTTTGGATGCTAAGAATTTTCATATTTAGATTCATTCCATTAGTTTTGAGGATTTTTATAGTTGGTTATCAACTTAACATCAACCCTTAACTTTTCTCATTTGGGCAAGCAATGATTCTTATCAAAGGATAAAATTCTAAGAAATAATAATAATAATAATAATATAACAACAACAACAAGTCTTTATCCTATTATGTGGGGTCAGCTACATGAATCCATTTTCTCCATTATGCCCTGTTAAAAGTTAAATTCTCGTTTAAATCTAATAAAGAAATGTTATTTATAATATTTTAAAGCCAAGTCTATTTAGGTTTGTCTCTATCTTTTTTAACATAAGTCAAATCTAATACATCTTTTCCTAACCGGGTCATCAGAAGGCGACTCTCTCTAATCTTATCTTCCATTGGAGCTACTCCAACCTTTTCACGTATATATTCATTTTGTATCCTATCATTAAGAGTAAAGCCACTCATCCACCTGAGCATCCTCATCTTTGCAACACTTAACTTAATATTATACTTCTCTTTTAATGACTAACATTATGCACCATAAAGCATTACAGGTCTAATCACCATCTTATAAAATTTTCCTCTAAGTTTGAGGGGGACATTTCTATCACACAACAAGTCTGATGCATTCGTTCACTTCACGCTACTGTTAGAGGACAAGTCTTGCAGGAAAACCTAAAATGCTCAACCAAAATTTCTTTCTTTCCTTTTTTTTTGTAAAGAGATAACAAATCCTCTATTATGCTAGTTTTCTGGAATACCATTCCGTGTTACACTTTATCATTATCTTTTGTTATTTTTTGACTCACTTAAAGCCTCGTTTGTTTCTCTTTTGCATGACATCAAATTCTTCTTTTAATTGCTATATTCTTCTGTTATTTTTTCTTTTCCTGGTACTACTCTTGCTACTTTGTGAAAGTTCAATCAAGTAACCCTATGTTCACTTATTTTTTTATTTTCCTGAGATTATCATATATCGTTCAGCGCTTCTAATATTAAAGCTTTAATTTTTGATGTTACTGTCATTCTTTCATTCGGTGCTTCTTAAACGAATTTTTTGATGTTACTGTCATTCTTTCATTATGCCATTCTCCTTCCATTCAAAATTTTATTTATAGACATATCTTGCTAGTTTGTTTTTGGCCGTTAAACTACATCACTTATGGTGGTTGTTAATGGTTTGTTATAAAGATGCATCAGCTGTGAAGGCAAATTTGATTATCAGAATTAATTAATTTTTGCAAGAAGATTGATTTTTATTATTGCAAATTTCAACATGGATTTGTTTCCTGTACTGAAATAGCTTGTTTTGGTTGTTCTACCCTGTTGGCGTCGTTGTTTTTTATGTGGCTTTATCTTAGATACCTTATTGAGTTCTATCTTTTTGAAGATTCAAAGGAGAACAAATGTAACTATTTCTTACTTTAACAAAAGGTGGAAATTTGTTTCAATTGTCATGTATCAATGTTTTCTTGTAGGTAGATGAATTTGTGGATTTGGTATGAAATAGATGTCTCGTACTTTTAAAAATTTTATTTGAGTCATGGGATTTGATATAAGATTTATGAGATTGCTGTCCCTAAATGCAAGAGATTGGTGTTCTCAAATGCAATGCGAATTTGCTTCTAGGATTTGCTCCTCTGTTTTGTTCGTATGAGGAATAATAAGACTTTTGTGAAATTGACATGCTAGAGGAGGACGCCTATTTGTTAGGAGCATACACTAGGTTAAGATGAACTGCATTGCAAACCTATTATATATATATATATATACTCTCCGAAGTTGTGAACCACAGCCCTGTCATTGTAGTCTTATATTAATGCTTGACTGCTTGTATGGTCTATGTTTTCTTAACTTTCCACGATGCTTACTGACACAAATTATGAGTGATTATTATTATTGCTATGTCTACTGTTCTCTGAGACGTTGTCCGTTCAAACGGTTTAGACAATTGAAATGCTAGAGAAAAAAGAGAAAGTTCTTCTGAAGAAGGCTGCTGCTGAAGTTGAAAAGGCCAAGGAGTTTACAAGAGCCAAAAACAAACGAGGTATGTTTTTTCCGTGTTCAGGATAGAGTTTTGATTGCTCTCAGCCTTTTATTTATATCCGAACTTACCGTTCCTTTCAACATACTGTTATTTCTTTGTATTATTGTAAGAGAGAGTGTCTTCGTGGGAAATAGTGGTGTGCTTATGTATGGCTGGATGATATTCTATCTTAATTTATAGTCTAAAACAAAAGGGAACATAATAACCAATGATTATTTTAGAGAGCTGCTTAGAGTAGGATTATCATCAATTAATGATCAAGTAATGGAACCTCTTTTTTGACGTTACGAGCATGCACAAAATCAATAAAAGTGATTAATAGAATGTGCAAAAGTTAGAGAAGGGAAAAGGGTTTAGATCAAAGGTGGTATCATACATGCTAATAGCACTAAATAGCATGCTCCATGATGTATAGCGTGGCGCGGCACACCTCATTGCGTTGAAATGGTATGTGCTAGTTGCACCATGTATGGTAAATAGCATATATAAACCCTGTTGCATGCTATTTTAATTTTGATGATATAGGGTTTAAATTTAATATTAGTATTATTTATAATTTGTTTAATAGGTTAATATTAGCGGTGTTTATGAAGAAACCTACAATATTTGAGATTAATCTAAACAAAAAGACAATGCATCTTTATGTATGCTTAAAACTCTTTTAATTGAGCATGAAGATATTGAGGTTGGTAAAGAAGATTTTGATTTAGAAAATAATGACGATGCATATAAAGGAAAGAAGACTATTTTGGCTTATTATTATGATGATGATGATGATTCTCAATATGTTTATTTTATATTTAAAAATAAATAGAGAAATGACCAAAATGGTCCCCGATTATTTGTTAGAACTATTTAATCTCATACCATATAAAATGTTTGATTTAGTCCCGGACTCCTTAAATATGAGACAAAATAATCCAGTAGTCAAAGTGACAAAATTATAGTTAAAGATTGTGATTAAAATTAAGAGTATTTTAGGAATACACATTTTATTGAAATTTTCACAAAATCTAATTTTATATATCTTATTTTCTCATTCTTAACAATCGATTTCAAGTATAACAGGAGTGTATTGAGATCATACAAGTTGTCAAGCAAGATGATTTTTGTAATGAATAATTTGGTTTGATATTTATTTTATCTTAATTCCATTGTAACAAAATATATTATGTTTGGTTTTCTTACTTTTCAACTTTCTTGTTATTTGCATCTGGATAGGTATAGCCTTGCACATGAATATAAGAATCGGATTGAATGTGTTGGTTCAATCATGAACCGATCATATGTTCGATTCGGCCCACTTTAAGAATCACCTGTTCGGCTGGCATATCATTGAACCCGTCCTAATTTCTTAGAACCAACTAAATTAATTATTCCCCCATTAAGCAGTTAAATAAATTAATTTAATAAGTTTAATATACAATATTTAGCTTAAATTAATTAATTTAAATTTAAAGTATTTTTAATTTTATAGCGAGCATTAAATTCCTACAATAATCTACCAAGTGCCAAACCAAGGATTTTTCACAGCCCCATCTCTCTATTTGAGTTGCCAACGCATGCATTGGAAATCTAAAATACTATGTAAATAATACTAAGATAAAGCTCCCAAATGTGAGATAAATAACAAATGTACTAACATTCTCAAGTTCATAGCACATGCACTAAATATTGTTAAATATATTTTTTAATTAATTTTTATAATGTGAATAATATTTATTTTTTTATTAATCATTCTTAAAAAATTTATGTATTTAACTATAAAATTATAAATTATATAAAATTAATTTTTATCTATTTGTTAATTATAAATTATCTAACATAAATAATCTGGAGGTGCAATTTTATAATGTAAAGTTAGTGCATGATTTATAAGTACATCATTAGTATATTATTATTATGTCATTTAGAGCATATTTAAAAAATTTAAATATTTTTTAATATACTTGATTTGGCCTTAGATTTAGCCCTAGTCGAATCATTGAACTTTAAATCTCATTCTTTCGGTTTTATGTCCATTCTAAAAAAGTTGACTAAAGCAGATGGGTTTAAAAAAGTTGACTAAAGTATTGCATTGAAGACTATTTATTGCTCTGTAGGACTTTTGCATGTTTTCAATATATTAAACTTGCCTTCTTTTTTCTAAATTTATTCAATAAGTGTCCGCTTCAGCTTTTGGGTTTCGTTGTTCCCGTAGCTGCTTTTTGTAGAATGTATGAAGTCTAACCTATGCATGAGATAATCAGATGTGAATTTTGAAAAGGTTGTGTTTGTTTTAATCAAAATGACAATGCTCACTTTGATTGTTTGGTTATGTTAATCTGGGATGAATTTGAATGAAGAGGCTGGATTTACTTACATTCTGGTGACCCTCAAGCCAATTGGTTTTGAGTCGGCAACCCAAAAATCCTTTCATTTCTTATCTACTGTGGCATCCCTGCTTATGGTCCCACTCCCTTCACTTTATATAGGGTTTTTCTTATCGTTAACCAAATAGGTTATTTGTTCATGCAATAAACATTTGAAGATGTTGATTCCAATTCTGAATGGTTACGTGTGATAAAAAATGGCATTCCTAATTTTAATGCATACAAATAACTATTATCTATTTTAATTTATATAATAGCTGCGATACAATGTTTGAAGAGGAAGAAGCTTTATGAACAGCAAATCGAGCAGCTAGGAAATTTTCAATTAAGAATTCACGATCAGGTATAAGTTTCTTCTTGCTGTGTCTTGTTACCGTGTGATCTTTATACTTATGAAGTTTTTTTAATTCAGATGATAATGTTAGAAGGTGCCAAAGCTACAACTGAAACTGTTGATGCTTTGAGAACCGGAGCATCAGCAATGAAGGCTATGCAGAAAGCAACGTAAGTACCTAATTACTAAATTATTACGAATGGTACAAGTAACCAACTCTTTCATACTTATGTTGATACCTTGGTGGTTTTAAAATGTGATGTAGAACATTATACCTAATAGTTCTCCTTAGGAACACCTTATCTAGTTTCTAGAATACTCTTTTAGTTTTATAAATATAAGTGCATTGTAGTAGGGAAGACATTGAATGATATATACATCCCTTTGAAGCCTTTGAGCTCTTCCTCTTCTTCTTCCCTGGATTGGAAAAATCCTAAAATCCTTCTTGCAGGTATCATCTTCCGACGATCCACTACATCAGTTACTAAATTATTACGAATGGTACAAGTAACCAACTCTTTCATACTTATGTTGATTCCTTGGTGGTTTTAAAATGTTGAGCATGTTCTTGAAATGAACAATTTTTTCCATCTATCTTCCTTTCAGAATGGATATATTCTAGTCCCGATTCAATCTTCTGATTGTAACTTTGAATTATAAGTATTCATGTTACATCTGGGTTAGGTTCTGGTATCTCTCTCATTATACTATTGTTACTATGTTTTAATTGAAAAGTAATGATTCTACCTTCTGAAGTTTTCATCCATATTTAATTTTAATTTGGTTATATTGTACTGGTTTTGTGTACATGAAATGAAGTCACCTTTACCGCCCTAGAGATACACAAGCTGCCATGCAATTGTGTTTTCTACAGTGATGAAACCATGGAGCGGTACACATGCAGTGTAACGCTTTCCATCACATTTCCGCACATCAAAATTTTGATATCTCAGATTTATCAAAATGCGAAACTTCTTGAAAGCAGTACCAATTGATGCCTCTGTTCTATAAGCTTTCAATCCCTTCATGGAAATTATTGTAAACATAGTTTTGTGCTGTTCATGCAATTTTTTTTGTGCAAGAAAACGATGCAGTTTTCATTGATACTCACTCAATTAATTGTTATAGCAACATTGATGATGTTGACAAGACTATGGATGAAATCAATGAGCAGACCGAGAATATGAAACAGATTCAGGAAGCACTCTCTGCTCCTATTGGTTCTGCAGCTGATTTTGATGAGGTAACTATCCTTGTGTAATATATATTTATTTATTTTTATTAATTTGAATATGATGAACCATGGCTATATTGCACTGACAGGATGAACTTGAAGCAGAACTTGAGGAATTGGAGGGAGCTGAGTTGGAGGCAGAACTTCTTACACCGGCTACAACAGCTCCTGCTGCCCCAGTTCACAGTGTTCCATCTGGCAAGCAACCACTCCGTCCTGCTGCTCATAAGAATACAGCTGAAGAAGATGAGCTTGCAGCACTGCAAGCGGAAATGGCTTTGTAATAAGGTAGTCCTTTTGTTATAGTTGGTTTTGCTAAATCAGTATCTATATCTGACAATCATGCTTTCCTGGCAAACTGCTTAAGATAAGTTTTTATACTAGACGGTAGCTGCAGTACATTTGTGATTATATTAGGTCCGATTATTTTGCATGTTTATAAAACTATTTCTTCAAGGGGTCAAGGTTGAGATAAAATGAAATCTTATGCTGATCTGAACAAGAAGAAGGTCAGGTAGTTAGTTTATCACTAGCATGGGCTTAGAATGACTGTAGGTGTGGCATATTTGAAATGCACTTTTAGTTGATGCTGGTTTTTATTTTTTCCAGCAAAATCTGCTGGTTTAACATTCTAGCTTTTCTCAATGAGATTTCAAATTTTTTTACTTTAATTCTGCCATATGTGTATATATATGTACTGTACAAAGCTAGAGCAGATGGTGAACATTTGGCGTTTGTAATTTGCTTTTGAATTCATTGGTCTGGAAGGTTTTGTCTATGCGATACTTATATTTTAAGCATTAAGTGGTAAGATTGATGAGGACAACGACGGACGTTTTCGATGAGTATATCAACGCAGGAGGCACAGAGCGATGGATATGATCCACAACCTTTATTTTGATGTTTTATGTATTAATTACTATTTACGATTGTACCCTTTTCTTTGAGTTGTCTTGAGTTGTAACCCCAGGGGCATTTGCGTCATTGTATTTTATTTCCTTAGGCCTATATATTGTGGCCTCCTCTATTGTATCAGATGATTTTGATGAATGAAATTTTAGTTTTCTTGCTTAATCGCTGAGTGAGTTCTTGAGAGGAGAGACTCTTGGTGGGTGAGAGTAGTACTCATCAACCTTCGGAGGATTCCAAGGTTTGCGGCCCCGATCTTTTCTTCTTTTTTTTCCCTAACTCCACCTCCTCTCCTAGCCACCTACCCACCGGCCGCCCAAACCCCCATCCCCTTCCCCTCCTCTTAAAACCGAACCCCCCCCCACCTGTCTGCAGGCCTCCAACAGTCGCCGAAGCCACCGACCACAATCCCACCCGACGGCCTCCCCCATCCTCTTCCATACGCCTAGCTGCCGGCCTCTCCCCATGATCCCTAAATTTGAAATTCAAATTTCAAAGCCCATTATTCCCTTTCCTAAAATAGGATTTGGTAATTAGGAAAGCTTCCTAATGAGAATTCAATTAATTAATTGGATTTTCAAATACTTTTCTATTGCCTAAACCTAAGCAAGGAAATCTTCCAAATTATTTAAATCTGAGAATAAAATCAGATTTAATTAAATACCTTATTTATTTCTTTGGGGCCCACTTACTTAACAGAAAATCCCAATCATCCTCACCCATATGGCCGGCCCCTCTACCTAGCCTAATCCCTCTCCAAATTAAGTGACAATCATCATTAATACCCCATTAATACCACCCCAAACCGCCGGCCCCTATTACCTTTTTTGGAATAAATTTTGAAAATGCAATTTACCTCCCCCCTCCCTTAGGAAATCTGAATTCAAATTTCAGATTTACTAAATCCTTCCCACACCTCTTTGGACCTAACCCAAGCCACCCCTCTCTCTCTTTGAGCTGCCTCCCTCACCTACTACCTCTCTTGGAGCATTATAATTCTTATGTCGATAAAAGCCAAGAGAAGCCTAGAAGATTTTTCACCCTCCACGTCATTGGTGTATGGACAATCCTGAGATCGACCACGGCCTTGCTTACAACGCCCAAGGAGAGAGAGATATTTTCCGATCTCCTTTCTACGAACCAGATTGGGAGTACGACAGCATGGTGGAACGCTACGTCAACCGCATCGTTTACTCTGCCTCGCTGAGACTATCGAGTTTCAACGACTAAGAACACCGTGGTTCCTCATCAGACGATCCTTGCCTCCTCCACTTCCGGCTACCTTCCCAACAACCAAGCTACTCGGCTCTTTCTTCCTAGTGGTTATTTCAAGTCTAGTGTGGAAGATCTTCACCCGCTAAGCCATAGAACCGTAGAGAGAGTAAACCTTCAAGGTGAACATCTCAATATTAAATTTCGGATTCATGTTATAAGCTATTACGTTACTATTGCCTTTGTATTGGATTCAGAGTGTTTTGGTTAATCTTCATGTACTTCTTTGCCTAAACAAGTGGAAGACTACGAATTTTATAAAATCTTACTTTGATTTGACGCATAAATTTTATATTGATTAACTTTCAATAAATTCTCTTTTTAATCTCTCGCAAACTCCTTGCATGTATCACATCAAAGATATTTCTTCAAGCACCAATTGGGCCATTCACAAAGCGGCAGTTCCTTAAATCACCAAGCATCAACTTCGTGATATGTGACAAAGCAGAGCTTTGTTTTGAGTTTTATTTATCAAGATCTAACTGTTCAAGGGAATGAAAGTGCTCACATGACACTAAAAAGTACTTTGATACCACTTGAAAGTTCGTTAGGGATGTTAAGCCCTATAGAAGTGGCCCAAGGCTAAATAAATAGAGTGGTGAATTGGTAAAGAAGAAACTTTAAGCAAAGTACAAACCATGGTTTAAAATTGCGCAATATGAGGCTCGCCTTGAGGCCCACCTTTGCGCAATTCCAGTAAAAAACGCCTCGATGCTTACGCCTTGAGTTTTTGTTATGAGGCTTGCGCCTCAACTTGGTTGAGGCCCGCCTTAAGGCCCGCCTCACGCTATATATATTAAAACTTACATAAATCTTGAAGTAAATGCCCGACATTGGACTCTATAGGAGAGGAGGAAGAGGAGAGAGCAGTTCATCATAATGATGATTCAAATGAAGAACCCCTTAGTGATGACAGTGCTGATGATTTATGAGTTCTTATGTGATATGTCATTGCTATTTATTTTTAGAAATTGGAATTATATGTTATTGAAAAGAATATTGGGATTTGGGAAAGATAGAATTTTGAGTTGAATTATATTTCATGTTGTCTTATTATTGAGATATTTTGATTTCACCTCATATCTTATGCTTTTTTATGTTTTATATTATTCTTTCATTAATATTTAAAAAATTTATCATTTTATGTTTACGCAATTTTTTGATTTTGAGGCCTACGCCTCAAAACGCCTTGAGACTTACGCCTCGCCTCACGAATGAAAAACACCTCAATACCCGAATACGCAATTTTAAACATTGGTACAAACCAAAATCACCACAAATAAAACAAATGCGGAAATTAAATGCGGAAGTCAGTAATAAGAAAGAACACACCGGATTTATAGTGGATCGGTCAAACCTTGACCTACGTCCACTCCTTGGAAGCACCCTCCAAGTATTGTACTAAAACAAGTGTCTCTCCTTTAGCCCCCGCAGCTAGGCGGAGAAGCCCTTACAAAATCACTTCCACCTTCCTCGGTGCGGCAGAGTCGCTGGGTCCTTTGACACCAAAGAGATCTTTTTCTTTAGTGAACTTCCCTCGAGACAAGCCTTGAATCCGACGGTATTAAGGTGCAAGCCTGTCGGAGCAACCGTGTGGAATCCCCCTCCACACTCCCTTGAGTCTCCCCTCACAGGATCTTCTCCCTCTCTCAGATTTCACCCGTTCCTCACTCCCTTTCAAGCTTTATCTTCAAGTTTCCCCCACAAGAACGAAGCTACAATGGCTGCCAAAGACACTTACAAAGTGTCATGTCATAGCTTAAATAGAAGATCTCAAAACGAGCTCATTAATGCAAGTTGCCGACATTATCGTCCAGGACGATAGACATATCGTCCTGTACGATCAGTTCAAATTCAGCTCATCAGCCCGAGACGATTTGGGACGATCAGAAGAAAATTGGTTACATCGTCTTGGCCGATCTCACAATCGTCCCGGACGATTAGTTTAAAACTGATTTCAATCGTCCTGATCATCGCCCTGAATAGATTCTGGCTGATGTAAATCGTCCAGGCAATCGTCCTGGCCGATCCTATGATCGTCCCGGACGATGTGATCGTATCAATAAGCCATTAATGCTTTTCAAAGATACAAGATCAATTTAGGCATAATTGCATTAGATCGTCCTGGACGATGTCTATATCGTCCTGGCCGATTTCCTAAAACAATGAATACCTAATCTGATCATGGCGGCTGATTCTTTCTGAATTGAGCTTATCATCCTGGCCGATACTAGTATCGTCCAGTCCGATCAGCTCATGAGGGATGCCTTAATGAGGATGCTCTAATTAGGGTTTCTTCTTTTGGATCGATCATCCCGAACGATGTTACCAAAAATAGAAATCTTTAGGGAACAACAGAAAAATCTTCCAAGTTACAATACATCAGGAGCCACACTAAATACAATAGACTTAAGAAAGGAAAAAGTGTACAAACTGACTCAGACCTAGTCTACCCAATCTTGAGCTGGTTTCAAATTGCAGTCTGATCGTGTGGACTTGAAATGTTAGTACGTAAGGCAGTCGTAGAGAAATAAGAATGTTTGCTATCTTCAAAATCATAAACCATAGATCCGCAACAGGGAATAGTGGCCAATGTTCATTTAAAGTATTTGTCCAAGAGATGAATATTTAACGACGGTGACATATATCACAATTCAATTGACTCATGGCACCAATTTATTTAAGGTTAAATGTGTAATTGAAATATGCACAAATGGAACTTACATATGAAATAATAGAATGAATATAGTTACTTTTAATTCCCTTGATTTAATATTTCTACTCATTATAAATCTTATTCCCTAAATTTAGTTTATATTCATCCTCATTAGCCCTATATCGACTATTTGCATGCCTGAGATTTTGAACCTTCATAAATCATTTTGAATAACTTATTCTTGCTATCTTAGATCTTCCCCTTTTCCTTTCTTATCCTTTGACTCTAATTTTGTCTACCCCTCTAATGGAGGTATTTTCTATTCTCCATTTTGACATGTCCAAATCTCCTAAGCTTATTTTCAACTACCTTTAGTAGTCGTTGCTCCAACCATTCCTATAATATATTTATTCTTTAATTTATCCCTCCTAATTTTTCCACATTTCAATCTTAGCATTATCATCTCTGTCTTGTTCAACTAAGCTATCAAATAATATTTTTATTTCCTTGAATCCATGCAATATAGCTGAGCTATTTACACTTATATAAATTTTTTTTATAAATCTTACTTTCTAAATTTAATTTTTTTTTTTTTAATTTTTATTGCCTTGAATCCTTGCATTTTATTATGCTCTATTGTTCAGAGTGATGGTGAAATAGATGGGGATATTATTAGTAGAATCCAAGTTGGATGGTTGAAGTAGAGGAATGCATCAAGCTTGTTGTGATAGAAAAGCCCCTCTCAAAATTAAGAGAAAATTATGTAAGATGGTGAGACCTTTAATGCTTTATGGTGCAAAATGTTGTCCATTAAAAGAGAAGCATAATATTAACTTAAGTGTTGCAGAGATGAGGTGTCGCATCCTGAAATTTGAAGTGAAAGAATTTCTTTTTTTTTTTTATTATTTGTTCAATTCTTCCTATTTCTTTTATCTTTCATTAAATAACCAGATCGTTAAACATCCAGATCATTTTGACATCAAAAGCTGATTAATTGCATTAAAGAAAATCAACAAACAACGAAAAATATAATTCGCATTATTGTAGTAGTCAATATTTACATTCTGTCGGCAGTGTCCAAAACAATATATACAATACCTTTCATAGTTTACAAAAGAATATATATAAACCAGAAGAACAAAAAAAAAAACTAAAATATTATTACAGCTAAGCTTCAATCCACAGGCTCCTTACATTTACCTGAAATCATATAAAATCACATAATGAGCATGAAAGCCTAGCAAGTAATCAAAATCTTACAAGTGATTCAAACTAGTAGCAATATTACATTCTTTGCATAACTCAATCATATCAATAATTTTAGTACATATTTTCTTGTAATCTTCTCATGTTAAATCATAGTATAACACTTTTAACCCATTTCAAGTCTATCTTTTTCCCTACTCATTTTACCCAGAAATTCCTTTACACATATTGAATCAGTAAAAATGTAATAAAATCATATCATATTGTTCAAAAAGATCAAATCTATGACATATCAAAAGTTATACGGTGAAAGCTTACAAAATCAAGAGATAATTCATTTTTGGCAAATTTATGAGAGATAAATCCGTAGAAATCAAAATTATCTAAAATAGAAGATGATAGTTACTTACAACGATTCAAACACTTTTTACAATAGAAGCGACGGATGAAAAAACAAAAAAAACCAATTTTCTCTCTCCTCTTCCTCTCTCTTATCCCTTTCTTTCCCAAACAAGTCACGATCGAAATGGGGGAGGTGGCGGCACTGGAATACAATCATGCTTAGGTTTAGAATAGAATATATATAATAACACTGTTAGTAGTCTAGCACCGTAGTGCTCAAACCCAGCGTTGCAACGCTATATTTTGAATCCAGAATTACTATAGAATAGAGACTCAAACACTGTAGCTACCTTTGGCGTCGTTGTGCTCTGAAACCTAACGCCGCAATGCTCATAAGTATAGTGCCGAAGAGCTCTAGTTCAATCAGAAATTCAAAAATTCATATATTTAAATACTTTTCATTTTCGGGTTGTTACAAGAGGATGCTCAGGTGGATACGTGGTTTTACTCTTAGAGTTAGGATACGAAACAAACATATAAGTGAAAAGGTTGGAGTAGCTCTATTGGAATATAAGATTAGAGAGTTTCCATAGATGGTTTGGTTACATTAAACGATGACCTTTTGATGCGGTTAGGAGAGTAGAGATATTAGATTTGACTTGTGTTAAGAAAAATAGAGGTAGACATAAAAAGACTTGGTTTGAAAATATTATAAATAATCTTTCTTTTTTAGATTTAAATGTGATTTGGCTCTTAGCAGGACACAATTGAGAAAAAAGGTTTCATGTAGCTGACCCCACTTAGTGGGATAAAAGCTTGATGTTGTTGTCTCTCATCCCATAATATTATTTAGATTCTTCTTTATTTTACTAAGCAACTTTAACTTTAAAATATATACTTTCATTTATATCTCTATTTTTTTTATAATAGTTCTAATATACTTAAATCATTCACACTTAGGTATCAGCTAATCTTCTTTAATATTGTTTGATCATTGTTGATATCACTTCTGCTGATGTTATAAATCATATGCTAGTTATTTTTACACTAAATTTTTTAGCCTTCTTTGTTCCAAATGTTTTTTTTTTTTTTTTCATTTTCTTTCACTTATTTTAGTGGATATCTTTTCGATTAGAATTATGTCATTTGTGAAAAGCATACTACAGCATATTCTTTATAAATATCTTTATAATTAATTCAAAAATATATTGACTCAATGGTAATACTTTATCATTGAAAATTCTTTGGTCACTTCACAATCACTTCTAATAGTAATTAGTGTTCCAACAACCATATCCTAAAAAATTTCGTTATACTTTTGGCATACATCTTTCTTTGGGCGATAATAAAATTTTAGCAAAAGTGGAAAACAATACTCTTTGTCAAATGAAAAACATTTTATCACAAAATAGTGCAGTATCTTTTTATGTCATGTCCTATTTTAATGCAATAGTTCATTAATATATATATATATATATATATATATATATATATATATATATATATATATAATGTCTTCCTATTTTAATGCATTTTGCATCAATATATCTTGATACATTAATTTTTCCTACTGGTTCTTAAAGACTGCCCTGTAACATGTTTGGTATTAGAGTTTCTATTCCTATTGGGGATCTGAGTTGCAGCTACTGACTATCTCTAAATTTGGAGTTCGAATCACAGATTTTACAATTATTGCTTATCGTTCTCTAAAAAAAAAAAGCAAAAAAATCTGACTTGTGGCATTTCACTGCTTTTTACTGAACTCTTTGCATGAAGCACATCAAATGGAAGCCATTTTGAGGAGAAAAAATTGCTCCAATATCAAATATTATAAAGTTCTCCCATTTTGAAACCATTCTCCTTCTGCATCAATTTAATCTTTCTCTAAAATATTTGATTGGCTCACTGATTTGCACTCTACAGGTTGTGATTATCATGTAGAGATGATTTGTGCACTTGGAATTTAGGAATCCTCAACCTGGCCCTATTGGTGCAACAGCTCAATAATATCTGTTACTTTGTTCACTTATTGTAGGCTGACGGTGAGGATTGAACTATGCCCTATTTATACCTTTTATGAATAACAATCTTGTATTTATGATATAATATTGATAAACATAGGCTTTACTGTATCAGCTTACGTTTGGTTTATGTGAATGGATGCCTTTATCATTCCTGGTGCTGGATATATTATTTTACTGTTTGTGGTGCAGTGTTTGGTCTGGAAAACTTGGTATGTTGTTGTTATGTTGTTATGTAGCTCATTTTGGCCTATTAGTTGGGAGCTTTGATTATCAATTAATAGGTTTTGGGTTCAAGTCTTGCGTATGTGATGTGTGTGAATTTGTTTTAATTGACCTAAATGTTCCAAAAATAAATAAATTACGTTGTTGAACTATGGGCGGTATAAGTTTGATCAAAAGTTTTCTTGGCTGTGTCACATGTGAGATCACTTGGGGACTCTTCTATTATTGAGAAATTATTATGTGCGGACGTCGAACACAACTCTATGTCCGGAGGTGAATCAGGTACAATCACGTCAGTGTTATCGAGCGAAGTGGTGACGTGACACATTCTGGTTGATCTCCGGATGACATTCAGTGTCTCATAGAATAATTTCTCTATTATCTAATTATTTAGTTCTCTATTATCTAATTATTTAGTTGTACTATGAAATAATTTATGTTATAAAATTGAGAATGTGTGCTATAAAAAGCATTTTATTTAGATATGAACGTATTAGAATGCACTGATAAATCTTTTTCTTTGAGAAAACGTGAACAAATCCTTTATGATCTTATTCTAATAAAATAGTTTTTTTTTTTTTTTTTTGACAATTACGTGTTACAGAAATGTTTTAGTCCGTGAATTTCGTGCTGGAAGGGCATATGATCTAATTAAATAGTTAATTATTTTAACAACTACCAAATATATTTTCTTAATAACTTCGCTCAATTGGTAATATAGGATTGATATAATGTACTTTTCGTTAACATAAAATTACTCCAAATGTATTGTCTTTACGAACAATTATTACGTCCTTTGATCGGACATAGAGCTACGTTCGGCCGCCAATAACATGTTGTCACGTGCTCTTACTCTTTACCGTGTGGCCCGACGACTTGACTCGGACCGGAACCCGGGAATGCTATGTTCGCGTATTGCGAGGTATTACTCGGTATTTGCTCGGTATTGCTCGGTATTGTTAGGTATTACTTGCCAATAACGAGAAATACCGTTCTGTGAAGACCAATACCGAGCAATATTGAGTTGTACCGAGTTTTTCTAGAAAAACTCGGTACATCTCGGTATTGCTCAGCATTACTCGGTATTTGCTCGGTATTGCTCTGTATTTGTTCGGTATTGGTTATTGCCGAGCAAAATCGACCAATACCTAACAATACCGAGTTGTACCAAGTTTTTCTAGAAAAACTCGGTCTAACTCGGTATTGCTCGGTATTACTCGATATTTACTCGGTATTGGTTATTGGCGAGCAAAATTGACCAATACCGAACAATACCTAGCAAAATCGAGAAATACCGAGCCATACTAGGTCCGTTTCGGGTCGGGTTGTCGGGGCGTGCGATAAATAGGGAGAACGTGTGGCGCGATTCTACTGGCGGCCGAACGTAGAGCTACATCCTGTGATCGGACCAAATAAAAGTTCCTCGTGGTATCTCTTAGAGACCATACTCAATGATCTTCACATTCAGTATGAATGTATGATGCAATAAAGAGAGTCCAATCCTAACGTTGGCTTGATTTTTAAGGCTATATTTAGGTTTAAATGACATATTTGGCTTCAAAAGAATTTTGAAAGTATTTTCATTTTTGATCTGAATTTTATCACTAATTATAAAATCATTGAGGAATTTATGATTTTAAGCATGATTACTATTGGCTATGTATACTTTAGTTTAGAATTCTCAAATGAACACATTCTCAATACAATTTGTTCTTATTAGTATTGAGTTTTGCTTTGGGATGGAGTTTTGTGCATTAATTTTAGATGAAATTCACAGATAAATGAAAAGAGCATGAGTAATACTAAAGTTTTTTATGTGAAAAATCTGAAAAGAAAAAAAATTGTGGGGCTTTACTCAATTGAAATGATGTCACCATATCAGCATTGATTATAAAGGTTTATTCATTTTATTTGGAGATGGTAAATTATAAGAATATGGGAAGCTACTAGAGTAGATCAATAATAGTAGTAGTTAAGCAATGATAATTATGTGATGGTGGTGGTCAAACGGCAGTGGTTCAACAGCGGTAGTCCAACCATCGCAACTTGGTAGCGACAGTTTTAAGTTAGTTGCTTGGTGAAAGCACTTGTTTGACGAAATGTGACATAGTTTGATAATGATAATTAGGTAGTGATCGTCTAAATTTGATTGTTCGGTAAGGCTAGTAGTGGGACCATGTTGATCGGACAAGAATAATCTGGTGATTGTGGACAGAAGTCTAAGGCCTCACTATCGGCCATATCTTAAATTCAAAAAAAAAAAAAAAAAATATTGATGAATGTATTAGTCTATTGAGTTACAAGAAATAAAATGAATATGTAATTGGTCAAATAAGTATATGCTACGTAGATTACCTTGATGAGGAAGAATTATGAGGAAAGGTTGCCCTATTATGACCTATTTCTTTGCAAAAGCTAGAAGTCTTGTGTGAGCTACTCGAGGGCTCATCCATCGTGTTACGGTACCTATTCATTCGGGGTCGACCAATACGATGCCTAAAAGTTGGAGCAAGTAAAGGGATTAATCCAGGCTCTTCGTTAAAGGTGGGCCATAGGTCTTTTGGGGGGATGACATGGAATAATTTGGACTACATAGTGATGTAGTTGTCAACCTTAAAAAATGGTGCTACGAATGCATTATGATCCCGCTTAGCTCCGACATCTATAATTATGCCATGAACGCAAGGAACATGATACAGTTGTGGTTTCAAATATGTGCACGTACAGAAGGCATCACTTATGATCTCAACCTTGTTAGCTCGATATGACGTATCAATAACTTCAAATTCATTTCTATTAATCATGACTAATTCAGGACACCGATGAGCATCGCGTTCAGCTCTTTGTATCACAATCATCGTGCATGAAACAAATGTTGATTGGGCTTCCTTAACCCACTTTCTAGCTTCGACTAATCTCTTTAGAAATAACACCAAAATAGGTTATAATAAATTGACAGTATTAGCCCTTATATAGGAAGCTTACAAGCACGTCTAAGAACACCGTTAAAACATTCAGATGCGTTTATGGTCATAATATCATACCGGCATCCTTCATCAAATAATAGGGAACATTTAGAGATATTGTGCTGCACCAACCAATCGAAGGCCTCTTGCTTTGTAATTCTAATGTCATTCATCATTCGATTGAAGTACGAAAAATCATCTGTATTTTCGTGGCCAATTTTTCAGAAGGTGCAAGATTTATGCGGCATTTAGGGAAAGCATCAGCAAATTTTAAAAATTCGAAAACGAGCAGATGCGCTGTCAAGATTGGCGCATTCAAAGAATGCATCGAACTAATAGGCGCATTGCGCCTTTGAATGCGCCAATTCATTTCGTAAATTACACTGAATGCGCCATATCGCACATTGTGCTAAATGTGCCGTTTAGGATGGCGCATTGTACATGAAATTCTAGCTGGCCACATCGATTTTCGATTTTTGCTATCGTTTAGCGGAGACTAGATCCGCTTAATGCAGGATTCCTCATGGAATTTAGTGTGGGAGGGTTGAATGAGTTGGTTGGGAGGAGAGGGTCGAGGCTTATAAAACGGGGCTCTGGGTAGTGAGAAAATTCAGCTTGTGAGAGATGGATTCCGAATTTAGAAGCAAGGTGAGTTTTAATTTTATTTTTTTGAGTTATGCTATGAAAAAAAAAAAATTGTTATAGTTGTTGTGACATGTGGAGGAAAGTTTGTTATTTTATAGTTGCTTTGTGGTTGAATTAAATTGAAATATGATGTTTTGTTATTTTGTTCTGCTGGAAATTTTTGTTATGTCAAATTTTAATTTTCTATGTATTTATTATTGTTTTAGTAGAAAAATTATATTCGAGTAAATTGTTATAATTTGTTACTTTAGGATATTTTGTTAAACTTTTGTTCATTTTAAAGTTTAATTTTATGTAAATATTTTGTTATTTTTATATTTGTGATAAAGTGTAAAAGCTCTTATTAGCAACGTTTTGAAAACCGGACCGGACCGGCCGGTTCAACCGGTTGAACCGGTACCCGGCCGGCCGGCCGGCTCGGTTGTCAGACGAAACCGGAAAATCATCGGACCGGATTTGAACCGGTCTGACCGGCGGTTGGACCGCGAACCCGGCGAACCGGAACCGGGATTGAACCGGCGTGCTCTGATTTGCACCGTCTGATTAAATCAGACGGGTTAAAAGTTAAAATTTAAAACTTAAAAGTTAAAAAGAGGAAAACATTTACCTAAACCTAAATTCTTTTTCTACTCCCGTCTCCCGTAACTCCCGAAGCCGCCCCCGTCTGCGATTTTTCCTTCGGTCTGATCGCTGCAGCTCCTCCTCCATCCGTTCGTCGCCGGTCGCCGGTCGCCGGTCGCCGGTCGCTGCAGCTCCTCCTTCGCCGTCCGTGCTTGGATCATTGACGAACTGGCCAACCCGGTACGCTGCAACTCCTCGACTTCTTAATCGTCGCTGGCTCGCTGCACCTCCTCCTTCTTCGTCAGTGCTTGAAACATTGTAAGGTGAGGAGATTGTATACGCTAAACTTGTGTTTTACTCTTACCTATGCAAACTGAGAAGTGAAAAAGTGAAAACCGAAAATTGGGAGTGTTTAATCGGGCTTGTGAATTAAGCTGCCGGCTTACTGGCTTAGTCCAATTAACAACTTAGAATTGGACTAATTACCCAAATTCTTACACTTAGATAGGCCTCTTTTGAGACAGCTTAAGATCCAACTTAGAATTGGACTAATTTGCATTCTTTCTTCCTAATTGGAGAAGGGATGAATCCAACTTCAAAGAATATGTTGATATTGGTGTGACCTATAATAATGATGTTGAACGATGGTCAACAAACTTTTATCCAAAACATATAGACATTAATGAATTTGCCCAAATGTGGGATTACCATTGCTTTGGAGACTGTAACATGTTGGAGACTGTAACATAATTATGTAGGTTGCAGTTTAGAAAAAGAAGTTATGATCCTTTGGATTATGCAAGTATTGAACTTGTTGATTTCTGGATCCTTGATGATGAACCAACTCCAGAATTGCATTTAGAAGACTTGGAGTCAGAAATTTACAAAGATGATGCAATTCCTATAAATATAGAACCAAACTTAACATCATCTACACCAACCCCAAGTAAGATTGTTGATTAATTTATATCATTTGAGTATAATATTAAATATAGACTTATTATTTCATATTAATAATTTGCAGATGAAGACAACTTAGCTAATATATGTGATGAAGATGACATACCTTGTGAGGATGCAGAAGTATTTGGGATGCAAGATTTTGGTGAAGAAGAGTTTGAGAATCCATTAATCGATCACACAAATTTAGTGGATGATTATTAAATTCACTATGAGTGTTTTGAGTTTTTTATATGTAAACTGATATAAACTGATTACTTTTTTGTCTCTATGGTATTAAGTATAAACTTTTTATATTTATGAATTTTGAGTTTGTCTTATCAATTAAGTGCTATAATTTTGCTAAAAGTTCGTCACTGCAGCTCTTTGTTGGGAGTTTCATTTGATTTTAGATGTTTTTTATTAATTTTCTTGTTAACCATAGCTAATTCCACTTCACAGTTTGATAAAGGATTCTTAGGCGGCTTGCTCAAAACCGTGAAGCTGCCAGAAAAACAGATTAAGGAAAAAAACAAAAAAGGTAACAGTGAACATGGTCATTACTTCATTTGCAAGATTTCTTAACTGTTTATGCTCAATAATTTTGTAAACTCAGTGTTATTGAAGTTCATCAATTTTACTACATTTTTTTCTCTTATCACACTAATAGCATGTACCTTGAAACATGTACAATAGAATAATGGATATTGCTGTTATTGGGATATTTTTCTTGAAGGTGGTTTGACAGATTGAGATGTGGAAATTTTTCAATGATCAGTTGCAAAGGGGATTCAAACATGGTTATAGTTGTGCTCAATAAAAGATTAAAAGGTATGTTGTTTACTTATTTGCTTATGTTTTATAAACTTCGTTGATGCCATATTTATATTATTTGATTAGTTTGACATGGAAATGAAATGCATAGTGAATGTATAAGAGGAAATTTTGTCATTCGTTTCAAAATTTTTAATACTATTGTTATTTATTACGTCATCCGGTTCGACCCCGGTTCAACCGGTCGAACCGGTCAAACCATGAACCTCTCCTTCTTCCGGTCCGTTGTCCAGTCCGGTTTTCAAAACGTTGCTTATTAGATCTATAAATTTCGGAGTGTTGGGTCATCTGTCATGCAAAGAAGAGAGAAAAAGAGAGAGAGAGAGAGAGAGGGAGTCAGAGCGAGAGAGTGAGAGAAAAAAAATAGCAAACATAAAGATCTACATTCATAGAGAGCTATTTTTAAAACAAGTAAATATTAAGAAAAATTATAATAGGAATTTTTGGGTGAAAATAGCAAAGATATTTTTAAAATTAGATATTATTATCTTATAGTTTTAAGATAAATTATAATAGGAATGAGATTTTATTTAAATGTTATTTAAATTTAATTAGATATGATTAATTAAAAGGTTTGTAAATATTTTAAGAATTTATAAGAATTAAAATTAAGTAAAAAAATTAGGTTAATATCTTCGCTAAGTGTATATTAATTAAGATTGATATTAATATATAAAATAGAAATAATTTAAGCTGTTAAATTTGTATTTTTAAAGATAAAAAAAAAAATTAAAATTTTAATTAGAATGAAGAAGGTTAAATTCGATTAAGAATTTGTTTGGCTTGAATAAGATTAAATACTCCCACCAATAATTATGACACTTTATTGCTCTTTACATCTATGCACTACTTTTTACCACTATATCATATTTTGCTTCTTTAGTATAACATAATAGGACCACAAAAAATACATATATAACATGTTACTATAGTGGGAATGCATATACACAGATATTATAAAAGAAGTTCACAGAGCTCATTTTGCCTGTTGGTTGAGAGCTTATGCTTCCAACTAAGAGGTTTTGGGTTCGAGTCTTTGTGTATGCGTTGTGTGTGTGAGTTTGCCTTAAATGGCCTAAATGTCCCAAATATGTATATATATATATTACATACCAAGGAGAAATAATTCTCTTCAATATTCTGAAATATATTTCTATAAATTTTTTCTCTTTAATATTAATGAACTATTGCATTAAAATAGGACAGGACATAAAAAGATACTGCACTATTTTGTGATAAAATGTTATTCATTTGACAAATTCTTGATAACAAATTTGTCAAATGAATGAACTTTTGTTTTTTTAACAAATTTTTTTTTTCCGGGGAAATATCTAATCAGAGCAGGATTATCTTCCTTGCCCTTGAAGCCAACATGAGGGAAGTTGGAGACAATTATATCAAACTTGTGGTTTCTTAAAAAAACTTCATCTTTCATTAGAGTTGCATCAATCTCATGTAGAATTGTTGCTCCCATCTTCTTAAGAGTGTCAACATTTGATTGAGCCTTGCGGTACTTCTTCAGAAGAACATCTACGCAAAGCAAAACCCAAGGAAAACCAGCATAAAAAAGAAGGAAAACTAAAGGCAAACGGTAAATAGTATGAAGTTTTAGGCTTTAAATTACAAAGGGTAAATGATTAAGGGGATTTTGCTCTCGTCGGAGAGGGAGACTTCTCTTTCTCTCTCTACCTCGCCACTGTCTTTGGCTCTGCCTTCAACATCGTCGCAACCTCACTAGACTCATACGGTTCTCTCTCTCCCCCTCTCTCTTTATCTACTTCTCTCTCTGCAGACTCTGTAGCTCTCTTTCCAATCTGTTTGAGACGAAAAGGGTTATTTATTAAGTAAATCCCCTTGACCTCTCCAGAAAAGACAGAGCAAACGTAATCGAAGGTGAGAACCCAAGAAAAAAAAAACAAAAAATGCATCAAGAAAACCCAAAGCAGAGCCAAAGAGCTAATAAGCCAATTAAAATCACAAAAAATAACCCTTTTCGTTTCAAACAGATTGGAAAGAGAGCTACAGAGTTTGCAGAGAGAGAAGTAGATAAAGAGAGAGGGGGAGAGAGAGAACCGTATGAGTCTAGTGAGGTTGCGACGATGTTGAAGGCAGAGCCAAAGGCAGTAGCGAGGTAGAGAGAGAAAGAGAAGTCTCCCTCTCCGACGAGAGCAAAATCCCCTTAATCATTTACCCTTTGTAACTTAAAGCCTAAAACTTCATACTATTTACCGTTTGCCTTTAGTTTTCCGTCTTTTTTATGCTGGTTTTCCTTGGGTTTTGCTTTACGCAGATGTTCTTCTGAAGAAGTACCGCAAGGCTCAATCAAATGTAGAAGTGCTTAAGAAGGTGGGAGCAACAATTCTACATAAGAATGATGCAACCCGAATGAAAGATGAAGTTTTTTTAAGAAATCACAAGTTTGATATAATTGTCTCCAACTTCCCTCATGTTGGCTTCAATGGCAAGGAAGATAATCCTGCTATGATTAGATATTTCCCCGGAAAAAAAAATTTTGTTAAAAAAAAAAAAAAAGTTCATTCATTTGACAAATTTGTTATCAAGAATTTGTCAAATGAATAACATTTTATCACAAAATAGTGCAGTATCTTTTTATGTCCTGCCCTATTTTAATGCAATAGTTTATTAATATTAAAGAGAAAGAATCTATAGAAATATATCTCAGAATATTGAAGAGAATTATTTCTCCTTGGTATGTAAAATATTAATAAGAACTTCCTTTATATATATATATTGGGACATTTAGGCTATTTAAGACAAATTCACACACACAACGCATACACAAAGACTCGAACCCAAGACCTCTTAGTTGGAAGCATAAGCTCTCAACCAACAGGCCAAAATGAGCCCTGTGAACTTCCTTTATAATACCGTGTATATGCATTCCCACTATAGTAACATGCTATATATGTATTTTTTGTGGTCCTATTATGTTATACTAAAGAAGCAAAATATGATATAGTGGTAAAAAGTAGTGCATAGATGTAAAGAGCAATAAAGTGTCATAAATTATTGGTGGGAGTATTTAATCTTATTCAAGCCAAACAAATTCTTAATCGAATTTAACCTTCTTCATTCTAATTAAAATTTTAATTTTATTTATTTTTTTTAATCTTTACAAATACAAATATAACAGCTTAAATTATTTCTATTTTATATATTAATATCAATCTTCAAAAGTAGGAAAGAAGGTAGAAAAGTTGAAAAAGGAAAGAGCTAGAAAGAAGAAGAAGAAATAAGGGAAAAAGAAGAAGAAATAGAAGAAGGGAAAGAAGAAGAAGAAGAAGAAGAAGAAGAAGAAGAAGAGATGAAGGTAGACAGAGAAAACAAAAAAAATCTGGAAGAAAAGGGAAGGGAAGAAGAAAGTGGAAGAAAGAAAAGAAGAATAAGAATGGGAGAAGGAAGAAGAACAAGTGGAAGAGGAAGAAGAATAAGAATGGAGAGAAGAATGGGAAATCACCTTTCAAGTGAGATGGAGAACCAACGGCTACAGTCAAATGGCGGCATCGGGTCCAGCACTTGGAGCAACTTCGGCTTCTTCCTGCTTGTGCGAACAGAGGAGAGACTGGAAAAGAGGAGAGGGGCTTCGGCTCCTTTTTCTTGGGCGAACACAGGGGGGGACGGGTTCGACGTCGGGCCTTGTCCGAACCGACGGAGAGAAGGGCGCTTCCGCCCCTCTTGCTTGTGCGAACAGAACGGAGACGGAAAGAGGGAGTTCCGTCGCTCTTGCTTGTACGAACCGGGAGCGATGGAGTAGGGAGGCCGTTCTCCAGGGAGAAAGAGGAAGGGGTCATGGCGTGAAAAAGAGACCGAGAGCCAGGGGGCGTCTCCCTTGCGAACCGAGAGAGGGGCCGTCAGTCAACCAGAGCAGGTCTCTGTTCGAATGCCCCTTTTAAAAAATAAAACTTCGTATGGATGAAATGCATGCCACAACTCCAAGAGGTAGCCCGCCATCTTTTTTTCTTTGTTTCAGTCTGTCATAAATCATGCGAATAGAGTCTGCTGGCTGTTGGGAACTACAGGCGTTCAGGCTGGCCATTAGGAAGCTGCCGACTCAATTTCAACCACATGATCAATTTTCCTGATTTGAAAGATAGTTTGAATTGACCATAAAGTAGATTAGTATTCAATTAAATCCAAATTAGGTCAATTGGGCTGGAATCAGGTTTGATTCGGGACCAAATTTGACTCCATTTGAGTCAATTTACGTTCAGTCTAGTTCAACCAATTTTGCTTAAATAAATTTGAACCTAAAATCAACATAAATTACAATAAAATTAGACTCGACAAGGTTGACATGTCTTGATCAAAAGCGATAGAGCGTAGTCGAGTCAAATCCGACCCGATCCGAGTCAATTTGAACTTGATATGATAATCAAGTTCAAATCGACGCCGATTCGACCTAAATTTGACTTATTGTGGCTTGATCAAGTCGGTCAAGCACGAACGAGGGAAAATTAGCAAAAATCGAGGTCAACAGGTACAAACAATTTGATTTGAATTTTTTTTCTTTTGAAAGTAAAAGATTTAAAAATACATGGCTTGTTTGATTGTAGTAACAATGTGGTCTCCATATTTATCAAATGAAATCTTTTTACCTATATACTTTCTTGATAAAATTGCTTCCATAGTTTTCATTTCATTCAAATACTTGTTTTGAATCTGAAAATCTTACAACTGAAGCTCCTTTTACTTTCTTATCAGTTTGAATCAAGATTTATTACTGAAGTTTTTCTACAATGCAAGTCAAATGCTTCAGCCTAATGGAGAAATTCATGTCAGACACAAGACTAGTGTTCCATTTTGCTACTGGAACCTTCCTTATCTTGCTGAAAGAAACTCCCTTACTTTGTTTAAATCCACGCCTTTCAAAATAGAAGACTATCCTGGCTATAACAACAAGAGAGGAGATGGATCAAGGAGTGATGACCCTTTCCCTCTTGGCGAGTGCTCCACCTTCTTTTTCAAAATTAATTACTCCTCTCAGCTCCAGAATATTGATTATATGCAAATGAAAGAGGAACTTAACCTCAGACACAGAGCTCTTGTTCATGTTTATGGAAGATGACTGAGATGCAATTGCTGGAATCTAAATGATGGAAATATGATAAAGAAATATAGCTTCATTATGAAGAACAAATTGTTCTCTTATATTTGAAGGTAGGCATCTTGCAATATGATGGATAATCTGGAGAGAAAAGCATATAAATCATGGCAGAATTAGAGTTTTTTACTGAAGTTAGAATGGTTGCAGTAAAAAGGCCGTCTGAAACGAAGCCTTAATATAATATATGATCTTTCTAATGAATGGTTGGTATCTGAACATTTTCTGAAGTTAGATCTGTTTGCTGTGACTCTCACATTGTGTACGTCCTCTTCTATTGTCTAATGTATTGTCCTCTTGTAATTCAGCTATTTATACTACCTACAATATTTAAGTTGTTAATAATTTGAAGTGGTTTGCTTATGAGCCTTTTAGAATTTAGGCTTCATTTGGAATAGTTTTCTTTTTGTTTTCTAAGATTTTATTTGAGACAGTTTTCATACTATTTTTTAAATTGACTTTTTAGTACAAAAATTTCAAATTCAAATTTTTTTTTACTAAAAAGTTGTTTTAGAAAGTAAGAAGAAAGTTGTTCCAAATGAAGCATAAAGTAACTCTTTAGTACAAATTTTTTTTAGATTAACATTTTTTTTTATTAGAAAGCTGTTTTAGAAAACAATAAAAAGTTGTCCCAAACAAAACCTCAGATTTTGAATTTAGCTTAGGACGACACATTTGGCTGCACGAAATTTATTTAAAAAAAAAAAATATGTGGTAAATTTGAAGTCGAATTTGTCATTTGGTTTAATATTGAACTGTATGATATTTAAATTTTATTGGATAAATGTATCAAACCGTAGAGCTACATAGAGAGAGAAGTTAGATCCCAATAAATATAAATGTATATAAATTACATGTTTCTCTTGTACCTTTTAAAAAACTAAGAATTTTAGAAGAATAAAAATTTAGACAAATTTTAAGAAGCAATCAGAAAGCCGTTTTAAATAAAATCTTAATCTTCTTGATAAGATTATGGTTTAGATTTTGTTTGTGATAATTTTTTACTGCTTATTAAAGCAGTTTTTAAGTAAAAAATTAAAAAATTTATATTAAAAAATTATTTTAAGAAACAATAAGAAAGCCATCTTGTTCGGAGCAATGTCCTTTGATTTTCCTATTGAATAAATAATAGTTTATCTATTTGCTTGTGATAACCCATAGACCCTTTCTCATAAAAAATTTTGGTAGACTTAGATATTGTATATTCAATTCATCCACATAACTCATAGGCCCTTTTCATATAGTAATCATAATTTTATTTAAAATAACTATTAGAAACTAAGAAGAAATAAGTATAACAATGGAAGACAAATTATTTTGGAACTGGGTATCCACCTGGTGCCACTTCTGAAAGGGTGCATGGCAGCACAACTAATTATCAGCTGACCTAGAAGAGGCACCCACATCAGAAACTTTCTAGCCTGCACTTGATTAAGCTCCACTTAAAAGACGCTGCCGTTCGAGAGAAATTGAACAAAAATTATGAGGTTTTTGATAGCATTCGCCCACCAACTAAACTAAACAAGGATAGATATGAAAAAAATTGATTGATAATACCAAACTCATTTATGAGTGCTCAACAAGGAGCATATCGCATGTTCTTTTCTGCAATGCCTGTTGGGTGCACGCGCTATCCTCCTTCGTGCTTCTGTCTCCGCAGAAGGATCGTACATCAATATAATTGAATGTAAAAAATGTGATAATCCATTTAATGAAAATTAAGGGCTGTTGCTTTCTGCTGCAAACTAATTGATGTAAGCCCCGTCATTAATTCATTGAGCCCTTCAAACGAACAAAAAAAAATATGCGGAAGCCCGTATAATATCAAATATGCAGCAGAACTCAAGCTGATATTGCTTTTGTGGAGATCATGAAGTTGCACTGCTTTATGTATTGTTTATGGTAGTAAAATATGCATGAAGCTTCTTTAAGATATGCTTTAGACTTAATAAATAGATTTTGTTGGTGATGTTGTAATTTTTAGTTGTATTTGTAATTTACAGTTTTATACGGATTTTGATGTAATAATTCATGGCTTTCCAAACTGCTGGCTATCACTGATGTTGACTTAGCATATAGTCATTTATAAATGGTTTTTGAAGCATAATTTATTTTGTAACAAAGGCATTAAAAGACTTAAATTAAGTGTCATCAGTATCAATAATGATGTGTTATAAATTATAACAAAAAAGAGAGAAAACATTGAATCAATAGCAATATCAATATAGTAACGGTGATAGTATCAGTATCAATAAAATCAATAGTAGTAATAGTAAATCAATGCAATATCAATAAATCCATATAGTGAAAGTAAATCAGTGAATAATAATAGTAAACTCGTACAATAATAATGAATTAATAGCATGCATTTCAATAATAATACTAAAAAAATAAGAAGCCATTATTAATAACATGCATTTTAGTTGAGGAACCTAGGTTCGGAGGTTGGCGGGGAAGAAGGGTTTCCAAGAGGGTTCAGAATGGAAAGAGGTGGGAAGTACCAAGGAGGTTGGGGTTGGTAAACCTTAATAAGGTCTTTAAATTCAGTGGAAGAAGCCATCTATGAGGGAAGAGGGAGGGGAAGAGGAAAGCTAGGTGGAGAGGTTCCTCTCTCTCAGTGAGGACTATGAGGGAAGCACCAAGGAGGTTGGGGTTGGTAAAAAATCCTAGCAGAGCAAACCTTAATCCTTTCTTTTTTGATAGATATAGTGAATGCACAATCAAACCCCCAGCTCCCCCTTGTCTCTATTCCTGTGACCTCCCAACCCCAAGCTAGCACATCTGCCTCAGATCTTACAACATCTAATGTTATGGAGGTCCTACCCATTTCTTTTATTGTTGTTCAACAAACGGAAGCTTCTTACTCTATTGTCAAGGTTAATATCCCTAACATTAACTAACCTACTGAAAACTCCCACCTCATCCCAAACCAATTTTTTTTGCACACGCCTCAAAAATCTAATATTCTTTCTACCCAAAAGTAGTTCCAAGCTTTACATTATGAGGAACCATTAGATAACCTTAACCCCCCCAAAGCATCCTTTTAAGGTCTCTATCCAGGTGGTCTCTTAATCGGCCACTCAATCAGTTAAGCCTATTAGATATAAAAAAGTCAAGAAGGCACCCAACCCCTTTACAAAGTCCCAATGAACTTACCTAACGTTGCATCCTTGAATTTTAGAGGATTCAATAGTCCTGAACAAGTTATAAACTGTAAAGAACTCGTTCGTACTATGAATTTAGAAATTATGTGTATTATTGAAGCAAAGGTACGGTTCACTCAGCCATGATTGCTGACCATTGGTTCTCTGCCAACTATAGAATTTTTTAGAATGAAGCTAGTTGTAACAATTTTGATGTTTTTAAACCTAGGAGGATTTGACTAAAACAAAATGCTTCATGTGTTTCTTTTATTCTCGTCTCTTTTATTTCAATCTTTTCCTCTAGACAAATGATCCATGGCTCTCTTTCGGTTGGCCCTTCTACCTCTTTCTTTTTTTTATTGTTGTGGTTTATATTACAAACTTTCAAGCTGAAAGAATAGTTTTATGGAATGATATCCTTTCTATGGAGACTGGAATTTCAACAACTTAGGCATTGCTGGGTAATTTTAATTATTGTAGGTTTTCTGATGAAAAATTGGGGGGAAAATTCAATCCTAATAGCAAACTATGGGAATTTAATAACCTTATTTATAACATTGGTGTTCATGATCTCTTCTTCATTGGTCACTACTTCACTTGGTTTAACCAAAGAAGTGACAATAATATTCATATTAGGCTAGATAAAGCCTTGGTGAATGGCCATTGGTTGGAGGATTTCCCTTCATCTTATTACAAAGTGGAAATTTTGAGATGTTCTGACCATTCCCCTATTATCCTTTGTTGCAATCCTCAACCCAATAATAAATATATATTTCTTTTAAAAAAAAATTGTGCAAGAAACTAGAGATTGGGAAGCTCTTATTTTGATTTCTATTACTCAATATTCTATTAGCCTTGTTAATTTTTACTCTAAATTGTAAAAGCTTAAAAGCAGTATAAAATCTAAATGTCGGGCCTCTTCTATTTCAATCTCCTCTTCTATTGCAAACCTTCAACATAGCCAGATTTTTTTTATGCAACAAGTTCAGAGTTGATCCACATCTCAAAGACTCCTTGAAGGATATGAACACTCAGCTCAATTACAACTACTCTTCGTGGGCTTCATGTGTCTCTCAGAAATAAAAAATAAGATGGTTATCTTGTAGAGAAGAATATCTTGAGTTTTCGTATGTTAAAATCATATCTAGGCATAATGGAAATAAAATTAAGGAAATTACCTCTCCTAAGGAGGCTTTTTTTTTTATCCTAAAGATATTTCTACTACTATTATCAATCACTTTAAAGTGTTTTTTAACTCCCCTAAGCCTCCTCTCTCCAACTCCCTCATCCCTGTTGATAACACTAACCCCTCTCTTCTCCCTTCCCTAGTCTCTTATATCTCTTATGACAAAACAAAAAGGTAAATTTCTCAGCTTTTGTCCCATCTAGTCCTAGCCTAGAAGTTTACACTTTTGAGTTTTTTAAACACACTTGGGATGTTATGGGACCTCATTTTTGTAAGGAAATTAAGCATTTTTTATTCTATGATGAGGTATGCTAAAGCTATATCTATTGCTCTTATTCTTAAAAGCAATCATGATCCTAATATATTCGATTTTTGGCAAAAATTCTTATGTAATGTCTTCTATAAAACCATGGCAAAAATTCTTACAAATAAGATGTAAGAATTCAAATTCTAGAGCTTAGAGCGTTGTAATGCCACTATTTGACATTTGGTACTGTAGCAATGTCGAGGCACTCAGACACCCAATATTGACTCGCTTAAATAGTAATATTTATTTAGATTTTGTTAAAATTTACTCCAAACCCTTGAGACTCATTCTATATCACATGCAATCCTTTTCAAGCATTAAAGTACTTTCAAATACATGCAAATGGATTTGAAACACTAAATTTTAAATATTTACTTTTTTCAATCGGTTGAAATTGGTCTGAATTGTACTCTAATCCTGGAGGTCTCACACAACACCTGGCTGAAATAAGCTATGGGTCTCTTACTCTGCATGAGAATTGCTCCCAACCCATAGCCTAATGCATCAGTCTCCATTACAAATGGCTAGCTAAAATCTGTTAGTGCTAACACAGAGGCACTCATCTTGGCTTTCTTGAGTTGCTTAAATGTTTGGGTGCCCCCTCCTTTTTGAAACTATCATCCTTCAGTTGCTCTGTTAACGCCCATGCTATAGAGTTATAACCCCCCCCCCCCCCCCCCCCCCCCCCCGCAAATTTCCTGTAGTACCATGGGAGTCCCAAGAACTCCCTTAACTCCTTTAGGGTTTTGGGTAAGGGGCACTCCAAAATAGCCTTTATCTTGAAAAGATCTGCAGCTGTTCATGATTTGGACACCACATGTCCCAAATACTCTGAGGTACACTTCTTCAAATTGACATATAGCTGATGCTCCTTTAATGTCACTAACACAACCCTCAAGTGCTCCACATGCTCTGCCTCAGACCGGCTATACACCAAAATGCCATCAAAGAAATTCAATATAAACGTGTAGAGGTAGGATTGGAATACCTTGTTCATAAGTGGTTGGAAGGTAGTTGGGGCATTGGTAAGCCCAAAAGGTATCACTAAGAACTCGTAGTGGCCTTTGTGAGTCCTAAAAGCAATCTTGTCGATGTTAGCTGGCCGCATTCTGATTTGATGGTATCTCGATTTCAAATCAGTCTTGGAGGACATCACCCTTTAATACCCCAAGATCCGTGTAGCGAAAGGATTCGTCTGACTGTTCTATTTCTTCTTTTTTTTTTTTTTTCTTTTCTATCGGTTTCCTCATCTGTTGTTCATAACAATCCATACATACATATATCCAGAGCCAAAGATAATTACATTACAAAAAGAAACTACAGCAGATACTATAATTCACAATAATACAAAAGTCAAAGTACAGTCAAAAGAAAATACTACACTAGCCATACAGGCTACAAAAGAAAAGCTATAGAACTCGGCAGAAAGATCTTCAAGCTGGAGGCCCTGCACCTGAAATCATTAACCACATATAATGAGCTTACAAAGCCCAGCAGGTCACCAAAGCCTTACAACTGAAATCAAAGCACGACACTGAAAACAATATGCAGGTTAATCAAATCAAATCAAATCAATCAGTCGAACATGATCAATGAGTCAATGCAATACAGAAATCAATAGTCAATAAAATCAATCAATGCAGCGGCAGGCAAATCAATAAATCAATTCAATCAATCAATATTCGTCAATCAAAACGATACGGTCAAATCAGTACGATCTAATCAATGAAGTCAATCGAGAAAAACGATACGAGACAATGAATCTATAAAACAGTCCATACGGTGTAGAACAGTAGCAACAGTGAATCTATAAAATCTATAGGTAGTAGTACAATGAATCTATACAATGTCCATATCATCAGTAGTATCAATCAATGCAGTCAGTGAAATCGTACGATACAGTAAATCCGATCAAATCCAATAAAGCAGAAATCAATAAATCAATACAGATCAGGAAATCCATGCGATGCAATATCAGATACAATGCAATTTCATACAATGGTCTTACTCGACAAGCACAAACACTAGCTATTATCAATGATCAATGATGCTGTTGTAGTTATCAATCGTTCAATGATGCTGTTGTAGTTCGTTCAATGATGCTGTTGTAGTTCGTTCAATGATGCTGTTGTAGTTCGTTCAATGATGCTGTTGTAGTTCGTTCAATGATGCTGTTGTAGTTCGTTCAATACGTTGGTTTCTGTAACCAACGTTCAACTAGGTTTCCACTTGTCTTTCAGCAATCAATCAATCAATCAATGCAATAATCGATGCAATAAGCAATATTAATAGTCATAGGCAGATCAACTCAAACTATCAATTCCGGGAAAATCAGAAATCATACGAAAATCGGGCAGAGTAACGGTAGTCTATCGAAATTACACAAAAATCCTGCAAAAAGACAAATTCTGAATTTCGCCAAATTACAACGGAATAACCACGGCATCAATGCAAGACTATCAATCTATAGAATCCAAATCAAATCAAGTCCTGATAATTTCCTATTCAATTAAAAGCGCGTAGAATCAATTCCGACCGATAAAATCTTCGTAGAATACAGTCAAATCGTGTACAATAATCATATCTATAACATACTAGAAGTTGTGCGGTGAAAGTTGTGTCAAATCAAAATCATGTCGAAAAGTCGACTACGAAAATACAAAACAGATCCCAACTCGGTCAAAACACAATATCTTCGAAAACAGAAGTAAGGTTCGGAGTCCTTACCATGAGACAAACAAACTATTCAACAGCAACGAACGACGAAAATCGCTCCGCGGGCCTCGAAATCGGACTTCTTCCTTTGCTTTTCCGCTCCTTCTCTCTCCTCAGATATTTTGATTTTATAAAAATGTTTTCTCTCTCTTCAAAACGAGCTGATTTTCTTATATCAGTGAACTGATCGGCCAGGCCGATATTCACATCGTCCCGGGACGATCAGACCAATTCTGATCGTCCTGGACAGTTCCCAGGGCTATTGTCTGGCCGATCATTTCTACAGTACCGATCGGCCTGGACGATCTCCCGATCGGCCCGGACGATCCTGTCCAGAAATCATCCAGAAAACACTCCAGAAATCAGCTGTTCAATGCACTGATCGGCCTGGACAATCTCAACTTCGTCCTGGCCGATTCTGAGAGGAAAATCACTTTTCCAGCAGCTACAGCAAAGGAACGAGGTCTTACAATCTCCCCACCTTAGAAAAATGTCGTCCCGACATTTCCCTAAGGATACAGAGCAAAACAAAAGCAAAACGAAACAAAATAGAGCTAATCCAATCATGCAATAAATCGCGCAAATCACAACGAAACAGACGTTAAACAAAACTCGTACCAGTTACATCTACAGGCATTCCTGGTGCATCCTCCTCCATCTCTTGCTTATCTCCAATCAGATCAGTCGGGACAGTCGGAGCAGTCGGAACCATCGGAACAGGTCCTTGTCTTTCAGAACTTGGGCATTCCGTCACTCTATGTCCATATCCACCACATCGGAAACATTGCCCAGTCCTCAGATAACATTGTCCCGAATGTCTTTTCCCACAACATTTACAAACATTAAATTTTGCTCTGCTACTTTCCCCACTCTTCTTGCTACGGCCAGAGCGTTTTGCCAATTTGTCACTCACCATCTGAGCGACCATATTAGCAAACTTATTCATATTTGCAGATGTGAGTGGGAGATCAGTAGTAGACTCAACTTTCTTTCCTTTCGGATCCATCGGCCTGATCAATACAAATCGTTCGAATCAAAATCGCGGAAATCAAATACGTAAAACAAAACAAATCAAATATGCAATCATCAACTCTGGATATAATCAAATCCTTTTTACTACACTTGCTCTGATACCAATTGTAATACCCCAAGATCCGTGTAGCGAAAGGATTCGTCTGACTGTTCTATTTCTTCTTTTTTTTTTTTCTATCGGTTTCCTCATCTGTTGTTCATAACAATCCATACATACATATATATATCCAGAGCCAAAGATAATTACATTACAAAAAGAAACTACAGCAGATACTATAATTCACAATAATACAAAAGTCAAAGTACAGTCAAAAGAAAATACTACACTAGCCATACAGGCTACAAAAGAAAAGCTATAGAACTCGGCAGAAAGATCTTCAAGCTGGAGGCCCTGCACCTGAAATCATTAACCACATATAATGAGCTTACAA
This sequence comes from Dendrobium nobile, assembly GCA_022539455.1. NCBI lineage: Eukaryota > Viridiplantae > Streptophyta > Magnoliopsida > Asparagales > Orchidaceae > Dendrobium > Dendrobium nobile. The sequence goes on along the minus strand of CM039726.1, from coordinate 71,715,733 downwards.
AGCCCAGCAGGTCACCAAAGCCTTACAACTGAAATCAAAGCACGACACTGAAAACAATATGCAGGTTAATCAAATCAAATCAAATCAATCAGTCGAACATGATCAATGAGTCAATGCAATACAGAAATCAATAGTCAATAAAATCAATCAATGCAGCGGCAGGCAAATCAATAAATCAATTCAATCAATCAATATTCGTCAATCAAAACGATACGGTCAAATCAGTACGATCTAATCAATGAAGTCAATCGAGAAAAACGATACGAGACAATGAATCTATAAAACAGTCCATACGGTGTAGAACAGTAGCAACAGTGAATCTATAAAATCTATAGGTAGTAGTACAATGAATCTATACAATGTCCATATCATCAGTAGTATCAATCAATGCAGTCAGTGAAATCGTACGATACAGTAAATCCGATCAAATCCAATAAAGCAGAAATCAATAAATCAATACAGATCAGGAAATCCATGCGATGCAATATCAGATACAATGCAATTTCATACAATGGTCTTACTCGACAAGCACAAACACTAGCTATTATCAATGATCAATGATGCTGTTGTAGTTATCAATCGTTCAATGATGCTGTTGTAGTTCGTTCAATGATGCTGTTGTAGTTCGTTCAATGATGCTGTTGTAGTTCGTTCAATGATGCTATTGTAGTTCGTTCAATGATGCTGTTGTAGTTCGTTCAATACGTTGGTTTCTGTAACCAACGTTCAACTAGGTTTCCACTTGTCTTTCAGCAATCAATCAATCAATCAATGCAATAATCGATGCAATAAGCAATATTAATAGTCATAGGCAGATCAATTCAATCTATCAATTCCGGGAAAATCAGAAATCATACGAAAATCGGGCAGAGTAACGGTAGTCTATCGAAATTACACAAAAATCCTGCAAAAAGACAAATTCTGAATTTCGCCAAATTACAACGGAATAACCACGGCATCAATGCAAGACTATCAATCTATAGAATCCAAATCAAATCAAGTCCTGATAATTTCCTATTCAATTAAAAGCGCGTAGAATCAATTCCGACCGATAAAATCTTCGTAGAATACAGTCAAATCGTGTACAATAATCATATCTATAACATACTAGAAGTTGTGCGGTGAAAGTTGTGTCAAATCAAAATCATGTCGAAAAGTCGACTACGAAAATACAAAACAGATCCCAACTCGGTCAAAACACAATATCTTCGAAAACAGAAGTAAGGTTCGGAGTCCTTACCACGAGACAAACAAACTATTCAACAGCAACGAACGACGAAAATCGCTCCGCGGGCCTCAAATTCGGACTTCTTCCTTTGCTTTTCCGCTCCTTCTCTCTCCTCAGATATTTTGATTTTATAAAAATGTTTTCTCTCTCTTCAAAACGAGCTGATTTTCTTATATCAGTGAACTGATCGGCCAGGCCGATATTCACATCGTCCCGGGACGATCAGACCAATTCTGATCGTCCTGGACAGTTCCCAGGGCTATTGTCTGGCCGATCATTTCTACAGTACCGATCGGCCTGGACGATCTCCCGATCGGCCCGGACGATCCTGTCCAGAAATCATCTAGAAAACACTCCAGAAATCAGCTGTTCAATGCACTGATCGGCCTGGACGATCTCAACTTCGTCCTGGCCGATTCTGAGAGGAAAATCACTTTTCCAGCAGCTACAGCAAAGGAACGAGGTCTTACATCACCACTCCATATAACTCATTAATGATTGATATATTAAACTTATCTAACACCTTTTTTTTATTCAGAGCTCAATAATCTATACAAAATCTTCAACTATTGCCCTTCTTCTTCACCAACAACATAAGACTGAAGAAGGGACTAACACTGGGACAAATGATCTGGGCCTCCAATATCTCCTTGATCAGTCTCTCACAAGTTCATCTTTTTGAACATGTGGGTACCGGTAGGGTTGAACACTGATAGAGGATACCTCCTAGGTGTGTCAATATTTGGCACAACATGAAAACCCGACCCTAAGCCGACCCGAAAATTCTAAGTTAGGGTCAACCCGTTTGTGTCGTCGAACTAAATACACGTGATGTTATTAAATTTGAAATTGCATGCTCATAAAAGAACAATAAGAATTAATCAACTTCCCACATTAAACAAAAGAGTGAAGCCAACAAGATAGTGATTAAGCTCAGGCAATCAATTATATTATAGTATTCGGAGAACAAAATAATCAAATTAAATCAAACCCTGCTAATGTGGGGCTTTCAAAGAAAATCCCTCTGATAACAATTAGAATAATCACCATAAGCATCCACTCACACACGCTCATAATAAGGGATAAACAGAGAAACCTTCATAATTTTAACGATGCCACAATCGAGGAGTTAAAGATAAAAGGGTTGGGAGAAGAGTTCACCATTCTCAAGCTTCTGGACTTAGCTCCAACATTCTCCAGGATCCGGTCACCTATTGTTCGTGGATGCACTTTGAAGTAAACACACCTTATAGTCGACAAGGGATTAAAGTCCCGCAATGGTTGGGGTGTGGCCGGCCAAGGGAGGAAGATTTATTTCTCGTTCTTAGGTGAAAACATCAAGCGAAGGAGAAGAAGTGTAGAGAGGTGGGTGGGGGCTTATGGCCGGTCCTAGATAGGTGTTTAATTCCTTATTTGGGGTGATGAGTAAGGAAGGGCAGCAAACAGGAAACACTGAATTTAATTCCAATAATTAACAAAATTTTGGAATTGATTTCTTGTCTAGGTGGAATGCAAATTAAGACAAGAATCAATTGGGATTTGGTAGGAATTAATGGCTGCTTTAAGTGGATGAGAGATTGGGGGAGGTTTGAATTTGAATGTCCATAAATTAGGGGTAGGGAGGGGGCGGCACACCCTAATGGGAGGGGCATAGATTGGGGAGCATTAATGGGAAAGTAATAATTAGAGGCAAGAGGGGTGGGGCAGCAAAGCTAGGGAGAGGGAATTAATGAGAGGGTTTAAATGGGTTGCTAAATTTAAACCACTAAATTGGGAAGGAAATTTAGGGCAAGCTCTATTCAAATTAATATTAACATGATTGGGGGAAACCTTCCTAACATAACTCTCCTCATTTTGGAAAGAAATTTCAAATTCAAATTTACTTGAATATGACATTATTGACTTTCCAAATTTATAATGAGTCTAGTTAGAAAAGTATTGAATGTTAGGTTTGAAATTTTGGGAGTCAAAGGAAGGGGTGGTGGCTAGCGGCTAGGAGGGGAGGTGGAGCCGGCAGTTTCATGGTGGTTGGCCAAACATAGGGGGAAGGGGGAGGCCGGCGACTAGGAGGAAAGGAGGAGCCGGTGGTTTGGTGGGGTAGGCCAAGTGTAGGGGGAGAGAGGGGCCAACGACTTGGAGGAGAGGAGGGGAGGGAAGTTCCTACGGCTGACGGGCGGTGCCTTGCCCTTACCTAAGGACTTCAAACTCTCACAACTCTCCAAGAAACAAGGTGCACAAATTTTTTCATTCATAATAATCATCATTCTCTCTAAAGAGGGGGAGGGGTCTAGAAATAGCCAAAATACAATGACTTGTCTAATGACAAAAGTACCCCCTTGGGTCACATAAGCCTACTCCCTCAAGTGAGGATAAAATTAGAAAAGATACATAAATAAATCAAATACATATAAAAGCTCAGAAATAAAGTGGTCCAATCATAGCTGTAGATCTTCGGCCCCTTCTTTGATAAACTTTCCACGGTCGGATGTCCTCATCACTTTGTCAAATGAGTTGGGTTCAGGTTCAGAAAATCGACCATCTTCAAAAAATAGGTTCTCGAAACCCCGAGCTTGACCTGGACCAACCCGAAATGATTCCCTCATGTATGCTGCACTCGTGACTCGCGAATCAACTAAGCATGAAGGGCCTCGCCGTTCGCCTCTCTCGCCGTCCCATGGCCCTACCCACCGCTGTCCCGCTGCCCCACATATCGCCATTCCGTGGACCCATCATCTCTCCAAGTCTCTAACGATGTTTCTTCCTAGGCTAAACCATAGGGGCTAAGCTCTCCCGCTGACCGTTGTTCCTCCGAGTCTCCGACTGCCTCTCTGGCTCTCCCCTATTTAACTATTACCGAAGTGACTGGACTATCTCTAGAACCTCCTCATCTTTCTCCATGCTTCCCCATCTTTCGAGGCTCTAGATCTTCACCAAGAATCCCATCCCTGCTCCCTGGATTGCCCTCACCATGGTCTTAAGAAAAACTTTAGTTTTGGACATACTAGGATCCCTTGATCCTCACCTTCCTCTCTATCACCTTGAATTTTATAGTCAATGCCTTCTAGTCCACCTTGGTCTCTCCTAGGGTTTACAACTACTTCATGCCCAAAATTACATATGTGCTCCCTAACTATAAGGGAAGGAAATCCTCTCTCACCTAGATCTTCTACAATATCACCATCAGTTCGGGCAGATACCTCCACTCTTCTCCACCTTCTCTATTCCCATCATCACCTCAAAATATTCCGTATCGACCAGCTTCTGCCCCAACCGATTCACCACCTGGTTGGAGATGAAATTGTGGGTCGCTCCACTGTCCACCAGAACTACCAGTGATTCTTCTCCTATATGCTCCATCACCTTCATAGCATGATTTGAGGTAAACCTCACCACTAAGTTCAGGGAGATCTCCGCCACATCTAGGTGCAAATGCTCCTCCTTATTAACCACCTTCTTGAGAGTCTCCCACTCCTTATTACTGACTGTAAGTACCTGCAACGAACAATCCTTGTAGTGGTGGACCAGTGCAAACTTCTCATCACAACATAATCTCCTAGCCTGCTTCTCCTGAAACTTTGTTTTAGTCAGCCACTTGAAATTTCCCCTTAGCCTTGCTATTTCTCTCTAAATGAGAATAGAATGTACCTTTGGTGCCAAAAAAGTTGTCGTCATCCGGTATGAAGCTCTCGTATTGCTTCCCTTGCTACCTTTCTCAAGTGAGTTTTTGTCCTCCACCGACTAGGTTAGCTCCATAACCTCCTCCAACCCTCATGGCTTTAATAATAGGACAACAATCCTAATCTCTGGCTTGAACATTTTCATGAAATTCTCCTCCAACACTTCTCAAATAGCCTCCCAATCAGTTAGAAAGGTACCCAAACCTCTATTGATAATCCATCATTGTCCCTTCTTGAACTAGAGCAAAGAATAGCTCGTAGAAGTCTCTTTCCCAACTGGTTCAGAAACGTTCTAATAAACTATTTTGAACTCCCTTCACAATCGAATTGGATATCTCATGTCTCTCCACTGATACCAAGATAAGGCCTTTTCCTCCAAGCATAGAGCCGCCACCGTGAGTCTCTCATCCATCAGCCCATTCACCGCAAAGTATTTCTCCGCCCTATAGATCCACCCATGAGCATATTCTCTCTAAAAAATGAGCATATTGAGTTTTCTCACTCTCGCATCCCCTTCGCCCTAACTTCCTCACCTCGGGCTCCTCCCACGTGGCGATTGTTGTGATCTCTCCATTTTTTCTCCCACCCCTCCTTTCATAGATATCTTCTTACTCAAAATCAACCCTCACCATTTCTTCCTCCCAAATTCTCCTCATATCATATCCTTCACCCATTTTCCTCCTGCTTATTGGTTCAAACGGTGGCATATTTTCCCTGTTACAAAAGATTTCTACCCTTCGATCATCCCCCATTGTGCTGATATTGGGGTTTCCCCCATTTCCTTGGACACCCTCCAGTGCTCTAACCTCTGATGTTGCCTGTTGGTTGTGAAGCTCCAATATTTTCTTCATCATGTCCTCTAAGTTAGAAAACATTCATTCCATGGATGTCATACGTTCCTTAATTTCATATTTGAGTTGGCTAACTTCTCATGCTAGTTTCTTTTTCAAATCATCCATTTTTTTCGGCGTCATAGGCTCCTAATCATGCTTTTATACCAATTTGTAAGATTTTGATCAAGATACAAGTTGATCTACTATTCGAGAGGTAGATCAACTCTCCACAAACTATAGGCGCTGCTAGGAACAACTCCTAAAAAAATTACAACAAACACACAAATCACATCATGAAAATCAAATAAACCTAATTCAAATAAGCCCCATTTCTTTAAATAATTTATTCCTAATTCTCTCCCAAATATGAATTCAAATCAGCCCCCCTTACCCTAAATAAACTCTCATAATTTCCTCCCAAGTTTGGTTTCCTATGGTAATTAATTAAAAGTGGAATTATTCCCCTTTTGATCCCCCTCTTTCCTTGCCCGTTGTCCATCTTAGTGGGGTGCATAGCCTCATCGGTCCATCAAAGGCTAAGAAGCTTCTTAGTGACTTTTTCAAAACTCTACTTCCCACGAAATATGCGAAGAAATGCGAAGAGGAAATGACGGTGAGGAAAAGTAAACCCTAAATAGGCATAAGGCTTTAAGAAGAGCATAGATGTACCAAAGAAGAGAAATTATAGAAATAGACAACTAATGCAAAGAAAAATAATAATTCATTGTAGGTCACAGGAAAAGAGAACCAACCAATTGGATAATATGACAATTAAATTTTTCTTGTAGTTATAATTGATTTTTAGGTTTATATTTAAAAGTTAGAGGTTTTTTTTTTTTTTGTATTTCTATCTTTAGTTTAATATTTTATTAATTAATAATTAATTATTATTTAATAAATAATTAGTATTATTTTATTAGAATTACATTTTCAATGAATTAATTTCCTTAAATCTTGAGTTATGTTGCTAAACAGTTTCGCATGATTTACTAGGATTTAACATCTTTCAAGCCAAACAGTCTGTAATATTTGCTCATGATTTAATAAATTCCGATTTCCAAGATTTACTAAATCTTACTTGAATCCAAACAACCCTTAAATCACTCAAGTTTATATTCGATTATCTTATCTTCAATGGATGTCACTTCAATCATTTCTATTATTTAATAATTTTTAATCTTATATATTTTTTTAAATTCTTCCACTGTTCATTTTAACATCCTCTTTTTTGCTACATTCAACTTAGATATCAATGACTTTTTTACTGTCCAATACATAGATCCAAAATTATGTAATCAACAATTTCTTTCCAAAATTAAAATTTAAAACTATATTCTAATCTAACTTAAGAAGCACAAGCATTTACCACATTCATAATGTTTTGTTAATAATTATCTTAATAGCAATCGCTCTATCAATAGTCTATTCACCTAAACTATTTAATCTTGTAGCTAGCATATGGATATTATTATTATTATTATTATTATTATTATTATTATTATTATCACCATCATCACAAGCATTTACCAATTTATTACAAACCTTTCCACTATTCTTTAAATCTTGTTCTTTTTATTAATTTTTTCAATGTGCAATAACTTATGGCCTTCCCAATGTCATTTTTTTTTTCTTTTTTTTTTTTCATCCAGTTTCTTGTAAACAAGTAATATTTATTCTTCTTTTAATCATTGCTGACATGAATTCTCTTAACTTCTCATTTAAAGCCCTTAAATTCTATATAACAAATCTAACCTTAGATTTAGACCCAATCAATCCTTATTCCTCATCATAATCAGGTTAAGTTGTGCTCATCACTTAAGTGTGATGTCCTACCTTAACATTTCCTACTTTTCACATCAATCAACCTAAGTTGCAGCACACCATTTAGGGTGACATCCTAATAGACTCTTGCGTACTTATCACCATGAGCATGCTAGATCATGATGCATCACTTTTGGATGCTAAGAATTTTCATATTTAGATTCATTTCATTAGTTTTGACGATTTTTATAGTTGGTTATCAACTTAACATCAACCCTTAACTTTTCTCATTTGGGCAAGCAATGATTCTTATCAAAGGATAAAATTCTAAGAAATAATAATAATAATAATAATAATAATAATATAACAACAACAACAACAAATCTTTATCCTATTATGTGGGGTCAGCTACATGAATCCTTTTTCTCCATTGTGCCCTGTTAAAAGTTATATTCTCGTTTAAATCTAATAAAGAAATGTCATTTATAATATTTTAAAACTAAGTCTATTTAGGTTTGTCTCTATCTTTTTTAATATAAGTCAAATCTAATACATCTAATTTCTTAACCGGGTCACAGAAGGCTGCCGTTTTATGTGACCAAACCATCTAAGGCGACTCTCTCTAATCTTATCTTCCATTGGAGCTACTCCAACCTTTTCATGTATATATTCATTTCGTATCCTGTCACTAACAGTAAAGCTACTCATCCAACTGAGCATCCTCATCTTTGCAACACTTAACTTAATATTATGCTTCTCTTTTAATGACTAACATTATGCACCATAAATCATTACAGGTCTAATCACCATCTTATAGAATTTTCCTCTAAGTTTGAGGGGGACATTTCTATAACACAACAAGTCTGATGCATTCATTCACTTCACGCTACTGTTAGAGGACAAGTCTTGCAGGAAAACCTAAAATGCTCAACCAAAATTTCTTTCTTTCCTTTTTTTTTTTTTGTAAAGAGGTAACAAATCCTCTATTCTGCTAGTTTTCTGGAATACCATTCCGTGTTACACTTATCATTATCTTTTTTTATTTTTTGACTCACTTAAAGCCTCGCTTGTTTCTCTTTTGCATGACATCAAATTCTTCTTTTAATTGCTATATTCTTCTGCTATTTTTTCTTTTCCTTGTACTACTCTTGCTACTTTGTGAAAGTTCAATCAAGTAACCCTATGTTCACTTATTTTTTTATTTATCCTGAGATTATCATATATCTTTCAGTGCTTCTTATATTAAAGCTTTAATTTTCGATGTTACTGTCATTCTTTCATTATGCCATTCTCCTTCCATTCAAAATTTCATTTATAGACATATCTTGCTAGTTTGTTTTTGGCCATTAAACTACATCACTTATGGTGGTTGTTAATGGTTTGTTATAAAGATGCATCAGCTGTGAAGGCAAATTTGATCATCAGAATTAATTATTTTTTGCAAGAAGATTGGTTTTTATTATTGCAAATTTCAACATGGATTTGTTTCCTGTACTGAAACAGCATGTTTTGGTTGTTCTACCCTGTTGGCGTCGTTGTTTTTTATGTGGCTTTATCTTAGATACCTTATTGAGTTCTATCTTTTTGAAGATTCAAAGGAGAACAAATGAAACTATTTCTTACTTTAACTAAAGGTGGAAATTTGTTTCAATAGTCATGTATCAATGTTTTCTTGTATTAGATGAATTTGTGGATCTGGTATGAAATAGATGTCTCGTACTTTTAAAAATTTTATTTGATTCATGGGATTTGATATAAGATTTATGAGATTGCTGTCCCTAAATGCAAGAGATTGATGTTCTTAAATGCAATGCGAATTTGCTTCTAGGATTTGCTCCTCTGTTTTGTTCGTATGAGGAATAATAAGATTTTTGTGAAATTGACATGCTAGAGGAGGATGCCTATTTGTTAGAAGCATACACTAGGTTAAGATGAACTGCATTGCAAACATATTATATATATATATATATATATATATATATATATATATATATATATATATATATATATATATATATATATATATATATACTATCTGAAGTTGAAAAGGCCAAGGAGTTTACAAGAGCCAAAAACAAACGAGGTATGTTTTTTCCGTGTTCAGGATAGAGTTTTGATTGCTCTCAGCCTTTTATTTATCTTCGAACTTACCATTCCTTTCAACATACTGTTATTTCTTTGTATTATTGTAAGAGAGAGTGTCTTCGTGGGAAATAGTGGTGTGCTTATGTATGGCTGGATGATATTCTATCTTACTTTATAGTCTAAAATAAAAGGAAACATAATAACTAATGATTATTTTAGAGAGCTGCTTAGAGTAGGATTATCATCAATTAATGATCAAGTAATGGAACCTCTTTTTTGGCGTTACGAGCATGCACAAAATCAATAAAATTGATTAATAGATTGTGCAAAAGTTAGAGAAAGGAAAAGAGTTTAGATCAAAGGTGGTATCATGCATGCTAATAGCACTGAATAGCATGCTCCATGATGTATAGCGTGGTGCGGCACACCTCATTGCGTTGAAATGGTATGTGCTAGTTGCACCATGTATGGTAAATAGCATATAGACCCTGTTGCATGCTATTTTAATTTTGATGATTTAGGGTTTAAATTTAATATTAGTATTATTTATAATTTGTTTAATAGGTTAATATTTGCGGTGTTTATGAAGAAACCTACAATATTTGAGATCAATCTAAACAAAAAGACAATGCATCTTTATGTATGCATAAAACTCTTTTAATTGAGCATATAAAGGAAAGAAGATTTTGATTTAGAAAATAATGATGATGCATATAAAGGAAAGAAGACTATTTTGGCTTATTATTATGATGATGATGATGATTCTTAATATGATTATTTTATTTTTAAAAATAAATAGAGAAATGACCAAAATGGTCCCCGATTATTTGTCGGAACTATTTAGTCTCAGACCATATAAAATGTTTGATTTAGTCCCGGACTCCTTAAATATGAGACAAAATAATCCAGTGGTCAAAGTGGCAAAATTATAGTTAAAGCTTGTGATTAAAATTAAGAGTATTTTAGGAGTACACATTTTAAAAAAAAAAATTAGGAATACACATTTTATTGAAATTTTTACAAAATCTAATTTTATATATCTTATTTTCTCATTCTTAACAGTCGATTTCAAGTATAACAGGAGTGTATTGAGATCATACAAGTTGTCAAGCAAGATGATTTTTGTAATGAATAATTTGGTTTGATATTTATTTTATCTTGATTCCATTGTAACAAAATATATTATTTTTTATTTTTTTCATAAGCTTGGGTTTTCTTACTTTTCAACCTTCTTGTTATTTGCATCTGGATATGTATAGCCTTGCACATGAATATAAGAATCGGATGTGTTGGTTCATGATTGAACCAATCGTATGTTCAATTCGGCCCACTTTAAGAATCACCGGTTCGGCTGGCCTATCATTGAACCCATCCTAATTTCTTAGAACCAACTAATTTAATTATTCCCCCATTAAGCAGTTAAATAAATTAATTTAATAAGTTTAATATACAATATTTAGCTTAAATAAATTAATTTAAATTTATAGTATTTTTAATTTTATAGTGAGCATTAAATTCCTACAATAATCTACCAAGTGCCAAACCAAGGATTTTTCACGGCCCCATCACTCTATTTGAGTTGCCAACGCATGCATTGGAAATCTAAAATACTATGTAACTAATACTAAGATAAAGCTCCCAAATTTGAGATAAATAACAAATGCACTAACATTCTCAAGTTCATAGCACATGCACTAAATATTTTTAAATAGATTTTTAAATTAAATTTTATAATGTGAATAATATTTATTTTTTTATTAATCATTCTTAAAAAAATTATGTATTTAACTATAAATGATATAAAATTAATTTTTATCTATTTGTTAATTATAAATTATCCAACATAAATAATCTGGAGGTGAAAATTAATAATGTAAAGTTAGTGCTGTTGATTTTCCTGTAAGCAGCAAGCTGTCAAGAAAAACAGGGAAGAAGATAACAAAGTAGAAGAAGAATAGCATAGTATAATTTAGCTCCAAAATAATATCTTCATTCTCAGCATAATACAGATTATATAGAGAGAGTTAGTTAGAAAAGTAGTGATGTTGATTCTTTCTACAGACATCTAACGGTGATGATGAAAAAGGTCTGAGAATGAGCAGGCATCGTGGAGCAGACGAGGTGGAGCACAGAACAGAGCACAGCATAAGACGGCTTGGTTTTCAGGTTTGCTTATCAGCCCCCCTCAAGTTAACAATATCTGAAGTGATTGTTAACTTGTCACGTAGTTGAGCAAACCGAGTAGCACTGAGAGGCTTGGTGAAGAGATCAGCTGGTTGATCCTGAGTTGAAATATGATGAACTGAAATATACTGTGATTTGTTGCAGTCCCGAATGAAGTGAAAGTCAATTTCAATATGCTTTGTCCGGGCATGGAAGATAGGATTATTGGCTAAGGACAAAGCTGAGACATTATCGCAGTATAGTTTAGTTGGAGATGCTGTAGAAACCTGAAATTCAGATAATAGACGGCGAAGCCAGATAATGTCACAAGCTGCAGTAGAAAGAGCTCGGTATTCCGCTTCAGTGGATGATCGAGCAACAGAAGATTGTTTTTTGACTGTCCATGAGACTAGAGTTGCTCCAAGAAAGGCACAATAACCAGTGATAGACCGTCGGTCAGAGTGATCTGAAGCCCAATCGGAATCAGCAAAGGCTTGTAATTCAAGATTCGATCGGGTGATGGGTAAGCCGAGCTGCGTAGTACCTTGAACATGGCGTAGAACACGCTTTAATAGCTGAAAATGAAATTGTTGAGGACTATGCATGTGTTGACTAGGAAGTTGACAGCATATAGCAAATCCGGACGAGTGATAGTCAGGTATTGCAGCGAGCCGACAATTTGTCGAAAGAATTCTGGTCTCAAATATGCTATCAGATTCGGTTTGGTAGTTGAAGAAGTAACAGGTAAGGGAGTAAGCACTGGCTTGCAGTCAGACATGGCTGCTTTGTATAGAACTTCTGCTGCATATGAGGACTGATTAAGATGAAGTCCAGTTGGAGTGTGTTTGACCTGCAAGCCGAGGAAGTGGGAGAGCTGGCCCAAATTTCGCATGCTGAACCGAGAATGAAGAGCAAGAAGTAGTTTGTCAATTTCAGATTTAGAGTTGCCAGTGAGTAATATGTCATCAACGTACACTAATATATAAATCTGAATAGATTCTCGATGAAACAGAAGAAGCGAAGGATCCGCCATGCTAACTTGAAAGCCATAGGTGATAAGATAAGACGAAAACGTGGCAAACCATTGACAAGGTGCTTGTTTAAGTCCATAAATAGCTTTCTTTAGTAGACACACGTGATGAGGAAATTGAGGATCAACAAACCCAGTTGGTTGCTTCATATAGATAGTTTCATTTAAGTGGCCATGTAAGAAAGCATTGGACACATCTAATTGCAAGATAGGCCAATGCCGAGTGACTGCTACAGTGAGAAATAACCGAATGGTTGGAAATTTTGCAACTGGACTGAAAGTGTCATGATAATCTATACAATGTTCTTGATTAAATCCTTGAGCCACAAGTCTTGCTTTGCGACGAGCTATGGAACCATGCGAATTGAGTTTGGTTTTGAATAACCATTTGCAGCCTAAAACATTTTGGTTTTCTTTAGGTGGTACTAGAATCCAAGTACCTTGAGACTGTAATGCTTCAAACTCAGTGCTCATCGCTTTTCTCCAGTCAGCAATTTTAACAGCCTGATGAAAACTAGTCGGAGTAGATGGGACAACCATGTGCAACATGTCCAGAATTTTTTTCGGTTTAAGGGACCCTGTTTGTGCTCTTGTGATCATGGAATGTTTTGGAAGAGTGGGATTAGTTTGAGATGTATAATTGATATCTGGAGCGGAAACATCAATAGGAGAGGGATCAAAAGGATGTAGAGGAATATTGGAACGGCTGTCAAGAGAATTGGCTGGAGTGGATTGACTTGGTTTTTATGTGTTGGTTGGAATGGCTGTAATAAGTGTGGAGATAGGAACTAAGGTGGAGGGTATAATCTGATGAGAAGAGGTAGTAGGTACAGTAGGTATAGGTTGAGTAACAAAAGGAAATATGGACTCATGAAAATTGACGTGTCTAGAGATATAAACTCGACCTGTTATGTAGTCTAAACATTTGTAACCTTTGGAGTTAGAAGCATACCCAAGAAAGACGCATGGGATGGAACGAGGGGCAAGTTTGTGATGAAGTTTTGTAGGAATCCATGGATAGCATAGACAACCAAATACACGAAGATGCAAATAAGTGGGTGGATGACAGTATAGGGATTCATAAGGAGATTTATTATGGGAGGTTTTGGAAGGAAGCCGATTAATAATATAAACGGCAGTTTGAAGAGCATCAACCCAAAACTTGGGAGGAATATTAGCAGTAAAAAGTAAAGCGCGAATCGTCTCCAAAATATGTCTATGCTTGCGTTCAGCAATACCATTTTATTGAGGAGTATAAGGACAACTTGTTTGATGATACCAAAGTTAATTAAATGTTGCTTGAGGGTATTGTTAACATATTCACCTCCTCCATCAGTTCGAAGGATTTTTATTGGTTTTTGAAATTGATGTTCAACCATTCTTTTAAAATTTAAAAAGGTTGAACATACTTGAGATTTTGAATGTAATGGAAAAACCCAAGAGAATCGACTGAAGTCATCCACAAATAAAACATAATAACGATAAGATTGAACATATAATATTGGGGAAGGACCCCATACATCACTATGAATAAGTTCTAAACATTGAGAGGTACTAGTAGTAGATAAAGAGAAAGGTAGACGAATACATTTTGCTCTAGCACACGCATTACAAAGTTTATAATTAGCTAAGGAAGGGCTGATTGGTAAAATTGAGGAGAGCCAAGTAGAAGAAGACAACGAAGACGAAACAACAAAAGCAGTTGTATAGTTTTGTGATGGCACTGAATAAGCATATTTGGAGGCGTTAATTAGATAGAGACCATGTCGATTGGGTCCTTGGAGAATTGTCTTGTTGGTCCGGGAGTCCTTTATCACAAAACCATTAGCATCAAGAAGCACAAAACAGGGATTATCCGAAGTAAGTTTATGTATAGAAAGTAAATTGTGGGACAGTTGAGGTGTTGACCTCATTTTCGGCATCGGTCACTTACACTATCTTGTCTTGCATTTTGTAGATTGATCCACCTTGTATGCTACATCTCTTTGTGTTCGGTGAAGGGTTAAATTGCATATTTTGCCTCGGTTCGTTGTCGACCTTAGGATTTGCTCCTTTTGATCACATGTCCTCGATTTTATTTTAAAATATATGTGGTCGGGTCGATAACGATTCGATGTGATTTCACGCATTTGAGTCTTTATCGCACATGTTCGTTCCACGTGTAATATCTTTTGATCAGAACTTTGTTTTACGAAATGGACTGCTTGAGTGCATTCGGCTCGTCGAGACGAGTTCAAAAAGCCCGTTGGCACTTGAATCGGACACGGTTTTCATGTGCGTCAAGACCTTAATTAGATTATTCTTTAAATATTATATAATTATTTAAATGATTACATTATGTTGTGTTTTAAAATAATTTTTATTATTTTATGTTATTCTCTTTCTTACAGTAATATAATTTGCATGAATATATTTTATAAAAAAATTTAATATCTTAAAATTTTAGTAAAAAGAAAAAGAATTCAAACACTATTTATCATTTGTCTGCTATTGAATTTTCTTCTAGCAGAGCAAGCTTAGACATTTTTTTTGTGTTCTCCAACTACTCTCCTCACATGAGACGAAAAGGTTCGAAACCCAAGCGACAACTCTCTTCCTCACGTGAAAGGATTTGATCAGATTTGATTTTTTTTTTTGGTAAAAGAAAAAAAAGGGGGTTTGGAGGATAAAAAAGGGGCAGCAAGAAAAAGCTGGAAACAGAAAGAAAGAAGGCGCTGCTAGGGTTTTTTTCTCTTCTCTAGCTCAGCTGGTTTGTGCTCCGCCTTCCTCTTTCCTTCCCCTCCGGCTTTGCCGGAGGCTTCCTCGACCATGGATTCTTCTGCTCCACTTCTAGATTTTCCCCCTCTCCCTTCTGCTAGGGTTGTTTCCTCATCTCCTCTGCCTCAACGCAACTGGAATGCTGTTTTTTCTCCTAGTGTTCCTTCTTCCGACGAGCTGCACCTCTCTCACTTCCCCCAGGAACCTGAAATTGTTCCTTTTTATGGGGAAAAGTTGTCTACTGGAGCTGAAGACTGGAGTCGTTGTCTGGTCGGATATTCTATTGGTCGGAGGCCTTTCTATGAGGCTTTGCTTGGAGCGATCAAAAAAACGTGGAAGCTTAAAGGTTCGCTTGAAATGTTTTCGCTAAGTGACGGATTTTTTCTTTTTCGTTTTTCTTGTTCGGAAGACTTTGAAACTGTCTGGACCAAAGGCGTTTGGTTTCTTCTTGGTAAACCGTTTATCATGCAGAAGTGGCATCCTAAATTTAAGCCAAAAAGGGAAAATTTTACCTCAGTTCCAATTTGGGTGAAGATCCATGATCTTCCTCTCGCTTGTTGGAATTCTGAAGGGATCTCTCGTATCGCAAGCAAAATTGGGATCCCTCTAGCTGCGGACGCCCTCACCACGAAGAAGACCAGGCTGACCTATGCCAGAGTTTGTGTTCTGGTAGATTGCCATGCTTCCTACCCTGAAGAAATCAAAGTTTCTCTTGATGGGGATATTGTTGCTCTCAAAGTTCAGTATGAGTGGAGACCTTCTCCCTGTGCTCACTGTAAGTCTCTTGTTCACTTCTCATCCTTCTGCCCTTCTAAGCCGCAGGAAGAGGGTGATAAACCTAATGGTTTTTCCACTAATCTTCCTCCCCGGGGAAGAAGTCATAGCAGGAAACCAAATAACCGATCAGTCTCAAAACCTCATGACGGTAACCTAGCTTCCACTACACCCCCTGCTTTGGTTACTAAATCTATAAGTGTTCTTCCTGATCCAGGAAGTACCCAAGACAATGTTTCTCATTCCTCTCCTGACCACCCTGGTTCTGGCAATACAAACACTGTTGTTGAATTGAATGAACTTGGTCATGTTCTTCATTATCAACCTCATTCTCCATCTACTAAAAAACCAAACTCTGACCAATTTATCTCTTCTCTTAAAGACCTTAAGAGTAGGATTTCGGTGGTTCTGGAGGATGGTGTTGCTCCTTCTTCGGGACAATCTATACCCAACTTAAATTCGCCTACTGCGGAGAATTCTATTTCTTCTGGGGACGCTACCACTTCTGTTGTGAACTCTCAAGGAATTGTATCTCCAAACAGATTTGACTTATTAAAGGATAACGAGGAAGTGTCAAAGCCAGAGGATAACATCTCTGCTATGAATTCGGGATGTCCTGGTCCTAAGAACAAGTCTTCTATTAAACTACAAACTCAAGTGAATGCTAATGTCATTGGGGGAAAAAAATCGGCTAGGGGTAAGCAATCTAAGAAGCCCCAACCCACCCCCTCCTCATGATGTCTCTGCCGTCCATGGCTGCTTGGAACGTCCGGGGCTTTAACAGACCGGATAAAGTTCTGAGTTGTAAGCGCTTGCAGGCTTCTTTCAAGCTTGATCTGTTGTGTAATTTAGAAACTCGGATTCATCCTTCTGCTTTTCAAAATCCTTTTTTTGAGTCTAATCATATGATTTTCCCTTTTGAGAAAAGCTGCAATAATTTCAACTTTTCTTCCTCGGGGCGGATATGGGTCAAATGGAATTCTAGCAAGCTTGATTTTGCACCATCCTTTTTTTCCTCTCAATGCATTTCTGGATTGGTTACTGTCGGAAATCTCATCTCTTTTCATCTTTCTGTCATATATGCTTCTAACAGTAGTCTTGAAAGGAAAAATCTCTGGGAACAATTCGCTGAATTTTCCCCTCCTCCTGCCACCCCCTGGATTGTGCTTGGTGATTTTAATTGCTGCCGATTTGTTTCTGAAAAAATGGGAGGTTTGCCTCTCTCACAGGGCTCTTTGGTTGATTTTAACAGTATGATCTTTGATTACTGTTTGTTGGATCTTCAAACAGTTGGTAGTTATTTTACCTGGTTTAACCAGCAGACTGACAACCCGATACATATTAAGTTGGACAGGGCTCTGGTGAATGATGCTTGGATTAAAGAATTTCCTTCTTCTTTCTGCTCCATTCAAACTCCGTCTACTTCTGATCATTGCCCTCTCATTTTGCACTCAGGCGGTGTCTTCAATTCTAATCACAGATTCCTTTTCAAGAATTTTTGGACCAATCTTGACAGGTATTGGGGTATTGTCCTGGAAATTTTTTCCTGTCCTTTAACTGGAAATCCTTTATCCTCTTTGTGCAGCTCTCTCAAAAAGCTCAAAAGCAAAATTAAAAGTGAAGATTGGTCTAACTCTAATCTCATATATTCTCAACTTGAAGAGCAACTCAAATTACAATCTGCTTGTTTGGCCAAGGTGCAGGCCAATCCGTATGACCCTATTCTTAACTTTTCTCTTAAAGAGATCAATCATAGAGTCTTGGATCTCTCCTCTATGACTGCTTCGTGGATGATTCAAAGGGCAAAAGTGAAATGGTTTAAACAAGGTGAAGAGGATCTTAAATTTCTTTTTTCTAAGATCAAAAATAGGCAAGGCAGTAATAAGCAGGTGGTAAATTTATTTGCGGCTTTTCCTGGTAGAGACAACAGGGATGCAATCAGCTGCATTGTTCATCACTTCCAAGGGCTTCATAATTCTCCTTCCCCTTCTTCTTTGGATGTGAATCTATTTCCTATTGGCACTTCTCTTCCGAACTTCTATTGGGATATTTTAACTGCTACTGTTATGGAAAAGGAAATTAAAAGTTCTATTTTCTCGGGATCTTCCACCTCCTCTCCTGGACCGGATGGTTTCAACTACCATTTTTATAAAACTAGCTGGCATATCACTGGACCTTTAGTCTGTAAAGCAGTCAGATCTTTTTTTGCTAAAGGTTATATCCCGATGGGTGTTAAGTCGACTGTGTTGGCTCTTATTCCTAAAAGCAAAAATGTGGAGTCCATCTCTGATTTTAGACCGATTGCCTTATGCAACACTATTTACAAAATTATTGCAAAAACTTTGGCTAATCGTTTAAAGCCCATTATGCCTCTTCTTGTTAAGCATAATCAATCTGGTTTCGTTAAATCAAGGATTTCTACGGATAATATCATACTGGCAAAAGAAATTTTGGGCTTGGCTAGTAAAAGAAGTAGATACAAGTTTTTTTGTGCTAAACTTGACATTAGGAAAGCGTTTGATACGGTTTCCAGGGATTTTATTATATCCAGAATGTTTCAAAAAGGTTTTCCTTCCCCTTTTGTCAATTTGATTAAAGCTTGTATTACTGATGTGAATTTCTCTGTGTTGGTTAATGGGGCTCTTGAAGGTTTTTTCTCCTCTACCTCTGGGCTTAGGCAAGGCTGCCCGTTAAGTCCTTACCTTTTCTGCTTGGTTATGGATGCTTTTTCTGCTCTTGTTGATAATGGAGATTTTAAAGGGATAAGTGTGGATGGCTTCTCTCTTACCCATCTCTTGTATGCTGATGATGTTTTAGTTTTTGGGGAAGGAACCGTTGAAAATTGTCTTTGTCTAAAAAGTATTCTTGCCACCTTCTCTAATGCTACTGGACTTCATGTCAATCTTACTAAGAGCTCGATTATGTTTCCAAAATCAGTTACAAATCAGGAAGAGATCTGTCAAATTCTCTCTATTCACAACATATCTGATGTCATTACTTATCTTGGTATTCCATTGTCTTTTAATCGTCTCAAAGTTGCAGATTTTATTTCTTTAACTGATAGCATTGCAATTAAATTGTCGGGATGGAAAGCTAGTCTTCTATCCTTTGCTGGTAGACTTCAGTTCCTTAAATACACCATTTTGAACTCTATTGCTTATTGGATTCGGGGTGCCATTATACCCAAAACGGTTTCTAAGTTTTTCAGGAAAGTGTGCTCTAAGTTTCTGTTTTTTGGGGACTGCAATGCTGGGAGAAAAATGCACTTGGTTTCTTGGGACTCTGTCACCCGTCCTAAGGAGAATGGGGGACTTGGTTTACCTTCTCTTCCTGCTCTCCAATTTGCTTTTCACTGCTCCATTATTGCCCGGATGTATAACACACAGTCTCCTCTATCTCAATGGCTTACTGCTAGATACATCTCTCCCTGGAAACCGATCCCTTCTTTTGCCACAAAATTTTGGAGGACTGTTTGTTCTACAGCTGAGTTGGCTAGAGATAATTTCTCTTTTAAAATTACTAGTAATGCCCCTATCTCATTTCGATGGGACCACTGGGTAAACAATTCCAAATTGGAGGATTTCTTGACAATGCTTGATTGCAACTATCAGTTTCCTGCTTCTTTTTCTGATAGTCTTGTTAGAGATTTCATATTGGGGAACACTTGGATGCTTCCTTCGTGTTTTTCAAATCTTATGCAAAGCAATATCTTCAAAGTTAATATTGATGAGGGGGTTGTTTGTCTTTGGTGGGACAATAAGAAGCACTATAAACATCATGATTTTGTATTGAAATTTTACAAAAGTTACTCTACTGTAACTTGGCATAAACTTATTTGGAGACCTAGATCTGCCTTGAGGTTCTCGTGCACTACCTGGTTAGCTCTTGTTGGGGGTATTAAAACTGCTGAGGCTTTGCATTATCGGAATATCCAGGTTCCTTTAACTTGTAGTCTTTGTTTCTCTCATCAGGAAACTTCTGCGCATTTATTTTTTGGCTGTCAGTATTCCTTCAATATTATTAAAGCTTTAATTCCTGGGTCTAATTGTTTCTTGATGGAACCCTCTCTTTTACAAATTCTGGGTTGGATTGATGATGATGATTTGTGGACTGTTGAGAAGAAGTCCTTCTTCTCCTTAATTATCTGCTGTTGTGTTTATTTTATATGGAAAGAGAGAAATCAAAGAAGGTTTTGCAATATCTTGAACTGTTATAATTCCACGGTTTACTGCATTAAGAAAGCTGTTCATGCAAAGGTCTCAAACTGGAAAAACTCTTCTTTTCTGCTGGGAAAGTTATATTCTGGAAATGCCTCTCATATTTCATGATTCCGGGATATCTAACAGCTCGTTATGCTGGTATGCTGAAGTGGTTATGTGCTGCGACCGTTTGGAGCTTGCCTGTGACAATGATGCCGCTCCATCTCATCCCCTTGGACGGCTCTCGAGCAACCAGGGGACCGAATTCTTTGATGAACTATTTAATCTGTCTGAGTCCAGGCTATGTTGACATTGGAGCTCATCTAATTCTGGTTGTGATTTTTTGGGGGATATTCTTGTAATTTCAATTTTTTGTAGGCTGATTCTATAAAGCCTTTTTCTTTTGATTTACAGTTTTTGGGTTATAAGGTGGTTCTTTTTCCATTTTATACTTTTTGAGGCTCTCATGAGCTTGTTTTCTTATGTAACCTCAAGTTTTTTTTAATATACGGGCAAAGCCCAAATTTTCCCAAAAAAAAAAAAAAAAAAAGCTGGAAAAGGTTCACCCTCTTCCCCAGGGCAAATTATTGGGTCAGGTGACCGAAGCCATCTCTCCGTTCGGTCGCCAATAAAAATGCGCCATCTGTCAGTCGTTTTTTTAATTTAATATTAACGCTTTATGTCTTGTCAGAGTTAGCGACCCGACCCGATAACGCTATTCTATTGGCGAAGAAAGAATGGAAACGCCGCGCATTTTATTTTCGAGCGACATTTTCACTGTTACTCGAGCTCTCGGATTCCTCCATTACCTTCGGTTCTGCATTTGCTTATTCCTGCCGGAGGTAGACGACGATACTGTAGAAGACCAGCAATCAGGAAGAGGTATGGTTGCGCCTAACTTGCGCTTTACTTGCGCTTTCGTTGCGTTAAAGTTATATTGCCGTTAAATTTTAGGGTTTGGTTTACTTATAATTTTACCAATGTTTCCTTTCAAATATTTATTTTCTGATTTTTCACGCTTCTTCTCTTCGTAAATGGATGAAGCAAATGATACGAAAGGTTTACGCTATCTTCTAAGTTTTAGGGTTTAGTAATAGTTGTAAAACTAGAAATATATGTTCAATGTGGTTTTCAATTTTTTGGTTTTTTTTTATTTTAAACTTTTTTAAGCTAAATAATTACGAAATATAAGGTTGCGCTATGGTTGCGCTATGGTTGCGCTATGGTTGCGCTATGGTTGCGCTATGGTTGCGCTATGGTTGCGCTATTTTCATAGTTCTGATTTTTCTTTTTGTTATAGATGAGGACTCCCTATCAAAGGCCAGTAACATCTAGATGTTATGTTACTGCTTTCCGGAAACATTGTGATGCTTTTGCCGAGATCATAGATGATGAAGTGGAACAAACATTAAGAATTTGAACATTCATCAATTTTTGATGTTCCCCGCATTCCAGCAGTGTATACCACTTCTGTTTGAGATTCTTAAATTCTGGAGTCCTGCTGATGAGGGCTTCATCGTCCTTGGACATGTTCTGAAATTCACTACTGACGAGGTTTCTTTGTTGACAGGTAATATTTTGAATTTGGAATTTTTTATAGCTATATGTTTTTTGAACTTTTTAACAGCTGAAATTTTCTGACAGGTTTGCCCAACAGAGGCATTGATATCAAATGGAGGATTGATCCTCTAAATGGACCTCTGTCAACTGAAATAAAAAATGAAATGTCAATATTAGACAGATTAACTGATAATGCAACAAAAATAAAGACCTTTATTATGTTTTTGTTATCCAACCTTTTCTTTCCACTAAATAGTCATAAAACCCCTAGAAGGCTCACAACTGTTGCAAATAATTTAAGTGAGTTTAGTTCCATTAATTGGGCTTCTTCCTTAAGGAACTTCATGGTTGGGGAGTTCAATACAATTTTTGAGAAGTTTCAACAACAAAGACCATTGGGTTACATCAATGGCTTCTTTCCTCTTCTACTGGTAAGTTTCCACTCCTATTGGTTTTCTAAATGTTTAATGTTTTTAAATGTTAACATTAAATTTTTTTTTTTTGGCATTATACAGATTTGGTTTTTGGAACATTTTTCTTTGAATAAACCAACCGATTCAGAAATAAGACCACGTTTTCTTAGATGGCAGGGGTATACAGAATTATACTTTACTCAAGAAAATGCAGCCAAATTATTTAAATTTTTAAAGAAAAGTGAGGTAATTTTTTCATTTTATTGATGCAAATTATTTTATGGTTGCCCTAAGGTTGCGCTATACTTGCGCTATGGTTGCGCTATGGTTGCGCTATGGTTGCGCTATGGTTGCGCTATGGTTGCGCTATGGTTGCGCTATGATTTTTAATAATTTTTTTTTTTGGTTTTTGCAGATATTTATTTGTCTTGACAATGTTACCAATGAGGAGGCCGAAAAATACGGGGCCGACATTACTGCCATACAAAACTTGGATACCCGTTCAGGTCATGAACCACAAAAATTGCATTCACCACAGAAAAATAAGGCTTCCGCAAAAAAGAAAATTGACACCACCCCACCTCCCTCCCCACCTCCCTCTCCTCCTCTCCCTCCCCCTGATTCTCCTCATAATGAACCACCAGAAACTGAGTCTCTGCCGCCAACTCAGCCTTCTACTCGCCCACCTACAGAAAAAATTTCCACAAGTCAACCTTTTGCTGAACAGCCACCCATTAGAAGGGCAGATTTAGAGGCTGTTCAGAATAAATGTTTTGAAATGTTTGAGAAGATGTTAAGTAAAATTCAAGATAATGTGGGAGCAAGATTGGACAGAGTTGAAGATATTTTGGAGAAACTGCAGGCTGATCAAGACTCACTGAAGTACAAATTCATTGAATTTCAAATGCAGTGTGATCACAATCCAGATAAGCCGCATGTATCTACATCTGCCTCCACTTTCCAATCCGTGAACTTCCACAACAAAAATCCTTCAGGACAGGCACCAATACAAGATCATCCTCCACCTCCACCTCCACCTCCACCATTGGCCGAAGAAATTCTTCCACAACCACCAATACCTCCACCTCCACCTCCACCATTGGCCGAAGAAATTCTTCCACAATCACCAATACCCCCACAACAACCAATACTTCCAACTCCACCTCCACCTCAAAAGAGAAAAAGAGAAAATGATGAAAAAGAAGAGAGATCATCAAAACCAGTCATACCATACGTAAATAAGAATAAAGAGGTTATTTCTGTAGAAAATATAATAGTTCAGACAAGACCAGCATTGGAAAAAATGGATTATCCAGGGAAGCAATTTCTGACTGAGGAAAACCAACGAATGATGGATGAATTTTTCAAGAAATTTAATACAAAGTAAGCTATACTTGCGCTATACTTGCGCTATACTTGCGCTATACGTGCGCTATGCTTGCGCTATACTTGCGCTATACTTGCGCTATACTTGCGCTATACTTGCGCTATACTTGCGCTATACTTGCGCTATGGTTGCGCTATACTTGCGCTATGGTTGCGCTATACTTGCGCTATGGTTGCGCTATACTTGCGCTATACTTGCGCTATGGTTTTTTGAAATGGTTTTTTGAAGGTTGCGCTAAGGTTTTTTAAAGGTGCGTGTTAACATTAAATTTTTCTTTGTTTTTGTAGGGAACACGTAATTTTTCAATCTGGAAATATCGAAATAAAAAGATCAGATATTGACATGCTGCTTACAAATGATTGGTTAGCAGATAACCATGTAGATGCTTTTGCTTTCTTTTTACTTGAGCAGAGTAGGTTAATGGCGGAGAAATTTCATCCTTACTTGTACATTTCTCCATTGTACAGGGTAAGTATAAATAATATTTTAATCCTTTTTTTCACTTTAGTTTTTCCTTATAGAACTAAGTTATTGCAGGTTTACAAGTCATACAGTATGGATTATCAAATTTTTATCAATCACATTAATCCTGTTTCAATTCAAGAAAGCAAACTTATTGTACTTCCCATAATTCACGAGAAGCATTGGGTTCTTCTTGTTGGAAAATTGAAGGAGAAGGTCTGGAAAATGTATGATTCATTACCAAATCCTGAACACAAGAATATTTGTCATACAGTTGTAAGTTCAAATTCATATTTCAAGTTATATCCAGATTACTATGTTTATATACATAATATAAATTTTTATAATGTTTTATTCGTACAGATAAAGTATTTGCACGAGGACACCACAGGATGCTTTTCAAGCGATATTACGAAATGGAATGTCCAGGCGGTTCGTGGAATTCCAACACAATCAAACGACTACGATTGCGGAATCTTCGTTTGTAAATATATGGAAAAGGCCGTGCGAAGAAAAAAACCAGACTGGAATGCTCTTAAAGATTGGCAAAAGCATATGCCTAAATTTAGGGCAGAGTTTGCATTTTTTCTTTTTCTACAAACAAAGAAGTAAACAATCTGTAACTTGTTGTAAATATTGTCCATGATTTATAAATGTACATTTTATTATATTTTTATATACTTTTTGATTGTTGTATAAAATGTGCACATACTGTTATATTCTGTTTATTAATGAGCATTCTCTAAAATCTGTTATATTCCGTAAAGCGCAACAATAGCTAAACTATAGCGCAAGTATAGCGCAACCATAGCGCAACCATAGCGCAAGTATAGCGCAACCATAGCGCAAGTATAGCGCAACCATAGCGCAACCGTAGCGCAAGTATAGCGCAACCTTAGGGCAAGTATAGCGCAGCCATAGCGCAACCGTAGCGCAAGTATAGCGCAAGTATAGCGCAAGTATAGGGCAACCATATATTTCGTAATTATTTAGCTTAAAAAAGTTTAAAATAAAAAAAAACCAAATTACATAAGTCCAAATAGATGATTTATAAAAAATTTTTTATTACAACCAATAAATGAAATCATTAAGTCCAAATAAATATTATTACATTGCAAATTCATTAAATTCCAACTCCGAAGAAAGAAAATCCATCATCAACTTGGTGTATTCAGCTCCAGGTTGGCATGATGGTATGCCGGTTATATATTCCTCACTGAAACATTCAGGCATGCTTGAAAAGTTCATCTGTGTTGAAGAAGGTTGTGTTGAAGAAGGTTCCTCCAATGGATTATCCCCCACCAAAGGTTTCTTATCTGTAAGAAACTAGAGCTTTAGTATTAGGATTATGAATTAAATAATTAACAAATTATTAAAAACTTACTTTTAGGCCGTTTCTTCTTCTCCCAATGGCTTTTCAGTCTTGCATTTGATATGCCTTTAGGTCTACGCTTTAGAGGATCTTTCAAATCTGCAGTTCCACCTTGGGAACTAGCAACATCCTTCTGATTTCTTTTCTTGCCACCAAGAATTAAGTATAATTTTTTATACATGTCTTGCAATGAGGAAAGAATAAACTCCTCTGCCTCTTCATTCCCTTGAGCTTCCGTGCTCATTTGATATGCAAACCTGCTAACCTGATTTCTGAATATGAATCCCCTACCACTTTGGAAATTATTACTTCTTTGAGAATTAAGGAAGTAACCTGAATAAAAAACTTGTCGAGCCCTTGCTGACCAACGAAGTAATAAGTACTTCTCAGGGAATTTAGCCATATCCAACTGTTTAAAAACCCTCAAACAATGAGAACACAGCAATCCCATGGTTTCATACTTCTTACAGCTGCATTGAATGTTACCTTCTGTTGCATCAAAGTGAACAACCCAAGGATGGTTTTGATTCTTTTTCTCTATGTAGTTGACTATATACTTTGAAGAATCAGTCGAGACAAAATCTATACTCATTTCTCCCACAGCCTTTATAAATTCTTCCTCAAAAATTGAATATATTCTTCTTGAGTAATATCTAGCAGCTTGTTTTAATATTGAGCTGTTCTTTATCACGGGAACAATTTCAGATTGACTGCATTTGTAATCCTCATCTTGCTCATTTCGCCGCCAATTCATCAGTACCTTTTCCAAGCCAAGAAAGCAATCAGTTAATGAACTTGTTGGCTTTGAAATGCCATGACACACATTATTAGTACACTCACTACGCTGCGTTGATAAAATGCCCATGCAAAAGGAATCCTTGTTGAAAGCAGTTGACCACTTTCTCCTTATCTTATAAAGATCCTGCAACCATTCATGATTATGAAGATTCCCTTCCTTGATCATTTCATTCCACGCTTCCTCAAACACTTCCTCAGAATCACACCACCTCATACACTTATGGAAGAGTCCTCTAACTTTATTATTGCTATTGTAGATGGAAACTTTTGGAAATTTTTATATGTTCACCCTCTTCCCCAGACAGAGATCCTCTCCACACAGAGATATGCAGCACAAGCTCTCCACAGGATGCGGGGCGGACTCTTCTCTTGGATTCTCACGCGCATAGCAAAAGGTCCTCCCCTCTCCCTCTCTGGATCTATCGTCGGCCTTCTAGACGCCGACTGGCAGGATCTCCACCTCAGGCCGTCGAGCATCTCATATCTACTTGCTCCCGACCAGCAGCTGAGCTTCGTCGAGCTCTGGCCCACTCACGCCCCCTGGCTCTCGGTCTCTCCTTCATGCCAAGACCCCTTCCTGTTTCTCCCTGGAGTTCGGCCTCCCTACTCCATGGCTCCCGGTTCGCACGAACAAGAGAAGCCGAGGCCTTCCCAAAGCCATCCAGTCCGTGCCGAAGCCAAAGCCCCTCCATTCTCCGCTCAGTCTCTGTGGCTCGCAAAATCCAGGACCGATCTCCTTGGCAAAGTGAGCTTCTTCTTCTTCTTCTCCTTCCTCTTCCTCTTTTTCCACTTCTTCTTCTTTCTCCCGTATTTCTCCTTCTTCTTTCTAGCTCTTTTCTTCTTTAAGCTTGATGGAGATTATGTGATTATTTCATCAAAGAGAGCTGTATAAAATTTATTTGTTCGTTGTTATGGTAAATCTCAAACAGTTTTGAGAATAAAGATATCCCTTCTTTTATTATTTCATAAACATTTCATTTAGATGAGCAAGCTATGTAACTTTGCAAAATGTGGGCGTGCTCTATGGCAAACTTGGTGTTGTTTATTACTACATTCCTTGTGTACATATGCAGGAATTTTTATTCTTTAATGATTTATAGCATGTAGCATATGGTGTATAATCTCATGGATAAATCATAAGAAATTATAATGTCTTTCAATAGATGTATGTAAGGTGTATGTCTTTTGGCCTCTAAAGAAATAGTATGGATATTCGGTCAAGAAAGAGATATGGGAAGACACATTTCCATCTTATTTTACTTATGCTTTTGAGAGAATGTTATAATGTGGTAAGACATTCATGTACTTACGATTCTTTTCTTTTAGAAAGCGATATGCTCAAAAATATTCCTTCGATTCACCTTATGAAAGTCTTGTGAATTATTTGAATTAAAAGACGTTAAACTCGCACTTCGTTTCAAAGGTTAGTGGTAATTGTATGAATCGTAACCATGTGAAGAAGTTCTCGTATTCGTTCTTATCGTAAACGACATTTAACATGAGTATTAAATTTCTTCTATTTGGCAAACAAAGAAAGTATTAAAGTTTATTTAGTGACGTGCTTTGGTCGATATTATTTTCCATGGGTTTCAACTGATTTTATCAATTTGACGAGTGTTACTCATTGTCAAAGAATAAAAAAATGTATTTCTTTCTAAGAATGAAAATGTATTTCTTTAAGCTTTAGCTATAAATCGGATGCATATTTTATTAATCACACCACATGATAAATTCAACCCATCTTGTATTTGCAAATAATATGACGCAATTGTATTTTAAAAAAAAAATTATTTAGTTCTACCTTTGAAAAGTCTTATGAATGATAATAAAAAATGTGTGAGCTACGTTCGTTCCACTCAACGTTAAGAAAGATAAGTTTCACAAATTCGTTCTTCTGTAAACGGATAGATATGTGTTTCTCATGTTGGTTGGTTCCTTCTCCTTAAAGGGCTTAATGATAGTTGACGGATTAACCTTTCCTTAAAGATTCTTTTTATTTTTTTTTTATCCCTTTCATGAGTGTGGAAGAGAACAATACTTAGGATCATGACTTCCTTTATTTGTTTCTTTCTTGAAATAAAAATAACAGTTAACGCCATGTCTCTTTTATATACTAGTATGGATTTTCTTGAATAAACCATATATGTTTTGATGCCCATTATTTATTCTTTGAGTTATTTTTTTTATGAGGCTTAAAAAAAAAAGAAAAAGAGAGAAGGCATTTCTTATACTTTTATCATGAATTATGATTAATTTTAAATTAGCTATTTTTTTTTTATAATAGATTCATATGGCATCATTTGTGATTTATACGGTATGAACCTTTTATGTTGATTCAATTTAATGAGTCTTGTGAATATTGCATACAAACTATTTGAAGAAATGCTCTTAAGAAAAATATTATAATAAAAATGTCTTTTTGTTATCTTGTCAGAATCCCATGTGAATGCCAAGAATTTTTGTCACCACTAAGAGCACTTGAAAGGTTTTAAATATGATAAATTGTCATTAAATTGAAGGTAAATTTTAAATGTGTTCTTATACAAAGCAGATTCATATTCTTATTTTGTTGGACCATGTTGGAGTCAATAGTTGTCATGAAATTTGTGCATATCTCAACTAGCTTGTCAATGCATGGTTTCTTACTCATCTTAAAACTATGGCGTTGATAAAAGAGTGTTAGTTTTATATCTTTGACATCAAAACCATTGCATCAGATAAAGGCCCTCACATTATTATGGTTTGGATGAAATTGTTATACTTCTCTGGTTGTTAAAAAAAATGTCCCATGCTAGATTAAGTACCTCTTGCATGCACCGTTCCAATTTATCCAACATATATATATATATTTCATTATTAGATTGAATTTTAATATTGCGTACAGATTTGTTACCAAACAAGTTCCATGAGTTCATTAAAAAAAAACTTTACAATGTATGTTTGGAGCTATGTAGTGTAAAAAAAAAATTTATGCTTATGTCATTGCACAATAAATGTATAATATCCCTCTATATTTTGTGTTTATAAAGTTTCACATACTTTATATATAACATAGCTTACCGCCAATCCCCTTGACTTATATCAATGAATTTTACATGTTTTGAATTTATTCTTCTTGTGCACTATGTGATAGCAAGTTTTCATATACTCACTATGTAGATGCATGTGTTGTGTCAATAAGCTGCTATGTGATCTATGTATACATTTTCTTTATGCTTTACATTAGAAAACCTTTACTTTGCTTATGTTTTAGTTGATGATACACACTTGATTGATAGATACAAATTGTCTAGTAATTAGATTATTATTAACTTGCTTCTCTTTTTGAATAGTGCCTGCTCTCACTCCATATTTGCATTCTTCTTATTATTTTGCGAGGAAACATCGAGTCTTGCATATGCGTTGATCAACTGGTCGTTTGTATGGGAGCTTCTAAGTGGGCACGCCTGGGTATGGTATACCTTGATAGTCCTGTAGAGACTTATCATTGTATTGTCGAATGGTTACACATTAGCACACACGTTTGACTGCTTTCATTTTTCCACCCAAATATACTTGCTAGGATGTTTAGTTAGCCGACCATAGGTTAGTCCACTAACGAAGCTTTGGCCTTGTGGGCCAAAGCTCGCCCCCCTGTCATGAAACCTAGAGACCCTTATGGTTATTTTAGGCCTGTAGTGTAGGCCACCTATATATGTCATATGCATCGTTTTTTTCACACGAAGTGGGCACCGCTAGGATGGTTTTCTTTGGATTTTAAAATGATTAAATAACTCTAAAAATTGTTTCTTAATGATTTTAGGCCTCTTAATGTATCTTTCATAAGCATGCTAATAAATAAAATATAAGCTCTAGTATGTTAGGTAGTTTCTCTTGATTAGCTCATGATTACAACTCCTAAAAATTCTTCAATTAATCTATAATCTCTAAAATTCCCTTAACTAATATACAGCTTTAAAATCATTAATTATTCTAATTGAATCTTAAAATATGTAAAATAAATCTCTAACTAACTCCTAATCTAATCACATATGATAATCTACATTAATTAAAGTGAAACTAAATTAAAATCATTAAAATCCTCACAATTGACTTTCTTGTGTTTAATAAGACATTAAGATACTAATGTTTGAACATTATCTAAAGTCTCCTAATTATAAGCAAACTAAAATGAACTTATTGAAGGAGCAAATGAATTTCAAGACATTTCTTAATGCCTTAACCTATATGAAATTTACATTCACCTTTGTGCTTTAATTTAAAAAATGTGCAAACGTCTATGTAAATTGTCCCTTCCTTAGAAAAGATTAAATCCATCTTTAAGGATCTAAACCAACTACCTTAGTCACCCAAGTGTTATAACTTAGGTCAGGTAGAACTCATGTACATCTCTATAGGTAGCGTGACATTCCACTTTCATGTCAGCCCTTTAAAAATAAATTTACCTTAGACATAGGAAGCTTAGGATTTTTTCTTTTCATGGTGGGTAGTAGGCCCATCTTAGTGGTGTCACCTTTAACCATTCCTCGAGTCCTAGATTATTACCAAGGGAAGGACTAACCAACCCTTGCCACCTTTTAATATTTTCAGCCTCAATTAGGAGTAGCATTGAGGATGGGCCATTTGCCCCTCAATTCTTTATAATCTTAGTATAGGCTAGGGCCTAAGTCTTTAGGCCTTTGATAACTTAATAACTCAAATTCTAATCCCTAAATTGAGTTTTAATTAATTCATCTCAAATGATTAAACACTTAAATAAAACCTTGAGGGCTAATAAATTAAACCATAAGAACTCGACCTTATAACTCAAACCACCCACCTAATTTGGGGTAGTTAGGTACACTTTTTTGCACACACTTAGGTGTTGGATATGACACTTTTTATAGGCATCATAGGGTAGGGTGTAGCTAGGATAACCCTTTTTATACTTTCTTTCTTTTACATTTTGCATATGTGATGATTGTTTTTGGTTTAGCTTGTTTTTTTATTGCTTTCTTTTCTTTGTGATTGATGAGTGGGCGCTTGCTCTTAAGTGGTTAGATTTTTTTTTTTAGAAATATCTTCTGCAGGTAGCCATGTTCCTAAAGGGCAATATAAAAAATGCTGTCATCATAAATATGCTCTTTAATAGGTACTGCGACGAATGCTAAAAAGCCCCTTGGGAATATGGCCCTAAGGACTAGGTTCTGGATGATGTGTGATCTTTTTTTATTATAATTGTACTAATATGTATTCTTTTTGTAGGGAGTCAATGTAATTTTCTTTAAAATGTAATTTGATCTAAAGTGTTGTGAAAGCTTAAAAATGAGATATTTTGATGTGTTAGGAATCCAAAGCGAAAAAAAACCCTTTATAGGGAATTTCTTCTCATTTGGATATCCTATTGGATTGTGCAACACAAGGAGCCTGAAGGGAAAGAAGCTGAAGATAAATAAAATACCTCATTTTTAAGACTTGCGTCATTCCATAGGGATAGAACCCAGGTTGTTATCGGTGGAGCCTGGCCACCACTACTTTTCTATACTTTGGCTGTATATTAAATGGCACTTGCCATGGACTTTGGAGACTCTATTTTGTTGACTTGTTGTGTTTACTTTATTTTTGCATTAGAACTGCATGCTTTTTCCTAGGTTTCTTAAATTGCTTTATTTGGGTGTGGCTCAGACGGAGTCATCGTTAGGCTCTTTAGGATGTTAAATTTTCTATAAAGTTAAAATTTATTTAAGCAAGATAAAAAGTGAATATATGATTAAAATCAACCAAATTTTCTAAAAATTAATGCATGATTCCTTTAAAGGGGTCACTTTTTTAAATTATAATAAATAAGTCTTGCTCACTTTACAGTGACTATTGGCCAGTCCTGATTGGCCTTACCTACACATGCATAGCCTTGAGTCAGCATATAGATTTTTTTTCTTTTATAACATAGAGGGATAGTTCACTTTGCATAAGCATAGTTTCATTCATGGTTGGATTTAATACCCATTTCCTTTTTCTATACCTCCCACCACTCTTACATTTGCATAAGACTGGACAACATGGATTTGATACGTTATGTGGAGTTTAGATGGTACCCCTTTTCGAATAGGGTGGTAAATCCAAGTTGGGGCTACTTAGATCCCTTGTGGGATTTAAGCCATAAGTCCCCTCGTTGTGTCACTTTTTATGAATTCTGAATCCATTATTTCTCTTGAGGTAATAACCTGGTCTTCGATCTTTTAAACTCAAAATATTTATTATATCTTTATTCTTTTAAAAAGTCTAATCATCGCTAAAGGTAAAGAGA
Source organism: Dendrobium nobile (assembly GCA_022539455.1). Lineage (NCBI taxonomy): Eukaryota > Viridiplantae > Streptophyta > Magnoliopsida > Asparagales > Orchidaceae > Dendrobium > Dendrobium nobile. The sequence goes on along the minus strand of CM039726.1, from coordinate 71,682,948 downwards.
AGAGTTTATCTTCTTTGGAGTAGAACTTAGGAACTTTCTCTGTGCACCAAATCAAGAAGTAAATAATACAACATCCTTATTCGAGAGTTTTCTTAGATCGATGTCTAAGATGAAATTAACTACGGGGGCTTGCGCCCGTAGGAAACCGATCCCCACAATCAAATAAACCCTATTCGAGCTGATGTATCGAATGGGGGAAATCTCGTGACTTTTGGGTTATATATATTATTATACATCGAGGTTGGTGTAATATCTCGTTCCCTTACTGTTCCTCTCTGAATTGGATTTTTCTCCCAGAATCGGCCAGGACGAAGTTGAGATCGTCCAGGCCGATCAGTGCATTGAAAACAGCTGATTTCTGGAGTGTTTTCTGGATGATTTCTGGACAGAATCGTCTGGGACGATGTTGAGATCGTCCAGGCCGATCTGTACTGTAGAAATTATCGGCCAGACAACAGCCCTGGGAACTGTCCAGGACGATCAGAATTTGGTCTGATCGTCCCGGGACGATGTGGATATCGGCCTGGCCGATCAGTTCATAGATATAAGAAAATCAGCTCGTTTTGAAGAGAGAGAAAATATTTTTTATAAAACGAAAATATCTGAGGAGAGAGAAAGAGAAAGGGAAAAAGTGGAAAAGCTGGTTTTCGGAGACCGCAGAGCGCTTTTCGTCCGACGCTGCTGTTGGAGAAAGTGTAGATCTCGTGGTAAGGACTCCGAACCCTATTTCTGTTTTCAGAGATATTGTGTTTTGATCGAGTTGTGCACCATTTTGTGTTTTCGTCTTCTACTTTTAGACGTGATTTTGATTTGACACGACTTTCACCGCACAACTTTTAGTATATTATAGATATGACTATTGTACACGATTTGACTGTATTTTACGAAGATTTTATCGGTCGGAATTGATTCTACGCGATTTTAATTGAATAGAATAATATCAGGACTTGATTTGATTTGGATTCTTTACATTGATAGTCTTGTATTGATGCTGTGGATATTCGTTGGTAATTTGGAGAAATTCGAAATTTGTATCTTTTTTCAGGATTTTCGTGTAAATTCGATAGACTACCGTTACTCTGTCCGATTTTTGTATGATTTCTGAATTTCTGGAATTTGATAGATTGAATTGATCTGCATATGACTATTGATATAATTGCTTTAATATTGACTATTGAATTGCTTATTGATTGAATTGACTATTGATACTGATCGCAAGTGGAACCTGGTTGAACATTGGTTGGAGATTGATATTGATACCTGTACAGGATGGTGGGCCGACGGGCTTTCCTTTAAACATTGATTATTGATATATTGATGGGAGTCATAAGGAGTTATTGATATGCCGATGGGCGAAAAGAGTGACGACTCTTATTGATTGAACCAATGTAAATGATATCTACAACAGCAATATGAATTCTACAACAGCAACATAGCCAGTAGATTGTACTTATTCAGTATATAGTATTGAATTACATGTTTACTGTATTGATTTGCGGATTTATTGCTTTATCGATTTCTGCTTTATTGATTTGACCGGACTTACTGTATCGTACGGATTCTATTGATTTCATCGATTGATTACCGAGCATTGATACTATTGAGCATTGATATGGACATAGATAGATATAGATATTGCATTGATAGCATGAACATGGACATCTTTATAGATTCATTGTACTACTGCCTACTGTTTCTGCACTGTATTGATTGCTTCGTAGATTCATTGTTTCGTATTGCTTTCCTCGATTGATTTCATTGAATAGATTGTATTGATTTGACAACCTCGATTTGATTGACGGATATTGATTGATTGAGTTGATTTATCGATTTGCCTGTCGCTGCATTGACTGGTTTTATTGACTATCGATTTCCGGATTGCATCGACTACTGATATGATTTCCGCTGCATAGACTCATTGACCATTGACTGATACGGATTGATAGATTGACATGCATATTGATAGTATCGCCGTGCTTTGATTTCAGTTATAGGTATTAGGTGACCTGCTGGGCTTTGTAAAGCTCATTATATGTGGTTGATATTTTCAGGTCAGGGCTTGTGAGTAGGAGATAGGAATTGATCCAGATCTTCAGGTTTTAGTTCTTTTGGTCGATTGATGATTCTTTTGTACTCAGGACAGGATAGTTTCCTTTCTTGTATTGATAGCGTAGTTCCTGAGTAATTGTACATGATGTTTTGAGATATGAATCGACTGATATATTGATGTTTTAAATTTTATAGATGTTTGATAGATTACTTACTGAAGGTTTTAGATAACTCTGGTAAATTGTTTGGAGTAATTGATTGACATTCTTTCCAAGTTTGATCTTGGGTCGTGACAGTTGGTAGGTGAAAGCCACTATCCTTCATGGCTAATTATATGTATAACTCCATCTGCTCTTCCATCGGCCTGCTTATGTCGAGTGTAAAGGTCTACGACCATTTTGTCCTACGGGATAATGTGATCGTACCCTTTGCATTCAAACCACATGAGCAACATCCTTTCGGAGACCCACAGATTTCTGGCGACCACGGTGAGACAGGTTTCTCTCTCCATCTTTGGATATTGTATTATTCACTTCTATAGGTAATCCTAGTTTGGTGCCTAGTTTGAGTTCCCATTTTCTACTCCACTATCTTCTCTTAATCCTTAATGAAGGTTAGATCATTTTAATGTATAAAGATTTAATTAAAATTTTGAGTTTATGAGATCCGTGTTTTTAATTCTCAAATTCAAATCCAGATCAATCTATTTCAAGTTAATCTTATTCAAATCAAAATTTCAATATCTATCAATTCCTAATTGAAATTCTTTTAAGCTTAATCCTGATCCATCTCATTTCAAATGAGAATATTTATTCTATCCTTGATTACATAAGCTTGACATAAACTCTAATCTTGATCATGTCCCTAATCTGAGCTTCTTTAGACTTGATCTTGATTCATATCAGTCCAAATAAAATCCAAATTTGATCTTTAATGGAAGGGTCCTTAAATTTGATATATATAAATTTTTCAAAAGAAAATTTAATTTGAGAAAAGTTTGAGAGTTTAAAATTTGATACAAACTTTTGAGGGAATTTCCTTTAGAGGGTAAGTGATTTATTTTTCTTAATGAAAAATTTACCTCTATTTTATTTAAAATATTAAATAAGAGTTGGTTGACTCTTTTAAACACTTAAAGGACAATTTCTTATGATGATCCATAGAAAGAGAATGTTCTCTCCTTCCATCCTTTGTGTGGGGCAATTTTATTTTTGAATTCAAATTTATATCAAAATGAAATTAAATTTTGAAATGAAAATTTTCTCTATTAGCTTGCAAATTTTCTATCTTGTAGGTATCCTTTGCATATATATGAATTTATTTCATAATTTTCTCAATCGGGTTGTTCATTATTACCATGGGATCGGGTTTGTTTTGTGAATAGTTCTTTCTTACATAAGAGAGTGAGTTTTCTTTTCTTATGTTTGGAAGATAATTTCACAACTGAGAAAATATTCTTTTAGAGATTTAGAAAAGAAGCCAATTACAAAAAGTGAAAAAAAATATGCGCAAATCGCCAAAAGTGAAAGATGCACAAAGTGCATTAAAAGTGAAAAGATGCGCAAAGCGCCAAAAGTTAAAGATACACAAAGTGTATCAAAAGTGAAAAGAAGCACAAAGTGACAAAAATTACAAAACAGGCATAAAATGAGCTTAAAGTGAAGGTGTAAATGGCTTTCCTTTCTTGAAAATCTCTAAATCTCAGAAAACTCATGTGTCCTTTGATATTTTTGATACTTGAGTTTGAAAATGATGACTTTGAATTCATTATTATGCATTGATAGTCTATTAGATATAAAATATTTTTCGTGCAAGAAGATTGAGAAGATTCAATTTCTTCTTCTAATTTATATCTTTTTGAATTAGATTTTAATTAAAAAAAACTTATATAAGGGAGAGGGCCCAGTTTAGTTTGTAGGGAGCTTGACTTGGGTAAACAAATTTCAAATCCCTAACCTTTTTGGGTTTAGAAGAAGTCAACCAATTTCTTACTGAAATTTTAAATTTGGTTCCTTATGTCATTTTGATTGGACCAAAATAATCAGGAGGTGAATCTTTTATTTTGAAAAATAATACTCTTACTCTTTGATAAAATTTCTCCTTTTTGAAAAAAATATGTGAATCAAACTTATCTCAATTAATTGGTGAGTGTTTAGCATCTCTTAGTGTCTCCACTTTTGAGTTTGTTTAAGTACTCACCTTGTTCTTTTAAAAAATTCATGCATGAAAATTTTTGGACCCCAACATTTGACTATAAATCACTCTTGAGGACTGATATGATATCTCTTTTGACTGCACTCTCATTTTCTTTTGGAATCTTGGTTATTTTGAGCTATGGTTGTTTTACTTATGAATAACCATTTGGCGTGCATTATTTATCTTGATATCTTTATGCCGCCATCTCTTGTTTGGGAGCCACTCTCCCATTCATGTTGTTGTCTTGTTCACTTGTTTGGGAGCCGCTATCCCACTCAAGTGGTTGTTTTTGTTCACTTGCTTGAGAGCCACTATCCCATGCAAGTTGCTAGTTTTGTTCACCTGTTTGGGAGCCACTCTCCCATTCAGGTTGTTGTTTTTGTGCTTTCTTGTTTTGGAGTCATTCTCCCATTCAAGTTGTATGTTTTGTTCACTTGTTTGGGAGCCACTATCCCATTCAGATTGTTATTTCTGTTCGCTTGCCTGGAAATCACTATCCCATCCAAGCTGTTGGTGCTTCACTTGTTTTGGAAGTCACTCTTCCATTCAAGTTCTAATTCCATTTCAGAGTTGGGTTCCTTCCCTTGGATCTTTCTACATGTGATTGTTCTGTTGTGACATTTCTCATATTGGTGCCTTACTATCTTTGCCTTGATTTTGCATGTGAGTATTCATCTTCATTCCATGTCATTCCTCCTACACGGACAGACCCGTAGGAGAGATTTCTCATTTGATATTTCTGGTGGATTTCTTTGTTCAAAAGATCTCCTTTCGCCACTTCTCTTCTTTTTTGCTCTTTGTTCCGCTGTTGCGAATATGGTCAGACGAACATTGAGTAATCCTCATCCACCATTTCGAATATGGTCAGGTGGATGTTGGATTATTTTTCCTCTTTTGCCCTGCTGTTGCGAATGCGATCGGGCAGGCATTAGACTCTTTGGGAAGCTCTTTATTCGCTGTTGCGAATATGGTCAGGTGGATATTGAGCTGTTCTCATTCGCCGTTGCGAATATGGTCAGGCGAATGTTGAATCCCCTTTCTTTCACCCTTTGTCTCGCTGTTGCGATCTGGTCAGGTAGACATTGAGTTGTCCTCATTCACTGTTGCGATCTGGTTAGGTGGATGTTGGACTTCTTTTGTCCCAACGTTGCGATTTTGGTCATGTGGACATTAAACTTTTGGGAGGTCTCATTATTCGCTGTTGCGAATATGGTCAGGTGGATTTTGAGCCATTCTCATTCGTTGTTTCAATCTGGTCAGGTGAATGTTGAACTCCTTTTTCTGGTTGAGAGAGCCCGACAGAGTCACTAGGAGGCATTCCTCACTACCTTGTCCTCTTCTTATCACATCGGCATATGCGTCGGGTGATTGTTGAGTGTACTTTCCTCTTCTGTCCCACCGTTCCGATTTTGGTCATGTGGACATTAGACTTTCAGGAGGGCTCATTATTCGCTGTTGCAAATATGGTTAGGTGGATTTTGAGCCATTCTCATTCGCTGTTTCGATCTGGTCAGACGAATGTTGAACTCCCTTTTCTGGTTGAGAGAGCCCGACAGAGTCCCTGGGAGGCATTCCTCACTACCTTGTCCTCTTCTTATCACCTCAGCATATGCGACATATGATAGTTGAGTGTTCCTTTTCCTCTTCATATCTCTTTGGCATATACGCCAGGTGATTGTTGAGTGTACTTTTCTCTTTTGTCCCACCGTTGCGAATATGGTCAGGTGGACATTAGACTTTCGAGAGGGCTCATTATTCGCTGTTGCGAATATGGTCAGGTGGATTTTGAGCCATTCTCATTCGCTATTGCGATCTGATCAGGCGAATGTTGAACTCCCTTTTCTGGTTGAGAGAGCCCAATAAAGTCCCTGGGAGGCATTCCTCACTACCTTGTCCTCTTCTTATCACCTTGACATATGCGCCAGGTGATAGTTGAGTGTTCTTGTCCTCTTCTTATCACCTCGGCATATGCGTCAGGTGATAGTTGAGTGTTCATTTGTCCTCTTCGTATCACCTCGGCATATGCACTGGGTGATAGTTGAGTGTTCCTTATCCTCTTCGTATCACCTCGGCATATGCGCCGGGTGATCGTCGAGTGTTCATTGTCCTCTTCTTATCACCCCGGCATATGTGTCAGGTGATAGTTGAGTGTTACTGTCCTCTTCTTATCACCTCGGCATATGCGCCAGGTGATAGTTGAGTGTTCCTCTGTCCTCTTCTTATCACATCGGCATATGCGCCGGGTGATAGTTGAGTGTTCCTTGTCCTCTTCGTATCACCTCAGCAGATGCACTGGGTGATCGTTGAGTGTTCCTTTGTCCTCTTCGTATCACCTCAGCATATGCGCCGAGTGAGCGTCGAGTGTTTCCTTGTCCTCTCCGTATCACCTCGGCATATGCGCCGAGTGATCGTCGAGTGTCCCTTGTCTTTTCTCACCCTCGACCTCCAATCGAGCGGTTGTTGACTTTTTGAGTGGGTTTTCACCTCCCTACTGGTTGTTGACTTTTCCTACTGATTATTGAGCTTTCTTAGTGGCTGTCGTCTCTCTGAGCGGTTGTTCACTTCCTTAGTGGTTGTTGAGTAGTTTTCCTCACTCTTTCTAATTGTTTTCGGTTGGTTTGGTGAGTGTTGGGTTTCTTTTAGCTCGTTCTCAATGTTTCGATATGGACAGGTGAGTATCGAGTTGTCCTTGTTCGTCGTTTTGTTCTGGTCAGGCGAATGTTGTATTTCTTTCTCTCTTCTGTCCCACCATGTTTGCATGATTGAGTGAGCACGGTATGACCGAATGATTGTTGCATGATCATTGCATGATTTGATGACTTTTGCATGATTGTGTGAGCATATCATTGAGTGATCATTGCATGTTGATTGGTTATTGTATAAGTGTGTGATTATGACATGATTATATAATTGTGGTGTGATCAGTGCATAATTAATTGATTTTTGTATGCTTGTTGGTGTGATCAGTGCATAATTGGTTGATTTCTTATATGCTTGAGTGATTGTATCATTATTGAGTGATTGATTGAGTGTATGTATTGTAGGATTGTTTGATCTTGAAATGGTCATTGCATTTTGGATTGCTCATTTGCATAATTGAGTGATTTTTGCCTACTTGAGTTTGTTGTGTGATCATGTAGCCATTGCATAGTTAGATGATACTTGCATTGTTGTGTGATTATAATAAAGATTGTTTGATTATTATGTAAGTGCACGATTATTTCATAGTTGTATGATTGTTGGTGACCATTACATGATCATTTGCTCATTGTTGTGTGATTTGATATGATTAGATGATTTTTGCATACTTATTACATGGTTGTGTGGTTATTGTGCAATAACATGATTATAGTGTGGCTTGATTATTGATATATGATTAATTGATTGTGATACAAGAGTGTGATAATTTCTTGATCATATAATATCATGTGAGTGTATAAATATTGCATGAATTGGTGGTTGTGACATGTGTGTATAATGATTATGTGGTTGTATAATTATTGTGTAATTTGATGATGATTGTGTGATTGAACGATCATCTCATAATCATATAGTTGAACGATCATTGTGTGATTGTATGATCATAGCATGGTGGGACACTTATTGCATGATTGTTGTGTGACTGAATGCTTCTTAAACTTATTTATTGATTTTCTGGTTGTACCTTCCTAGGGTTAGGGAGGTCAACGCCAACACGTTCGGTTCACTTGATGTTCGTCGCACATGTTGGGGTTGTGTTTGTTGACCTCATTTTCAGCATCGGTCACTTACACTATCTTGTCTTGCATTTTGTAGATTGATCCACCTTGTATGTTGCATCTCTTTGTGTTCGGTGAAGGGTTAAATTGCATATTTTGCCTCGGTTTGTTGTCGACCTTAGGATTTGCTCCTTTTGATCACATGTCATCGATTTTATTTTAAAATACATGTGGTCGGGTCGATAACGATTCGATGTGATTTCACGCATTTGAGTCTTTATCGCACATGTTCGTTCCGTTTGTAATATCTTTTGATTAGAACTTTGTTTTGCGAAATGGATTGCTCGAGTGCATTCGGCTCATCGAGACGAGTTCAACAAGCCTGTTGGCACTTGAATCGGACACCGTTTTCATGTGCGTCAAGACCTTAATTAGATTATTCTTTAAATATTATAAAATTATTTAAATGATTACATTATGTTATGTTTTAAAATAATTTTTATTTTTTTCTGTTATTCTCTTTCTTACAGTAATATAATTTGCATGAATATATTTTATAAAAAAAATTTAATATCTTAAAATTTTAGTAAAAAGAAAAAAATTCAAATACTATTTATCATTTGTCTGCTATTGACTTTTCTTCTAGCAGAGCAAGCTTAGACATTTTTTTTGTGTTCTCCAACGACTCTCCTCACTTGGAGTAAGTTGAAGCCGTAGGCGCGAAGCGAAGTCGATTCAAAGAAAGAGTGAAGTTACCAGTGGTTATGACCCGGGGCCCTCTGAACCGAGTGGTTTTGCCGTCAAATGGCACCACGAAATACCGGTTAACAGCTCTCCTGGGCCTAGGCCTAGTCTTTACGCACACGCACCCAAGGCAAACTTTCGTCTTCACGGGTAAGCATATAATCTTAGTGAAGTCTGGTATGATCTAACCTTTACGGAATAAAAATTCCCTCACATGAGACGAAAAGGTTCGAAACCCAAGCGACAACTCTCTTCCTCACGTGAAAGGATTTGATCAGATTTGATTTTTGTTTTGGTAAAAGAAAAAAAAGGGGTTTGGAGGATCAAAAAGGGGCAGCAAGAAAAAGCTGGAAAAGGGTTTACCCTCTTCCCCAGACAGAGATCCTCTCCACACAGAGATATGCAGCACAAGCTCTCCACAGGATGCGGGGCGGACTCTTCTCTTGGATTCTCACGTGCATAGCAAAAGGTCCTCCCCTCTCCCTCTCTGGATCTATCGTCGGCCTCCTAGATGCCGACTGGCAGGATCTCCACCTCAGGCCGTCGAGCATCTCATATCTACTTGCTCCCGACCAGCAGCTGAGCTTCGTCGAACTCTGGCCCACTCACGCCCCCTGACTCTCGGTCTCTCCTTCATGCCAAGACCCCTTCCTCTTTCTCCCTGGAGTTCGGCCTCCCTACTCCATGGCTCCCGGTTCGCACGAACAAGAGAAGCCGAGGCCTTCCCAAAGCCATCCAGTCCGCGCCGAAGCCAAAGCCCCTCCATTCTCCGCTCAGTCTCTGTGGCTCGCAAACTCCAGGACCGATCTCCTTGGCAAAGTGAGCTTCTTCTTCTTCTTCTCCTTCCTCTTCCTCTTTTTCCACTTCTTCTTATTTCTCCTGTATTTCTCCTTCTTCTTTCTAGCTCTTTTCTTCTTTAAGCTTGATGGAGATTATGTGATTATTTCATCAAAGAGAGCTGTATAAAATTTATTTGTTCGTTGTTATGGTAAATCTCAAACAGTTTTGAGAATAAAGATATTCCTTCTTTTATTATTTCATAAATATTTCATTTAGATGAGCAAACTATGTAACTTTGCAAAATGTGGGCGTGCTCTATGGCAAACTTGGTGTTGTTTATTACTACATTCCTTGTGTACATATGCAGGAATTTTTATTCTTTAATGATTTATAGCATGTAGCATATGGTGTATAATCTCATGGATAAATCATAAGAAATTATAATGTCTTTCAATAGATGTATGTAAGGTGTATGTCTTTTTGCCTCTAAAGAAATAGTATGGATATTCGGTCAAGAAAGAGATATGAGAAGACACATTTCCATCTTATTTTGCTTATGCTTTTGAAAGAATGTTAGAATGTGGTAAGACATTTATGTACTTACGATTCTTTCCTTTTAGAAAGCGATATGCTCAAAAATATTCCTACGATTCACCTTATGAAAGTCTTGTGAATTATTAAAATTAAAAGACGTTAAACTCGCACTTCGTTTCAATGGTTAGTGGTAATTGTATGAATCGTAACCATGTGAAGAAGTTCTCGTATTCGTTCTTATCGTAAACGACATTTAACATGAGTATTAAATTTCTTCTATTTGGCAAACAAAGAAAGTATTGAAGTTTATTTAGTGACGTGCTTTGGTCGATTTTATTTTCCATGGGTTTCAACTGATTTTATCAATTTGACGAGTGTTACTCATTGTCAAAGAATAAAAAAATGCATTTCTTTCTAAGAATAAAAATATTTTTTTTTAAGCTTTAGCTATAAATCGGATGCATATTTTATTAATCACACCACATGATAAATTCAACCCATCTTGTTTTTGCAAATAATATGACGCAATTGTATTTTAAAAAAAATTTATTTAGTTCTACCTTTGAAAAGTCTTATGAATGATAATAAAAAATGTGAGAGCTACGTTCGTTCCACTCAACGTTAAGAAAGATAAGTTTCACGAATTCGTTCTTCTGTAAACGGATAGATATGCGTTTCTCATGTTGGATGGTTCCTTCTCCTTAAAGGGCTTAATGATAGTTGACGGATTAACCTTTCCTTAAAGATTCCTTTTATTTTTTTTTTTCTCCCTTTCATGAGTGTGGAAGAGAACAATATTTAGGATCATGACTTCCTTTGTTTGTTTCTTTCTTGAAATAAAAATAACAGTTAACGCCATGTCTCTTTTATATACTAGTATGCATTTTCTTGAATAAACCATGTATGTTTTGATGCCCATGATTTATTCTTTGAGTTATTTTTTTTATGAGGCTTAAAAAAAAGAAAAAGAGAGAAGGTATTTATTATACTTTTATCATGAATTATGATTAATTTTAAATTAGTTATTTTTTTTTATAATAGATTCATATGGTATCATTTGTGATTTATACAGTATGAACCTTTTATGTTGATTCAATTGAATGAGTCTTGTGAATATTGCATACAAACTATTTGAAGAAATGCTCTTAAGAAAAATATTATAATAAAAATGTTTTTTTGTTATCTTGTCAGAATCCCATGTGAATGCCAAGAATTTTTGTCACCACTAAGAGCACTTGAAAGGTTTTAAATATGATAAATTGTCATTAAAGCTTGTTAGATAATTGAAGGTAAAGTTTAAATGTGTTCTTATACAAAGCAGATTCATATTCTTTTTTCTTGGACCATGTTGGAGTCAATAGTTGTCATGAAATTTGTGCATATCTCAACTAGCTTGTCAATGCATAGTTTCTTACTCATCTTAAAACTATGGCGTTGATAAAAGAGTGTTAGTTTTATATCTTTGACATTAAAACCATTGCATCAGATAATGGCCCTCACATTATTATGGTTTGGATGAAATTGTTATACTTCTCTGGTTGTTAAAAAAAATGTCCCTTGCTAGATTAAGTACCTCTTGCATGCACCGTTCCAATTTATCCAATATATATATATATATATATATATATATATATATATATATATATATATATATATATATATATATAAATATATATATATATATAATATTTTTTTTTTTCATTATTAGATTGAATTTTAATATTGTGTACAGATTTGTTACCAAACAAGTTCCATGAGTTCATTAAAAAAAAACTTTACAATGTATGTTTGGAGCTATGTAGTGTAAAAAAAAAATTTATGCTTATGTCATTGCACAATAAATGTATAATATCCCTCTATATTTTGTGTTGATAAAGTTTCACATACTTTATATATAACATGGCTAACCGCCAATCCCCTTGACTTATATCAATGAATTTTACATGCTTTGAATTTATTCTTCTTGTACACTATGTGATAGCAAGTTTTCATATACTCACTATGTAGATGCATGTGTTGTGTCAATAAGCTGCTATGTGATCTATGTATACATTTTCTTTATGCTTTACATTAGAAAACATTTACTTTGCTTATGTTTTAGTTGATGATACACACTTGATTGATAGATACAAATTGTCTAGTAATTAAATTATTATTAACTTACTTCTCTTTTTGAATAGTGCCTGCTCTCACTCCATATTTGCATTCTTCTTATTATTTTGCGAGGAAACATCGAGTCTTGCATATGCGTTGATCAACTGGTCGTTTGTATGGGAGCTTCTAAGTGGGCACGCCTGGGTCAGGTATACCTTGATGGTCCTGTAGAGACTTATCATTGTATTGTCGAATGGTTACACATTAGCAAACTAAAATGAACTTATTGAAGGAGCAAATGAATTTCAAGACATTCCTTAATGCCTTAACCTATATGAAATTTACATTCACCTTTGTGCTTTAATTTAAAAAATGTGCAAACGTCTATGTAAATTGTCCCTTCCTTAGAAAATATTAAATCCATCTTTAAGGATCTAAACCAACTACCTTAGTCACCCAAGTGTTATAACTTAGGTCAGGTAGAACCCATGTACATCTCTATAGGTAGCGTGTCATTCCACTCTCATGTCAGCCCTTTAAAAATAAATTTACCTTAGACATAGGAAGCTTAGGATTTTTTCTTTTCATGGTGGGTAGTAGGCCCATCTTAGTGGTGTCACCTTTAACCATTCCTCGAGTCCTAGATTATTACCAAGGGAAGGACTAACCAACCCTTGCCACCTTTTAATATTTTCAGCCTCAATTAGGAGTAGCATTGAGGATGGGCCATTTGCCCCTCAATTCTTTATAATCTTAGTATAGGTTAGGGCCTAAGTCTTTAGGCTCTTGATAACTTAATAACTCAAATTTTAATCCCTAAATTGAGTTTTAATTAATTCATCTCAAATGATTAAACACTTAAATAAAACTTTGAGGGCTATTAAATTAAACCATAAGAACTCGACCTTATAACTCAAACCACTCACCTAATTTGTGGTAGTTAGGTACACTTTTTTGCACACACTTAGGTGCTGGATAGGACACTTTTTATAGGCATCCTAGGGTAGGGTGTAGCTAGGATAATCCTTTTTATACTTTCTTTCTTTTACATTTTGCATATGTGATGATTGTTTTTGGCTTAGCTTGTTTTTTGATTGCTTTTTTTTCTTTGTGATTGATGAGTGGGCACTTGCCCTTAAGTGGTTAGATTTTTTTTTTAGAAATATCTTCTGCAGGTAGCCATGTTCCTAAAGGGCAATATAAAAAATGTTGTCATCATAAATATGCTCTTTAATAGGTACTGCGATGAATGCTAAAAAACCCCTTGGGAATATGGCCCTAAGGACTAGGTTCTGGATGATGTGTGATCTTTTTTTATTATAATTATGCTAATATGTATTTTTTTTGTAGGGAGTCAATGTAATTTTCTTTAAAATGTAATTTTTCTTTAAAATGTAATTTGATCTAAAGTGTTGTGAAAGCTTAAAAATGAGATATTTTGATGTTTTAGGAATCCAATGCGAAAAAAAAACCCTTTATAGAGAATTTCTTCTCATTTGGATATCCTATTGGATGGTGCAACACAAGGAGCCTGAAGGGAAAGATGCTTTTTCCTATGTTTCTTAAATTGCTTTATTTGGGTGTGGCTCGGACGGAGTCATCGTTAGGCTCTTTAGGATGTTAAATTTTCTATAAAGTTAAAATTTATTTAAGCAAGATAAAAAAGAATATATGATTAAAATCAATCAATTTTTCTAAAAATTAATGCATGATTCCTTTAAAGGGTTCACTTTTTTAAATTATAATAAATAAGCCTTGCTCACTTTATAGGGTGGTAAATCCAGGTTGGGGCTACTTAGATCTCTTGTGGGATTTAAGCCATAAGTCCCCTCGTTGTGTCACTTTTTATGAATTCTGAATCCGTTATTTCTCTTGAGGTAATAACCTGGTCTTCGATCTTTTAAACTCAAAATCTTAATTATATCTTTATTCTTTTAAAAATTCTAATCAACGCTAAGGGTAAAGAGAAGAGTTTATCTTCTTCGGAGTAGAACTTAGGAACTTTCTCTGTGCACCAAATCAAGAAGTAAATAATACAACATCCTTAATCGAGAGTTTTTTTAGACCGAGGTCTAAGATGTAATTAACTACGGGGGCTTGCGCCCGTAG